>OU015494.1:215029118-215156618 GCA_907164885.2 Dolomedes plantarius
CATTATGAAAATACTTGTAATTCACTGATAATTTGGCACGTTGCAATTTAAATAGTTACTATATTATAAATCAATGTATTACCTGATATTGTTTCTGTTATAAAATTCATGTCTATATGTTTGTTTTCTATTCATTATGGAGTGAAACCTAACTTTTAGGGAATGGCCCTAGGTATACCAGCTACTGGCCCTAGGTACAATGCTGTCTTGTACCTAGGGCCATTTGTGAAGTTTCTCAAAAACCTTTTATTTGACAGAATTTATTATTTTGAGTGTTTATATTAATCCCAATAGGATGGTAATTAGCATAACAATGTGTGCATATCAGTTTCACAATTTTAAACAGGTGAGTGGGTCTGTTTTTGTTCATTGAAAAAAGGTGGCCCTAGGTACACAGGTCTCCCCTACTATCGTCCCATCGGTTGAATTTCGCCACACGCTCGTATTCCTTTAGCCATTTGCTGGGATCCTGACCTGGATCTCCTCGGAAGACAGATGGGTTCCGGAATTGCTGGGCGGAATACATGGGAACTGAAGGCAGGGAAGATTTCTGATCAACCACAGGCTCGGAATCAGTCATTCTTCTTATTCTCGGAGCAGGGTTGTAAAGACCGTAAGCGGGCGAGAGTCCTTGCAAGCGGCGACTTCTGCGTAAATAAGTAGTTGTTTCCAAGGCGACTTCTTAAATGTACCCGGGGCTTCCAACAGAAAATGTCGCGTTGATATCGGTAGAATAGATGAGGCACCCAAATAACAGAAAAGCAGAGCTCTTTATTTAGCATTCAACAGTTGGTTTACGAGACGGGAACTGCCCAGCAAACTGATATACTCCCGCTTTTATACATTAACAGAATGTTCTGGAACACCGTTCCAGTAAACTAAAGAATATTCTAGAAACTTCAAGAATTAGAGCAAAGGAAATTAAATTTTAGTCAAAATTGCCCGCAGCTCTTGTGCGGGGATTTGAACCGGGGACAGCTCGCTTCGCAGTCCGATGCGATAACCACTTAGCCACGGAGTCCTTGATAGGAAAAGCATTATAAGCGGCAATATATTAAAAAATCTAAAAACGTTTCTGACATTAATTTTTTATTATTATTATTAATACCTCTCTTTCACTTTTAGGTGTTATTTTAGTTATATCTATAAAATTATCCATGCGTGCAGTTTGCTTGTCGAGCAAAATATAGAAAACTTTCTCTACAGAGAAATTTTTGTGAAGAGAAATTTGTTTCATCATTTATTCCTAATACCTTATTCCTTTACTTTCAGAAATAATGGCAGACTTAAACACTACAGTTCAAGCAACTTCAATGCCATACCCCTATCGCGAAGGTATGTTAAGAGACCCAATTCCTGTTACTGAAGAAGCTACTGAGAACGAAAAAGAGGAATCAGAAAAGTCAGAAACTACTATCGATATATATGAAGACAAACACAAAAAAGAGGAACTCGGAAATGATGAAAATGAGGAAGAGGAAGATGAGGAAGCTAAGAAAGACACTGAGAAACCTCTTTTAGAAGAGGATTCTGTCAAAATACCCATCAAACCAGATAACGAAGGAGAAGATACGTCAACACTTCCGATGCCTGACAAGAAAAAGAAAAGTTTGGATCAATATGATATAGAAAAACAGCAGAGGGGTAAGTTTTTTTACGAAACTAAGATATTGCTATGACATTTTTAATAACAATTAATTATTATGTTTTAGCTTCATTGCCTTTTGATTTATATAAAAATTCCCTATATGTGTTCTAGTTTGCTTTCTGTAAATCCACTGTATAGAATCAGCCTTTAAGCTTCAACCAGCCCTCGTTCCAAGACCTAAAACCAAATCTCCTGACCCCTAATAGGCACGTTTTCTCTACATACTACTAGGACTCAGTAAACCTCATTTGACAAATAACAGAACTCCTTGTTCCAAAAAAAGAAACAAAATATTAAACTTCTTTGAAAGTTTAAAAAGATATTAAGTTTTAGCTATTTGGTACGGAATAAAACTTGAATGTAAGTTGAGTCCCCCCGCCAAAAAAAAAAAAAATAAAATCCACTTGTTAAAATGATTAGAAAACAAAAGTTAAACCTTTTTAATGTAGGATAAATTTTTGCATCCGCGTGGTTAACTTACCTTTACTACGAACAAAAATTATTTTAAATAAAGGTATATCAGTAACTATGGAAAGGGAATCAATGTCATAAAACACTGTGACGAGAATCCTTTAAAATTGAGTGAAACCAGTCTTGAGAGAATTCATCAGTGACGTGATAAGAAATAGGACAGTAGTTTACTATCTAAATCCAGATTAGCCATATAAGAGTTGTCCAATGAAATATCAGCATCAATCCTAAACAAAAGATTATCTGTCCCAGAAAAAAAAATAGGAAATCCATATGATTTGGTATCATTTTAACTAAAGCATATAAAAAGGATTCTAGTTGATTTCCTGTGAACTGGTAGGATTATTTTTGGGGTGATTCGTGCACATCAGTTGACTAAGCACATTTTCAATCCCACTGTAAAGCTATGGGGAATGGATACCGCAGTATTTTTATAATCGCATATTAGCAATTGCATATTTTTCAGTTTCTGTTTTTCTTGGTGAAAGTAGACGTTCAAATAAAGTTCTCGTGGTTTTTAAATTTTAATTTTTTTGTACAATTTTTTACTAGAGCATAAAATTATTTATGTCTCCCTGCAAAGTCAAAAATTTTATAACGTTTTTTAATTAAAATTTTTTAGTAGCACGCGCATTTCTTTCAAAGATCTATTTTTCAAATGCAAAAAAAAACAGAAATGAAAACGTTTTCTAATATGTGAATAGATAAATACTTATAGAAAAATTCCCTCTAACTTAACATCGGTAGTGAAGATTAGCGATGTCCAAGGTTGTTGAGGAATAGACGGAGGGATGAGCCAAATTATACAGGAAAACACTTCATTCACAATGTACACACTTTTCAAATACCTTACTAGGAAGTCAGAAATTCGGCTCTCCTTGCTGTAAGAGCTATTTTCAACAACCCGGACAGCGAGCGTTAGGAGAAAACAAGTTCACAATGGCAAAAAAATATAGAAAGACAACGCATTTCTTTTCCTTTTTATCTTTAGTTGCAGCAGTGATGTGTTATGCTTCGTTTTTAGTATTTTTAAGCTTTTTTTCATCTAACTGTCATATATGCGTTTACGGAGAGATCGAAATTCACGAAATCGCAAAATTTCGATATTTTGTTAATTTTTTAACTCTTGTGTGTGATAAATTGCAGAGTCACGAAAGAATTTTTTTTAATGTTTGTACTCTTATAATTATATTTATAACCACCAGAGTGTGCTGTATTGAGTATAATAAGCGAAGTGTGCATGATACAATTATTTATGTAATTAAGTGTTACCCTATCATCTTTTATGATTCAAAATGAACGCTGTCAAGCAAGAGATCACGGACATTGAACATTTTAGCTGCTTCGACTTCTCTTGAGATAAACAGGGCAGTTGTTTCAGATTTGAAGAGATTTTCTTAGGGAATAACGTTCATATCATTATATAAAACGTTTATCAAATGCACCCAACTTCAGTGGCAGACTTGAGTATTTTGTTGCGCAATCACAACCGTCTATTGATCATTTTCATCTTAAAAGCATTAAAAAACTGCAAAAATAAATCCATTCTTTACTTTTTACTAATATATAGCAGTTTTCAAGTGCTTTCTATCTGTCTGAAATATGATAACGTAATCTACCTGATGATAAAAGAGTGAATGTAGTAGCAGTGATCTATGCTTTGGAACACAAGTAGTCTCGATTTTCATTTTTAAGTGAGGAAAAAAGTCTTCTTATTTTCATAAGTGAAATGTGTTCTGTTTCTAATTGGAGTATCGTCTTATTAAAGTTCAAAACTGAAGTTATACGGTGCTCTGGTGACAAAATCTGCTAGGTTAACATCAGTAGAAAGTTAAACACAATTTCAACCGAGTTCCTGGAAGTGCAAAAACAATATCGCCACCCTTATTATGAATATTATTTAATTAGGAAGCGTATAATACGCGGTCCACTCATTACATAATTTCTTTGCATTCTGATTGTTTATAAGGTTATTATTGTCAAAACATTCATTTATTACTATTTTTATTACTCAAAATTTTAGATATTAGCACCTTTTGTATCCTTGCTAGGAACGGCCCTAATGTAAACCATACGTATACATTAGAAATTGATCAAAATAGATGAAAAGTTTATTTTTATTTAGTTAGTTTAAAAGATTTAAAAGTTTATTTTTATTTTAACCATTTTCTTCTTTCTCGATATATTAAAGAAAAAGTAATTTCATAAGGTGAAATATAATAGATAGAAAGACTTCTCATATACCATAAAAACTGTGTCAGATGACGTTTTATTTAATTAAACCACTGACACAGGCATTTACTTATCTAAAAGAAATCTATAATGTAATCAAACGTTTTTATTGTGATAATCAGTATTGATAGTAACCTATTCCTTTAGTTTTATGCTGTAGTTAGTTACCACTTACTTAGCATTTCAAATGGTTTATTGTCCATTAATGTTCACCCAGAAGAGCTTAAAATTAAAAAAAAAATTGTAAATAAACTATCCACCAGGATACCTTTCAGTGTAAGAGCTAATACAAAAAATATAAGTAAACTGTTAATAACTTGACTTATATATTTTTATTACGCCGTTAACTGATCAAAAATAAAGTATAAGCTCAAGCTATTTTTTTAATTAATTAACAGGAAAAGTTCATAAAAGAGTGTTTTTGTTTCAAAGGTAAAATTAACCAAATTATTCGTAACGTTATCGGGTGTTTAGCCTTTGGAAGTAAGGTTAAAATGACTTTATTTTGAACTCAAGATCTGACAGGGATTTCTACTTATCTGTTGCTTTTGCTTTTCAATACTTTCTTTTTTTTTTTTTTTTTTTTCCAATGCGGAGGCACTTGTATTCAAACATTGACCCATACTACGTCGCAGTTTTACTGTCCATTTTATTGTGGGGGCACCATATAGGCGGACAGCATTACCCCCTATAAAGGGACGACACGAACGGAGGCATTTTTCGTGGCGCAACGCTGGGACTCGATCTCAATACTTTCTCTTTTTTGACTAATTACCTCTTTAAAATATGAGGAGGAAATATTTACTCTTGAACAAATCAATAAAATGGGAAATCTGAACAAAACACACATTACTAAACAAGTTGCACTCAATAAAAACTAGAAACTGTTGATATAAATAATTGTTTTTAATTTTCAACGAACAAAATTTGGTTCTATTTTTATGCAAGCTAATAGTGTTTCACAAGAATTTATTGACGAAAGGTTACTGAATTCTTAATTGAGGATCGGCAAAGTGGTTTTCTTATTAGTAAATTCTAGTAAAAAAAATTTATCACCATTCGAATCTAACTTGCTCAAAAAAACGAATAAATTAGCCTCGAAATCCTAAAAGTAACGAAATAGTTTACCCTGATGAGCATAAAGATTTCTCAAACTATCTCGAATCCTCATTTGACATCTCATGTTAAGTACTGTACCCATTGTAACCCTAGTTTACGAATGATTTTGAAGCTGAAAGAAGTGTTTCTATTTTTCAGATAAACTTCCAGTATATCTCTTCCCTTTCACTCGAATCAAAGAGGCCTGGAGTGATTCTTCCAACATTTTTCAGTTTTTGGGCACTGCGGTTTGCATAATATTCCAAACAGGTAAGAATTGTTCTTGAAAAATGCTTGCCAATAAGTCGGGCAATAGATTTTGTTTGAATAAAATTATATATATATATATACACTGCTGATTACCCAAATTGCAACACCAAGAAAGACAAGAGATATCACAACAAAATTTATTTTGTAGATAACATGTTGACCAAGTATCAAATGATTAAATTTATAGACTTCTGTGAAGTGTGGTTCCTGCCAAAATCAGTAGCCAGAGTAGCCGCCATTGTTGGAGATCACCGCTGCCACACGCCTCGGCATTGATTCAAAGAGACTTTGGATGAAGTCTTGGGGTACAGCAGACCAAGCAGCTTCCACACGTTGCCAAAGTTGATCTGCTGTGGCAGCTGGGGATGGAATCTGAGTCAATCGTAGAGCAACCATGGACCACATGTTTTCTATCGGCGAAAGATCCGGAGAGCGAGGCGGCCAGGGAAGCAATTCAATCTGGCGATTGACGAAGGACCGTTGGACAATGCGTGCGACGTGTGGTCGCGCATTATCCTGTTGAAATATGGCTGTGGGCAAGCCCTGAAGGTAAGGAAGGACAACTGGCTCCAACACCTCGGAGATGTAGCGCTGGCTGCTTAAAGTACCGGCAATGCGTACTACAGGTGTGCGAGGGTGATATCCAATACCGCCCCATACCATAATACCCGGTGCAGGACCAGTGCGGCGGTGCATAACGCAGCTGTTCAGCATCCTCTCTTCACGGTGTCTCCAGACTAGAATGCGACAATCGAGGTGTTGCAGTCAGAAGCGTGATTCGTCAGTAAAGACAATTTCATTCCATTCTGCCGTCCACATCCTTCTGTCATCGCACCATTTGCGGCGGAGACGTCTGTGGTTCTGCGTCAAGGGTCGACAAAGAAATGGAAGTCTTGCAAGTCTTGTAAACGGCGACAAAGAAATGGAAGTCTTGCAAGTCTTGTAAACGGCGTCGAATGGTACCCGCAGACACTGGATGATGCGTTACAGACTGCATGTGCTGTGCTATGGTTCGTGATGTGACTGAGCGATCCGTCACTGGCATGCGCACAATTTGCCTGTCATCACGTGAAGTGGTGCGCTGAGGTGGATGCGATCGAACACGCCGGTCCGTCGTACCCTCCTGCATCCAACGATCATATATCCGCATTACAGTTGTTTGGTTTCGTCCAACACGACTACCGATTTCCCTGAAAGATAATCCACAATCTCGGTAGGCCACTATCCTTCCTCTGTCATACTCGGATACTTGATCAAAAGATGATCGCTGTTTTCGACGAGGCATATTTGATCGTTTTTCTGAAAAAAACACAAGAAAAATACAATTGCTGAACTTGAAATCGTCGAAATCTCCAAGCCTTAAATAGCGCTTTGAAGTTGCGCCACAGGCGCGTGTGATGTGCGTCTGCGCTGAAATTCTAATCATTTTCATATCTCACCTCCGCTAATGCATGTTGTAAATTTCATGTTATTTGCATGTTTCCTTCAGGGTGTTGCATTTACAGTTGCCAGCAGTGTATATATATATATATATATATATATATATAGATAGATTACAAAAGTCAGAAAATAATTCACTGTAAACATATACTAAACATATACTAAAAAAATTTTGGACATTGCTCCACATTTTTCTTTTTTTCTTTATTCTTTTTTCATTAACATATTTCGATCTTATGTAATTATATATATATATAATGTGTGTGTGTGTGTGTGTGTGCATGCATGTATTATAAAAGTTTCGAGTAAATACATACTGAAGAATTCTGTCTACCATAAATTAAACAGAAATCACTTCCTATTAAAAGATCCTGTTAGAAAATTACAGATACGTCTACTTTGGATGACAACTTAGATAGCATCTGCAGCTTACAGAATTATGCTTCAAAAATAATACTTGTGAAAAGAGGATAAAGAAGTTCGGCTTGTAAGGTTTCATAGTGCCTTACGAACCTCTTTCTGTATGTTCAACGATAAGAAATTCTTTAGTACGACCGCATTGGATGTTGCAAAGCGAGGGAAAAACCAAGTGAGCTAATGAAAAGCGACGTGGGCCAATTCGAAATGTAATCCCAGATAGAGGATGACATTAACACCTATGATTTACTGCTTTCACCTTTGTTGTTACATATCTGACGTAATCGAATGATTACACTTTTCAAGCTTTCACCCCGGAACACACATAGCAATACTACCGGGTTGTCAGAGAGAGTAACTAATTTGCACATAATATTTTAACTATGAGACCATTTCACTTGAGGGTTTTGTTTCTTTTATTATCATATTATCTAAAATGAATTTATTCATGTTTGAAAAGGAGAGTGAATTTTTTTTTTAAATAGTTCCTATTTACCTTTATTGTTCTAAATTTTCATTCAGACGTGGATAAGTTATGAAATGACTTTTGAATGCATCAACATTTAAGTATATGTAAATGAAGTTAAGAAATGTCATTACAATTTACAAATACTTTTCAAACGTTAGTTAATTATGTTAAATTAAGAATGCCATTTAAATCTATAAAAGAATTTCTAAAGGAATCTAAATTTTCTACCTACACTAAGTTACTTTTCCCAGAATGTTTTATAATAATTATTATAGAACTAAGATAATTACTAATAATATTTATATTAAGCCACTACGTAAAAAAAAACCAGAAGATGTATCACTCCATTTTAGCTTCAAACTAAAGGTGGGAAGTATCCAAATAACTGAATATTTGCAAGACTCATATACAGTTGGTTGGTTAGTGTTGCGGTCATTTTTTGCTACATGAGGGCTAAGCCACTCCTATCTAGAAATCCTACCAACAAATGCAATCAAATTTCTAAAAATACTCACCCCCAACTCAAAACTCCCCGTTAGCTTCTTCACTAAAGCAGACAAAATTAGACTCTGCTTCCTCACTTAATCCACCGGTCTATGCATTCAATAGCTAATTATTCTTCTCATCAACTCGAAGAAGTTGAATATCTCCACTGCTTAGCTCCGGTGAACTCTCCCACTTCTATACGCGGTCCACTCATTAGGGTAAGCCGCTCTCTATAATTAGCACACCCGTCACAGCCTTGGATCGCATCCTGGTTAGGGTTGATCAAGTTTGACGAAATATTAGCATCGAGAAATGGTGAATGGAAAACAATCTTAACGAAAAGAGGTTAGATGCCCCCCCCCCCAAAAAAAAAAAAATATATATATATATATAATAATGATAATTATCCAATATCCGAACAGCTTCTTAAATCAAACCAATAAATTAACAATTACCGGCTGGACGACAGATGAATAGCTAGGACGCTAGTATTCGATGTTAGCGTCAGCGGGATCGATTACCGCTTATGGCATGAATGTTTACAATAGTTCGGATTGAAGCAGTAAGGCCTCGTACAGGAAACGAATACCTTGGTGCTTTCGATTTACCCATCCATTAACGTTCCCCATAAAGCAAAAAGAGTGAAATAATGCTAAATTTCTTAGATACCCAATAAAACAATGCCTTTTTAAATCTCCTCATCTTTTCTATTCATAAAAGCACGCATGTGTTTAGTTGGTACACAATGCTTTACCATTTACATATGTATCACAGCAACTGAAAGTCCAGATGTTGTTGTGCAGCGGCTCAATAGGTTGAAAATACGGCTGCATTTAGACTTGATTTCTACGAACAGATTTCGATAGAAACCGTTTGGATTCGAGAACATCGATCGTCTAAAACCTGCATAAGGGCTTTATTTACAGGATTGAAACGTGTTTTTTTAGCCCTTTTATTCAGTAATAATAGTTAATTCAGTAATAATAGTTTATTCAGTAATAATAGTTAGAATGTCCTCCTTATATAAAAAAGATCGAATGCATGAAATTTTCTCAAAACTTCCTCAACGTTGAAAATCTGTTGAAATCAACGTTGAGCACACTCGCGGAAATACACGTTGCTCATTTCCGTTTTGCTTTTCCATCATTGTAACGCTTATTTCCTCTTCGAAGCTTTTTTTCGGTAGCTCTTTTAAAAAAATACAGAAATGTATTGTCATTAAGTAGCTCTATTGTATTGTCATTAAATATGAAATATTCATAAGCGCTTTTCTATTCGATACAGCTTCTAAAAATGTCAAAAATATGGCGAAATAAAATTCTTCTTGTTTTAAAATCATCTGTTGCATATCTTCCCTTTAAACCAACTGAGCCTCATTATACTAACTCATATTGGAACAATAAAGTGTTTAAACACTTTTTACATTAAGTTTCTTGTGGAAAAAGTTGAAATACGGGTATATGATTGATGTTTTCTCCAAAAGTAGACTAAATGTCTTATTTTCTCAAAAGTTCTGAGGAAAGTTATACGTTATAATACTTCCTTCATTTATGGGAAATTTTCCGTTTGATCTATGAGTATTAATAAAATTTTGGATGTATAATATACCTCCTGCTCGTAAAATATAAAGTTCCCAGTCCATTAGGAAATTCTCGTCTTGATATAACAACGTAGACTATAACAACGCTTGAAAAACTGCTGAATATAAAGATTTCGCTTAACAAAATTATATTCATCTTTTTTTGATGGGGGATATATCTTCAAATTATGCATATATTCTGAAGATAACAAAAAGATACCTTTTCCTGTCCCGTTCGAGAAATTCTCAAACCACCAATGATCTATTTTATTTAAAGCAATTCTTAACAGCCCATGGACAAGCCGTTTAAATCACTATAGCCGTTTAATCACTGACTGCCCGAAAACAAGATGCAATCCTCGGCAAGTGTAGCTAAAGCTTGTTGTGTCTGTAACTTCATTCCCTTGATGCAAACAATTTTCTCAAAACAAAAGAATCCTTTTTGTATTTTCCCCATCACATTCGGGAAGCCTCCTTTTCCTCCTTACTTCTGACAGATGCAAACCCACATTTCTTATTGTTCTCTAGCTTATACAGGCAATGATGACGCCAGAGAGGGATCAAGTTGGCAGCATGGTCTTCTCTATCAGTGCTTATCCTCTCTCACTAATATTTGCAATAAATACCACATTTTTCAGGATCCATCACTGGTTTCGTACAACATAAGATCAGTCATTAGATTGGAGATCCCTTCGGACATCTATGCACAAGATGGCATTCAAATTTCTACAAATCAGATAAGCTGCTAAACAGCTCTTTGAGTTCCGTTTCCTAATTCGCTAACTCTTCCTAATTCGCATGAACATTAGAAGCTGTGTCTCCTAGAGATTAAACTTTTTTAGAATCATCACTTCGAATTAATCGAATGAATTTACAACAATACCATGAGGCTAATAGAAAAACAATCAAAGGCTAAGATAGTATTCAAAGTATTTTGGCAAAAGCGAATTTTTTTACCTTAAAAGCTCTATTCAGGGTTTTAAGATTTGATACAATGGACCCCACTCGTCCAAACTAAGAATTCTGCTGAGAGGAGCAATTTATGGAACCCAAAATAACTGGAATTTTAGATAAATGGCGTCAAGTAAGTACATTATCTTAAATATGTAGATAAAAAGTTTCCAAATAAACGTGTTTTTTTTCCCTGAGAATTTTTAATTTGTTGACTGTTATTATGGAAAACTTCCACGAAAAACATCCATCTCCAATCAGGTCTTCTTAGCATAGTTTTATCGCCAACAACTTTAGAGCAAAAAACGAAGATGTCCCAAATATGGAATTTTAAATAGTTTAAAAGTTGTCTGCCTATGATATAAAGCATCATTGAAGGTATGATTAGTGGTGTGTCTTGTCGTATGTAGATTGAAGCGAATAAAAGTCCAGTTTGAATTTTCTTCTTTTTATTCACCAACATTTAAGTCACAAAACCTTGAATACTTACAGACTACATTTAACATTAAGACACGTAGTTTATATTAAAAATATCAGTAATATCTAATCAATAAATTTGTCCGCTCAAAATAGCGACCCTCCTTCATGGAGACCAACAATCGTTGTTCCATAGTCGGAGACCGCCCTCTTTCGGCAAAAAATCCTACGCTCTATTCGAACAATTGGATTATTGGTAGACGGAGAAATCCATAAAAACAGAATGTATATTTTCCCTATTCTCGTGTACTCCTGCTTGTAAGAGGCAATTTAGCAATGACCAAGACGCTTATCCGATCAAAACAATGCCCTGAATTCGAATGCGACTCGAATTCGATGGTAGAATAACTCCCAAACTGTGAGATTGACTTGCAACCAATGGAAAAGGCACTGAAGCTTTTGAGCGTTTCGTATCATCCATGGACGATACAAAAAGTTCCCTTTTGTGTTGCAGAGCTAAAACTTATGTCCGAAAAAATTGAAATATTTGGGCTTTCTGGGGGAAAAGAACACATTTTTAAAATACCATGAAAGAAAAATTCCGTTTACTAGCTCAAGAAAGATTTATCTCTTTGCATTCGACAATACATTTAATCCAAATAATATGAGAAAGTTTTATTAAAATGATCTATCCGTTGTTTACTTTCATCCCATTCCATGCGCATATTATTGTTATTGAACGTACGCAAATAAATGAAAGAGATGAACTCGATATTTTTGCTTTTCATTTGAGTGAGATAAAATTGAGTTTTTGAGCGGATATCCAGACATTGTTGCACCTGTAACTCTCCGATAACATATTGTACGTGCGCGAATGGGTTATCATCAATAGGAATCGAAAGGAGCGGCTCCACAGGAATCGAGGTAATCACATTTCCGTTCATTTTAGACGGAAAGGAGCAGATAGAGGCAAAAAGGAACCAATTTTTTTTTTGTTTTCAAATTACCTTCAGACAGGAAAATTTTCAACTTCAAAATGTTCACGACTAACAAAAATCCCCGTTGCGAAAATACTGCATGCACTACCTAATGAAAAGTATTCATTAACCCATAGCAACGACCGTGAATACTACACTAGATTTAGAATTCATTTTCTTTAGGCATTCTATTTCAGTGTCACCGAGGACATTTAGAATATGTGTATTTCCTTAAAGTAACGGTTAATAAATCAAATATTTTATTTTCCAAAGAAATTATTTTAAGTTTTGCTCTATAATTTTTCTTCGCAGACTTTCGGGATTTTTCATTGAGTGGATTTCAATTCATAATGATTACAACGAGCAAGGAATATAGGTTGAATATACTTAAGAATTCTCCTAACCTTCTAAGGCTGTCCCGAAGCATTATAAAATAGCACGTGTAAATTCTCGGAAAATTTGAAAGCTTCTATAAGTTGCATTCTACTGGATAATTTGTCATAACTATCTTCAAATACAAGCACCGAACTCCTTTGCTGAAAATTTGACATTACTATTCTGACATTGGTTTAAACTTGAGTGCTAAGGTGATCTTTTGCAACTGGAACACTATGCAGACCAGACACTAGAGTCTAAACGCTTACACCAAACTCCAGACTAAAAAGGTTCCAAAACGACGTCATTCGTACTACCATAATGAAGGTTCCTAAATACGGCTATTTTCCTTCCAGCCTCCTCTAAAATTAATAAAAATATGAACTGTTAATCTAACAGGGAATGTTCTAATGCCAAGAAGAAAAAAAATCACAAAAATACGTTTTCCCATTCTTGGTATGATTTTAGGAATCTGAATACCGCTTATGGCATCGAATCAATGAGGTCACCTATGACATCCTGTGGGGAAGATCATGCCATAATTTTTGCAACTGAGCAGTTAATTCACCAGTATTCCAGGACGGCTGCAGTTGCCTTCCAAGCACGTCCCAGACGTGCTCTATTGGCGAGAGGTCTGGTGACCTGGCAGGCCATGGAAGTACGTCATATACTTGAAGACATTGTTGGGAGAGTCGCGCAGTATGTGGACTAGCATTGATTTGCTGATAAATGGCACCTGGGCGACTTGATAGCATAGGCAGTACAACTGGCGTTAAAATCTCGTCCACGTAACTGCGTGCCGTCAAAATGCGTTGAAGGACGATTAGAGGTGATCGTGTGTCCCAACAAATCGCTCCCCACACTGTCACACCTTGTATAATCACCGTATGCCTCTCGACAACAAATGCCGGATTGGACCTGTGGTCTGGCCGCCTCCACACGCGTATGCGCTGGTCATCAGCATTGAGATTGAATCGGGATTCATAGCTGAAGATCACACGCCTCCAGTCGGTCACACGCCAGCTTGCCTGAGGTCGGCAAAAATCCAATCGACACTGCTTATGATGTGGGGTCAGTGGTAAGCGTCTTAATGGACGTCGCTCCTTATACCTGCGTCGGCCAATCGTCTCCGAATGGTTTCTCTTGATACCACCGGATGTCTGGAAAGTCGTAAATGGCTTCGAACCGATTCTAGCGACGTCGTTGGTGCGGAAGTGGCCGCTGTTATGATTACGCGATCCTCGCGCGCACTTGTGTTCCTGGGACGCCCTGACCCTCTGCGACGGTAGACTATCCCTTCCGTGATTCATTGTTGCCAACACCGAGCAACTACCATATCACTCCGACCGAGGTGGCGGTCGTTACGCCTGTTCGACCAATCTGCTTCTCTGAGGCCTACTATACGCCCCCTCTCAAAGTCCGACAATTGTTCTTACTGTCGACGGTTACGTCTCAGAGGCATCTCTATTCACAATACCGTCCATCCAAGTCGACAGATTTGTTTGAATAACCCTATGGCACGAGCAATCATGCTCTTAAACTCTCCCAGCTGCGCATCTCATATGCGCATAGAGCGCTTACCCTTGTTTCATTGGCGTCGAAATTTTAATCCTTTGCATATCTCTTGCCAGACTACATTCCTGCCAAGTTTCGTGATAGTAGCTCGATTTCTTCCGGGTGCATATATTTTTTTGTGACAGAGTGTACATTGAAGACAACATAACGTTGTTGTCATTGTTGGTAAAGTCCCTAGGGCTCACGCAGACAACATGATAAAAACTATGTATACAACTTTAAAGTTTTGTTAAGTTGACTGTATTTTTTTAATGTTTTGTTAAGCTGACTGCTAAAGTTTTGTAAAGTTTGACTGCTGATTATCATATTTATTTGAAACTGATTTTATCACATTCTTTTGCGATCTATTGTCTTAACGGTTGGGTCGAAGGATAAGTGGGATTTGGCAATGAAAAGGAATAAGATTTCACGGGAATAGATGTAACAAAGACAGCTTATTAAGAACAAAATATCAATGTATTCTTACGCAAAAATTAAATTTCTTCCATACTTTAAAGTACTGACAAAATGAAACGAACATAAATAGCGCGAGTTTATTATGCCTCGCTCAGCAAGTGTAAATTTTATCCGTAGTTGGAAATTTAAAAGAGAGATAATTCAAATGCATTTTCAATTGGAAATTTCGAGGTTTTATTTCTCTGAAATAAAATAGTTGATCATAAGAATACAAGCTATCCTATACACTATTAGTTTTGATGCAAGTTTTACATATAAAAGGTGATTCATTTTCATGAATATAATATCGCATGAAAACCTTTGTATCGTAGTGAATAATGCTAATATTTTCAGGTTAATAATCCTCATAATTTGGCTCTAGGGTTAGTTGAGAAAAGATTTAATACAATTTCAATTAAACCAAGTCAATTAGTAGGTTTAATAATTTCCGTGTTTCATAAAAAAGGTTTTTATATGATATTTAACATTATAAAAATCACGAAAAAGTCTATAAAAACTCACTTTTAAGCGTCTGGCTACCCAGCAATAGAATAATTTTAATGGACTTTTAACCTTTGCAATACCACTTATATAAGCAACGAATGTTCAACAAAGCTTGCTTGGGAAAATGGTTTGCTTTGGTTTGGAGCACTACGGTAAACTTTTTGCTACACGAGGGCTAATTAGACCGGGACCTATAGTTTAAAGCCGATTCCGAACGGCTACAAACATCCATGCCAACGGTGGGACTCGAACCCACAAGATGTAAACCGAATGCCACCGCCCTAGCCATCTGGCCATCACCTTAGAAAACCCGTCTTTGCTTAGAAAAAAATAAACACTCTGAAATCCAAGGCATGTTAAAAGAAGCCTGACGCTGTTCATCAAACTCGAAGTCAATTGAATGATTTTTCATGATTAAAAAGTGACTATTTCTTAATAGATTACTGCAGACACACGGCTGAATGGTTCTTGAAGGCTTTATAAAACGAAACGGTAGAAATTTTTAAGTCAGTGACAGAGGATGATTTTAAGGCCCTTTTTATGATTTAAAGAAGAGATAAATATGATACATAAAAGCAAATAGCTCTTATTTTTAAGAATGCCAAACTTTATAACAAGGGTAGACCTTTTTTATGCCCCTCTTCAGTGTTTAATGAATGTACCGTACCATGTAAATACAAGATAGTTTACGCAGTATAACCTGTTTTATAACGGATTCTTCATAATTCTAATTTTAAACTGTATCAAAATCAGGTAAATTATTTTACACTGCAGCATTTTACCTAACTTTTTATTGACCAATTCTGTCTGCTGAGTTCAAAGATAATAAGTACAACAAAAGGCTTGAGTTTACAAATAAAACGATTGTTTGCTCGACTCGAATTATTAATAAAGCAAGAAATTGTTTTACGACGCAAGTATTTCAGTGCCAATTCCACCCGTAGATCCCGCACTACTCGCTACATCAAGAATTCTAAATGCAATTCTCATTCCATTTGATTCAATTTGTTCTTGATTCCATGCGTCAGATATTCGTAGTTAACCAGCTGGTTTCTGAAAATTTCACTTGCGTAGAAATGGTTTTTTGCATCATCTTCCTTCCTTTTATTTATCAGTGAACTGCTAAAACAGGAACGCACAACTTAATATCCCCAATGAAAGTTGAAGGGTGTCTACTAGTTTCGAACTAATTAATAGTTGATTGTGAAACCGATTCCCTATAAAAATGATCCACAAATACGTTCATCAAACTCTTTGATATAAACAGGGCAGACAACATAAAGTGATGGAAAGCGGCGGAAGGAGCGAAAAGAGGAGAAATTTCATGAACGTAGCTAACAAATAAAATAGCAAATTTGAGACATAGGCCGGGAAATAGTACCGAAAATGAGGAGTTAAGGAATAATATTAAATGCTTAGATTGGAAAATGAATAGATGAATTGACGTGTAGATACAGAGACTACTCAGGGCCACCTATAGCGTGATTTATCAGCCAGAATTCCACCAAAATTGATAGACGGACTAAGGGGAAAGATTTACAAAGTTCCAAAAGTCGCTGATAGGGGAAGATATGGCTCTGTAGTTGTCGTCTATTCATGGCTGCATAGTCGACAGCAGCGCCAGTATTTGAGGCTGTGCGGAATCTGTTGCGCCATCGCTTTTTAGAAGAAAGGGTCATCGGTGGATTTTCCACTTGCATGACCATCTTGCTCCCCTCTGACTTCTTTCTGAGTCTCGAACTTGGCAGCCCTAAGGGACAACATATCCCGGTCTGTGATTAACATTTCTGGTGACATGTTATGCTCGGCCGTTGAGAACGTAGTGTTCAGGATGCAATCAGGACGGTGGTCACGTTGAAGGAAGGAGAAGTGAATTTGCTGAATAAAGCAGTGTTGCAGTGAAATTTCTTTGTTATTCATTTGCCTGCTTATTACAACTTTTTTGGTATTCACTACTTATCTTTGTAGCCCGAAATACTAGCGCTGCTGTCCATTACGTAGTCGTGAATTTGCATTTTGATGTTTTTCTTGCGTTTCATGCAAATTCTCGAGTGCTCCGACAAGTACAGCGCCATATCTTCCCCTATCGAAGTTCTTTTACGCGGCTTACAGTAGCGTTATGTCCCCTCCAGGCGACCTTTCCCTCTCTTTCTCTTTTTTAGTGACTTTTGCATGATCGGGATGGCGTGGTGCTATCCGCTTGGTATGGAGTGTGACAGTTCCCTAGTTCGATCCTCGGCGTTACTGTCAGGTTTCTTGGGTGATTGCCTGGTATTCTTGTGTTTGGGCACTGGTTATTTTGTTTGTTATTGTTTTAACTAACACGGCATTTATGTTGTGTCATTATTTCAATTGTATAATGGAAAGTCGAGAAACAGAAACTGTGATTGTATGTGTGTGTTCGTTCGTGCGAGTATCGAGATTCGAGCAGCAAGCATTGTGCGCGGTCAGCTGTATAACCTCAATTCTAAACACGTGTAAATATTATTTACACTTATTTTTTGTTTGTTATTGTTTAATTCACACGGGATTTAGATTGTCATTATTTTATTTTTGTTGGTGATTAAATAATAAAATTAATCCGATTAAAAATAATGCTAGGTAACATTTAAATCAAAATAATTAATTTATATATTAAAATTTTTAATTTTAATAAAAAAATTTAGATTTTTTTTTACTTGCTTGGTATTGTCCGAACAACCTTAATAACAATAAAAAATTATATTAATTTTTATTAATTTTTTAGGAAAAAAATGCTGAACGTGTTAAATGATATAGAGATAAATTGAAATTAAAAAAGCAATGTGCTGAACTTGACTCAGTTCTGTCATCCAAAGAAGATTAATTACCGACGGTATTAATCGAAAATAATAAAGAAACTAATGATCGCCATGATACAAACTGTGAAGAATTAATCTATAGTCAGTTTCAAATTCAACAACCAATAAATATTGAAGCTCAGCAAGTAATAAGTCCAAGTTTTCCATCATTTGAAGCCCCATACGAGGAACATGATGAATGTTCAACGCCAAACGTCCTATTACATCATGAAATAGACATTGCTGGCGACGGTAACTGCCTTTTTTCATCTCTCATAAGAATTTTACATCTTCAAATATCTGCATCAGTCTTTCGACAGCAACTTTATAATTCATCCTACTTAAATGCTTGTCAAAATCCAATTAGTGCAAGAAGTATACTAAGTAGTGAATTTGAATACGGAGATTTAGATTGTTTATTCCTATTTTCCAAAACATACAATCAAAATATATGCGTTCACTTTCATTATTTTAATAATAATACAAAAAGAGAAGTTGTTCGTTTTTGTTATTTTAAAAATACACTAATATAATTAATAGAAATCTAAATATTAAATCACGTTTAGAGTTGAAAAAATAACGTAAGGAACTTCTTTCCTGACGGTTTTTTTCACGGAAACTCTTTCCCATATTGTCTTTAGTCCCTCTATCAATTTTGGTGGAATTCTGGCTGATAGATGGCTCTGAGTAATGTCAGTTTTCACCCAGTATATGACTAGGTAGTAGATAAAGATCTACTGCCTGAAAATGTGTTTATTTTCCAGTCTCTCCTACGTTTCAAATGCTAATTCAATAAAAAAATTTCGATAAATGAACAAATTATTCATAAACAGATATATCACCGGCTTTAACCAGCCCTTCGTTTAAGCTGTATATTTTATTTCTCTTTCAACTTATTTTTTTTTTTTAATATTTAGGATTTTGAAACGTAAACATTCAGAAAATATAAATTCATTTTCTTAGCTCAATTTTTCCTTTCAATAAAATTTTCTTTTGTGAAAATATTGTAATAAGCATCTTTCTCTCGTCCAACCGTAATTTAAAAGATGCAGCAGTAAAAAGCGTCCTAAAACTTACATCATATTTGTTCTAAGCCTAATTTGTCTGTTTGGATAGTGTTTTTCATTCTTCAAAAACTGATAATCGATAGTATAATAACGAAGCAAAATGGGTATTATGCCAACCAAAATGTTTTAAAGAAAATATATGTACATATTTACTTTTATTTTCGATATAAACCCTTCCGAAAATAGCTCAAAATATCTAGATAGTTTTCCCATCTGAGCTAATACCATTTATACGTAGGTCGAGGGTTTAATTTGAATTTGGCCGTTAGTAAAGAGCTAATGCATTAAAATGAAATAGGATTTTTAATATATTGACTTGTATGTGAGCGTGCAAATATTCGATGGCAATAATATTTTGATTAAGTCACAATATTAGGATTTTTAAAAACATGTTTTTATTTGTTTCTAAGAGAAATCTCCAAAAAATTATTAAATAATAATGTTTTAACGTGGGATGAAAGCATTCTTTTAGCAAAATAATTGCATCTATTTTTTCTATTCCCTTAAATTATTTATTTCTTTTTTTTTTCAAACTATTCCGAAACAAAATATGGCTTTTTTAATGAAGTAGCAAAACATTTTCAAAATTTTACGTTTACTTTAACAGTTGATGATGATTGTTTGACTTTGTCTTCAAAATCAAAATCGTTATATAAGTAAAAAACTCTTGACCAATTTAATGTTTTAGTTTCAAAAAAATTAAAATCCAAAATGTAGAGAGTGTTTTTGTTTTTGATATGTCTATTGAGCCAGTAGCTCTATTTGCACACTTGTTCTTTATTTCAAGAAAAATTTTCAAAACGTGTATTCGGGATTTATAAAAATTTTAGTTATAAAACTTTTAATCACTTAATAGGGGGAATTCCACTTTTTTCACAGTAAATTTTGCTTCAGCGAAAATACTTTCGTAATTTTCACTCCTAATCACATGTCCTCAAGACAGTTTAATGCAAATAGAATAAAGTATCTATGTACAAAATGTCGTAGAGATATCTTGCAAGGACATTTAGATATATCCTATAAAACCCCAAGAACTATGAAGAACTCCCTTTGGAGATAAATATTCAAAAGGTTCAGATGCTCAATAGAGTATGCATGTATGTCTCGGACCCCATAACACCCTATTTTACTCAACAAACAAACAAACAAACAAACAAAAAAATATTGTGCGGTCGGGGGACCCCCGTCACGTAATTTTTTCAACTCTAAACGTGATTTAATATGTAGATTTCTATTGATTATATTAGTGCATTTTTAAAATAACAAAAACGAACAACTTCTCTTTTTGTATTATTATTAAAATAATGAAAGTGCACGCATATATTTTGATTGTATGTTCTGGAAAATATGAATAAACAATCTAAATATCCGTATTCAAATTCAATACTTAGTATACTTCTTGCACTAATTGGATTTTGACAAGCATTTAAGTAGGATGAATTATAAAGTTGCTGTCGAAAGACTGATGCAGATATTTGAAGATGTAAAATTCTTATGAGAGATGAAAAAAGGCAGTTACGGTCGCCAGCAATGTCTATTTCATGATGTAATAGGACGTTTGGCGTTGAACATTCATCATGTTCCTCGTATGGGGCTTCAAATGATGGAAAACTTGGACTTATTACTTGCTGAGCTTCCATATTTATTGGTTGTTGAATTTGAAACTGACTATAGATTAATTCTTCACAGTTTGTATCATGGCGATGATTAGTTTCTTTGTTATTTTCGATTAATACCGTCGGTAATGAATCTTCTTTCGATGATAGAACAGAGACTGTTCTATCATCGACAGCAACTGTTCAGCACAGTTCTTTTTTAAATTTCAATTTATTTCTATATCTTTTAGCACGTTAGGCATTTTTTTTCTAAAAAATTAATAAAAATTAATATAATTTTTTATTGTTATTAAGGTTGTTCAGACAATACCAAGGAAGTAAAAAAAATCAAATTTTTTTAAATTAAAATTAAAAATTTTAATATATAAATTAATTATTTTTATTAAAATTAAAAATTTTAATATATAAATCAATTATTTTGATTTAGATGTTACCTAGCATAAATTTTAGTCGTATTAATTTTATTATTTAATCACCAACAAAAATAAAATAATGACACAATATAAATCCCGTGTGAATTAAAACAATAACAAACAAAAAATAAGTGTAAATAATATTTACACCTGTTTAGAATTGAGGTTATACAGCTGACCGCGCACAATGCTTGCTGCTCGAATCTCGATACACGCACGAACACACACACATGCAACCGCAGTTTCTGTTTCTCGACTTTCCATTATAAATTTGCAATAATGACACAATATAAATCCCGTATGAATTAAAACAATAACAAACAAAATAACCAGTGCTCAAACACAAGAATAGCAGGTAATCACTCAATAAACTTGACAGCAACGCCGAGGCCCGAACTAGGGAACTGTCACACTCCTGACCAAGCCGATAGCACCACGCCATCCCGATGATGCAAAAGCCGCTAAAAAAGAGAAAGAGAAGGAAAGATCGTCTGGAGGAGGCATAACGCTTTTTCCTTACGTGATGTTTTCTGCCAGTTCACTCTACTGTCAGCCGCGTAAAAGAACTTCGTTCTAAAAAGGGCACTAATGTCAACATAGAAGTCCTGAAATAGCGTCGTCGTTTCTATTCATAATACGGAAGAGGGTGAAGAAACATGGAATTTAGCCCTAACAGTAAAAGAGAACGTCTCCTAGCAACAGCAATTTTTTTCTAGAGGAAAGAATCTATAAGCCGCATTCATATATGATCAAAATTCTAGTTGAATTTTCGGTAGCTTAATATGTTTACTTTTGAAACTCGTGCGGTCATTCTTTAAAGCAGTTTTAAAAACATCAAAATGTACACAGTAATATATAGCAAGAAAAAAAATCTCGTGTTACCAATGGTTCTCAACCAGTAATATGCAAGAGATACCTAGTGGTATTTGAACGGTCCAAAGAGACAGTTTGTTGATAATCACTAAAGTTCCTAACATACAGTACAAGAGTTTTACACTGTTATGCAAATTATTTACGGATTCTAGTGTAAGAAGTACATCAAAAGTGTTATTCAAGACCACTTCCCTTTAAAGGGGGAGTCTAGCAACTAGTACTGCTGTTGGGACAGCATTTCGTTTATTTCCCAAGGACACTCAACAGAATTATCTAGGTTATTCGCAAACGAACTATAGCTGTTGCCCGTTCTGTTATCACTAGGGTGAAATAGAGTTTGTTTGTTTCCATAATGTAATTAACATAATATCATTATTTATAACTTATTGGGGTGGAAGATAACACCCAACTTGTAAGATACCGATAAGTAATAATTAATAGGTTTAAAATACATTGAATATTGAATTATGATAAAGAATAATGAATGTTGATGTTTAAATAATTATAAAACTTTTAAGTGAAATTGTAAAAGGCAACGACCTCAATGGGTAACTTCGTAATGTGACTAGAAATGTGTAGTTGAGTTATAGAGTAAAAGTTGTTTGAATAATTAAAAAGTTGAAATTTGTAATCAGATAAATATGGATCTGTTGTTGCACCAATAATTGTTTAGTTATATGTAGAGAGAAAATGTCCTGCATAGTGTCATGTTTGTGTGAATTTGTTAATCTACTAATAATTGTAAATTCAGTTATGGAAATTGTATTATATTGTATTAATCGTATTGTACAGTGTCAGGTTATGATAATGTTATGATGAATGTATAGTAATATATATATGTAGGATTTTATGCAAATTATCTGCTTATGCCATAGTTTCGTTCTCTGTTGCTATGCGTAGCGCAGAGACGCACCACACCCTTGTTCCTTCGACATTCCTTGAGGGGACAGTCGAGAGTTTAATGAATCCGGCCTGGAGGCGATTCGAAGGGTGGTGTGAAAAATGCTCTGTGCACGAGGGACAGGGACATGACTGGAGAGGTTGTGTTTTGAAAGTCCGTGCGTAGGCACGAGGGATTTGTGTATTTGACGGGAGTGAGAAGGCTGCCCGATCTTTTGTTCTGTTGAAGTTCCCTTCAAGCAATGTCGAAGCAATGCGCTAGGCTATCCCGTGATTATTGTTGTATTGTATCGGAGACAGTAAAAGTAGGCTCTCCGGCATCTCGTAATTGCTATCTACATTAATAAATGATTATTGTTGAGTTTCAGAAAGTTTAGTTGTATTAATGATTCAAGTGTGTTGTTCTTAGACGCCGCCATGTAGACAGGAAACTCTACATATATTCATTGTAAACAGGATGATGTGTGAGCAAGGATATGTAATAAAGTTGCACGAAAGAAGGATAAAGAGATGGCTGCAAAAATGGGTTGGATAGGAAATTAACATTTTTTTATTGGATTAATGTTTTAATGGATTAAACTAAAATTAAAAAAGAAAGCAAGGTTAAACTTCGGTTTTGTGTTTACCGTTGGTCGGAGCGGGAGTTGGCCAGGACGAGTTTCTACACTGTAATTCAATTATCCCTATTTAACACATCCTTTCCATTGTACTTTATTACGATCAATTTATAAGAATTTTTCATCTCAAGTGTTAATATTTGGCCCTTTTGAGCTTCATGAATCGCATGCGCACAGCTTGCTAAAGTCTTTCAGCTCATTCTTCTGAATTTAATCTACCAAAAGTTGAAATCTTTTTTCTCTGAAAGATAGAGAATGTTTGAAATGCACAAATAATGCATAAATAGTGTACTATCGAGTTGTTATTAAGGAGCGGGAGAGAGTTCCTAAAGAAACGCGCGCCTGGAAAGGAGAGTCGACCTCTTTGGCGTACCAGTCTTGAAATGGTAATGCAGCCGTTTAATTGTTCGGTTTTTGATGATTTTTTTAGAAAACCATTCATTCTTGTTCGTAACATTGAAATAAGTAATTTTTGAATTTTTTTTTCTTTCTTTACTAGTGGGGTGGTTTACCTGTGTTGGAGGAATTCCTTTCTTGTCACTTGTGATGTTAATTATAGGTAAGTAACGGAATGTTCTTTGTAGTTCATTCAAAAATATAGAGAGTTTTATGAATATTCTGTTTTGTAACATTGATAAGGAGGAGACCAGAGAGAGCAAAATCAACTTCAAAAACAAATTGAGGAAATTTAGATATTTTAACTGGACGTTGTCATTATATATATTTTCGATTTTTTGAAAGGGGGCATTCAAAAATTTTTATGGAATTGAAACGACATAGTCTCCATTGAATAAATAAATTGAGTTGTCGAAATCCCCATTGGCTCAAACATTTCATTTGCAATCATAAATCTATCTCCATTGGAACCGTACATTAAGGAGAGTATATATATATATATATATATATAAGGCCAACAACCGTCGCATATCGTTGATTTTGCTGTCTTTCGATTCCTATTTTGACGCTTTCGATTCAGCTCCCTGCACAAAGATCTCTTTATTCATACATGCATCAAATTAAAAGTATGGAAAGTTCGAAATCAACTTTTGCAATAATGGTTTTAGTATAAAATGATAAATTGAAAGACATGACCGATAGATAAAATGTTAGAGATTCAGTTTTAGAAATAAGCTTGATTTTCTAAGGAAAAATGATATTATCCTATATCCGACTTGACCGCCATCCACATCGTGCAGTGGTTAGTATCGGGAACTTGTGTGGGCTTGGGTTGAAATCCCAGTTAAGGCATGATGTTCCCTCATAGGGAGCAATGTTGTTGCCCCTATATGGTAAAGAAGCCAACAAATATCGCGGCGTAGATGGGCTCAAGACAAGTATGTGTCTTGACCTGTGGAAGAGACAATAACAAAATCATGTACTTTATGAGGTATTGAATCAAATTCCGGTTAAAGTAAATCACCGTTTATGTTAAACTAGCTGAATACCCGTGCTTCACTACCCAGTACATTCAAATTAAAAACAACAATTAATGCCAAAAATATATGTATTTATCAAAAATCGTAACGGATATTTTTATAGACAAAATAATGTAGAACAAAAAATTCAAATTCAATACAACTGTCAATGTATGCAATTAATTTGCATGTTAAATATCCATAAAACTTACTAATTTGAATTAAAAAACTTCCATCTTGATTACTCTAGTGCAGGCGTCCCCAACCTTTTTGTACCTAAGAGCACATTCTAGAATACCGGTCGGACGGCGGGCACCATTTATTTTTTCAAGGTCAATTTAGAGTTGGGCATAGTTAATAATGCATACACATAATGTACAAAAAACATTCAATTCCAAAAATATAATTTAACATCTAAAATTTTTTTTAATATTCTTGTGTAAAATAAATGATTACTAAATAATTCATACAAGATCTACAAAGTATAAAAATTCTTTATAAAAATTCTAAATCTCAAAGTCAATGTGATTTTTGGCACTGCATTTCATTGGCCATTGCCTCGTAATTAGGAGAGTATGCTGATATTCCTGCTCGCGCGCGCGCGTAAACAATCGTCAAGGTGTTCATCTGTAAGTCGTGATCTGTACTTTGATTTTATGATATTCACTGTCGAAAACGATGATTCAAACAAGTATGTGGAACCGAAAAACGATTTTATTTTATATGCTGCTCTTTTCAAGAATGGAAATTAGTTTCTGTCAACTATATTCCAGAAATTCTCATCTGATACATTGGATTTTAGGACAATGTCGTTCTGAAGTTCTAAAATTTCTATCTCCAGTTCTTCTGTCCTTACATTGAACAAGCTCTAAAATTTATGTAGCTAGTTCGGTTACATTTATTTGGTAAGTAAAAGGATTAACAAAAAAGGTGACGATTAGCTCGACGATATTAAGCTGTTGAAAGCGCTTTTCAAACTGGTCTTGAAGTAACTGAAGGTTGATAACAAATGTTGATAAGTCAACTTCCCCGTCGCCTATCATTTTTTCATATTTGGAAAATGCACAAGGGACTTCATCTTCAAATATGATGTCCACAAAGCCAGTTTAGCTTTAAACGAATTTATAGACCCTATTATTGTAACTACAAGTATATGTTTGTCCTTTCCCTGCAGCCCTAAGTTTAAATAATTCAGTTTTTCCATTATATTTGTTTGTTTGTTTTTAAAAAGCCAAATCCGCTAGCCTACGATGGTCTGTTAGTTCAAAAAATTTTTGATTTTTGGCACTAAGATAATTTTTTATTTCTTCAATTAAATCTACAAATCTAGCAAGAACTTTGCCTTTACTGAGCCAACGTACTTCAGTATGCAGAATGATATCGGGATCTTCAGGATTTTCTAATAGGGCCTTAAAAAGGCGGTGTTGCAAAGGAGCTGCGCGAATTAAGTTGACTATTTTTGTCATTATTTTCATGACGTGTCCGAAGGGCAGTATTCTACCACATAAAACTTCTTGGTGGATAATACAGTGATACGACAAAGTTTGGAAATGATTCATCTTTTATGGAGAGCGCAATAAATCCATTGACATTACTAACCATTGCTGGTGCCCCATCAGTGGTTATCGAAGACAGCTTCTGGAGAGGCTTCTATCGACTTTGCATGTGTTATAAATATTTTATAGATATCCTCACCTGTTGTTCGCCCTTTCATGGGTAATATTTTTAGTAGATCTTCTTTTACAGTAAAGTCACTAAATACTATTCTCACCATAACTGCTAACTGTGCTGTGTCTGATATGTCTGTAGATCCGTCAAATTGTATTGAGAGCCACTCGCATATTTCCAAGTCACTCTTTAACTGAGTTTGCATGTCCTTTGAAATGGCTTGTATTCTTCTAGTAACGGTTTTATCTGACAACTGTAAGTCTTGTATTGTTGGCGTGATCTCCCGTTTGTTGAAAATCCCTCAAATAAGCAAGTAAGAAATAATTCTTTTAACAACTCACGATCCTGGAAAGGCATTTTATTTGCTAGTATGTGAGAATTTTTTTAAAGAAGCAATAGGGGCAATATTAGATCTTAACATAGGCTTAGTGAAAACTGACTGTTGAGAGGACAGATTCGATTTTAGCTGATATATTTTCTTCTTTCTTATTTCAGATTTAAGTAGATAGTTCGTATTAAAAGTAGTATGAATTGTCAGGAAATGACGTTCAACATTATGTTTTTTCGGCGACGCGATGCTATTTCCACACTACAGACAAATACATTCGTCTTTTAAATTGACGAAGCAATACGAATCCTCCCATTCAGTATTAAAATTATAGGTCCGTTATCGTTTACTTGATCCACTGATTTTGGGGTAAAACTAAGGAAGTATTTAAAAACAACGAAGGAGGAAACACAGTATACAAAAAATATGAGCATATATTTATGAATAAATAGTGAAGTAGATACGTCGAATGACCGTCTATCTCACAGCGCAAACCACACTACTGGCTCTCACGAGATGAGCTCCAGACAAATGTCTGTGTTGTGATGGCAACCATAGAAACGGACCAGTTCATTTCATTTTAGGTAGGGGAAATTAGGTTGGCGAAGATTTGGCGCGAGGGGGAAAAGAGATCAGTCGCATTACGTTTTGTGCTTGTATCTGTGTTGGACGCCATTTCTACTTTTGTGTGGTTAATCATTAAAAGTGAGAAAACTTTTACATGGCATTTTATTGAAAACTGAAATATTTTTATCGTGGTCGTACAGCGACAGGCACACATAAAACGATCGGCAAGCGCGATGGTGCCCGCGGGCATAGGTTTGGGGACCCCTGGTCTAGTGGTTAAATTTTTATCTTTTACTGTATTTCAATATTTTTTGTCAATTTATTTCGCTGTTATGCACGTGACGCAAAATTAATTTAAAGTATCGTAAAAGGAAAAGAAACCACGTGATTAGCATTTAATAAATTAAATTCTAAAAATTAATCTGTAAAAATTCCCCAAAAATCAGAAAAACGAGGTAGAGATTCGAAAAAGATTTCATTTTAAGGAATTTTTATGATCTTTCTCGTGATATAAATTTCATAACCCTCAATTGTTATTTTAAATGCAAACTTTAAAGAATGTTACAAAAACAGTTTAAAAATTTAATATAAAAAAATCTAAGAAGAATTTTTCAAAAATCTTTCTTAGTACACCCCTACATTATAAGAAAAATCGTCATGCAAAATTTCAGCCTTTTATGTCCAGCGGTTTGGTCTGTGGGTTATCAGTCAGTCAGTCAGTCAGTCAGTCACGGAACTGTTTTATATCTATACATAATTCAAAGAAGAAACAAACGCAAATGCAAAGGGTCAGCAAAATGGGTAGATATTTAAGGAAGCGAACAAGCGTTGAAAACGCCCACGACAGGCCGACGAGAGACGACACGAGGTAAATGTATACATTTCCTCAAAATAAGGTTAAAAAACAATTGAATTTCATAACTTTCAATGCTATTTTTGCTTTTATGAGTTATAATATTCATGCTTACATTAAACCTTACTCATGAGAAAGTTCCTAAGTCAGTTTCGTAATTAAGTATAATGTTTTGTAATTAAATATTCACGTGTTCTTAAAATTGGGAATGATTTATGTATAAAATAGATATTAAAGATAAATTTATTTTTTTATCAAAACATACTTTTGTTTGGGAATTTGTAATGGATATTAACCCTTCCATCTATTTACTACAGGATGCATTTACATCGATCAATGCAATATAGAACCAAACATTCCAGTTTATCTGATCGTATCAGGTGTCATAGGTACAATTCAGCATGTTCTTACCATATGGACAAAATATGTACCTAAAGAATCCCAAGGACGACTAAAAGTTTACCGAAGTTACTGCCACTTAATCAACGGCACTCTCCATTTATTCCTGACAATATGGTTCATTTTAGGTAAGTATTTTAAAGTAATCTCAGATTACATTTGTAATGCTATGTCGAGGTTTCAGGAAAGTAATTTCAGTAAGTGACTAATCTTCACCTCTCGAATTACTAGCTCCTTTAGATGATAGCAAAAGAGAGGAAAATTTCAACATCCTTGCGAATTTTAACTGCCACAAATAATGTTGATGTTATTATATATATATATATATATATGTGTGTGTGTGTGCGTCTATGTATGTATATATATATAATGATAACGGGGTACTTTACACGCACGAATAACTTTAACTATGCGGATGAGATGGTACACCCAAGATTCGCGGGCACAGTTCAACACTTCTGTAGTCGAGGCAAAGGGATGAGAAGAACATTATTGAGAAGAGCCATTGAAGAGCACGCACACAGCGATGATTTCACATCACATGCTTTTATTATTTCCAGATAACGTAGACAAGACATTTCAGCAAATATCTTGACAGAGGTAACTTTACAACTGGACACACACAATAGCTACGCCACCGGGGCTTGTGAATACAGACTTTACATTATGGTATAGCATTGGAAGCAGTACGCGGACAGAAGCAAAGAAGTAATGAAACAGAGAGCGCGAAAATCCTCTATCTCACCTTTTATACTGAGTAACTTCTGATTTTACCGCTAGGTTTAGAATTCTTTTAATTGGCTGACCTCGATCATGTGGTATACGAATCGAAAGTCGTATGATTCTTCGAAGTGGGATGGAGATCCCGGAAGTCTAAAAATAACTTTCCTGGGTGTGCATTGAAGAGAATATTAGGTTATTTCAATTTCCGGTTTCGTTTTAGAGATAGGGTTGTGCTTTATTGAGGAAAATTTACAACGCGCGTTAGATGTAGAACAATTAATATTAGTGGGGCGTTATGATTACTTACTTACTTACTTACACACACACACACACACACACACACACACATATATATATATATATATATATATATATATATATATATATATATATATATATATATATATACACACACACACTTTATACCAGTAAGTATTTGCACACCTATGATAGAAAGGAAAAACAAAATTTATTCATATTCAATAGTTGGTAGAGCTTCTACGACAAGCAATGACAGCCTCAGTCCTCCGGGGCATGTTTTCCACAAGTTCTTGTATGACGGCTAATGGTATTTTCTTCCACTTGGCTTGGAGAAGACATGTAAGTTCCTTAACCGATTTTTGACGGTTGTTGAACCCCTTAATTCGGTGATCCAAATCGTCCCAGAGGTTCTCTATAGGGTTGAGATCTGGGCTCTGGACAGGCCTGTCTATTCGGTTAACCCCATTGTCACCATATTAATCCATGATGAACCTCGCAGCATGACAGCTGGCATTGTCGTCCTGGAAGTATCATGTGTCCAACTTGTAAAACTTCCACAACGTAGGATACCAACTGTCATCCAGAATAGTGCAGTAGGCGTCAACGTTGAGCTTACCAGGAATTGGAACCAAGAGTCCCATTCCATACCAGGAGAAACAACCCCAGACCATAATTCCCCCTCCGCCGAACTTAACTGTGGGCACAATGCATTCTGGCAGGAGGCGTTCTCCAGGCAGATGCCAGACCTAGACCCTGCCGTCCGAATGGTAGAGGGTGATCCTTGATTCGTCGCTCCAGAGAACTCGTTTCCACTGATCTACGGTCCACTTTCGACGTGCTTTGCACATTAACCAAGCACCGTGGTTGGACTTTGTGATCAAAGGCTTATGGGTGGGAGCACGACCATGAAAACCAAGCAGATGGGCTTCCTTACGGATGGTATTCATCGAAAGAACATTCCCGGATGCCTGTTGAAACTCCTGGCGTATGTGGGCCATCCATCGATTGTATGCGGTTCTTCCGAATTTCTCTGGACAGCTCCCGTCGATCTCTATCTCCCAGTTTCGTGAGTCTGCCGACTCGGGGCACATTCAGACAACCACTGCTCACTTTCCCCTTCTGAATCAAATAGGCCACTGTTGATTTTGGGTAATTCAGCTCGCTAGATATGTCCCTTAAGGATCGGCCATTTCTGTGTTACCCGACGATTACACCTTTCTCGAAATCAGATAACTCTGATCTTCGTGGCATCTTGCATGCGACTAACGGCAATGTTGTTTCCTACACGATATTTAACGGCGGAGGTCGTGACGTATATCAGGGCCACAGATATCGTCATTTGAATGGGTGTCCAAATATTTATTGGTAGATAGTATATATATATACACTAGTTATCAAAAATTAAGGAAAAATCACAAAAAGAGGGATAACACGTTCAAAATTAGACCAATCTGTTTAAAATTTGAATATGTTGTTAAGTAGAAGGTGCAGAGAAATACTACATTATGAAAAATAGTGGCACTGCAGTCGGAATACATCATTTGCGAGGAGCATAAAAGTACATGTCTCAGAGCAAGGCGGTAATTGTCGCTTTGAGGCTGAGATTAGACATCTGGCGTAGCAAATTGTAGCAATGACCTCCAGGCATCATTTGACCGAAGAACTGCGATGGCGAGCTATTGGGAGACTAGAGGCAGGACAAAGTCAGACAGAAGTGGCCAGATTGCTAAATGGGAGTCCGTCTGGGGTTCATAGGCTTTAGCAACAATTTCTAACCTTGGATTCAGCATCCAGGAGGTTCAGCCTAGAACGGCCATACGCTACGACGAGTGCCGATGACCGATATTTGTCATTATGCACACGATGGAATAGAACCGCAACTCCGTCTGAACTCATCCTCCCTCGTCGAAAGCTCCGGAAGGTTGGTATCAACGTCAATCGTGTGTAGAAGGCTTCACGAAGGTGGTCTTTTTGTGAGGCGACGAGCCATTTGCGTCCCGCTTACGTCACGCCATAGGCGGGAACGTTTGCAGTGGACACGTCAACATGTCCACTGGACGCGTGATGAATGGAGGGCTGTTCTCTTGACGGATGAGTCCAGGTTTAACCTCCAAAGCGATAGTAGGCGTATTTTGGTTTGGAGAGAAACTGGAACTCGTGTTCATCCATCACACATCCGTGAAAGATATGCACACGGATCAGGCAGTGTCTGTGTTTGGGGTGGTATCTCTTTGGGTGGACATACAGACCTCCATGTCTTTCCCTGTGGAAATGTGAATGTTCACACCTATAGAGATGACATCCTTGATGCTTATGTGCGCCCTTATGCCGGGGCAATAGGTGATGCTTTCGTGCTATAGGACGATAACGCGAGACCGCACAGGGCTCGCATTGTGGATGCTTATCTTGAGCAGAAAACAATTCAGCGCATGGAGTGGCCAGCTCTATCACCGGATCTGAATCCTATCGAGCATGTTTGGGACGCTTTAGGACAGCGTTCAGCTGCTCTCAATCCTCTTCCTAGGACCCTAGCCACGCTTTCAACTGCTTTGCAAGAGCAATGGCTCTCACTTCCACCTTACTACCGAACTCATAGATCGCATAATTGACAGCATCACACATCGCTGTATGTGCTGTATTGCTTCTCGGGGGGATCATACGCCATATTAAAGGTACTTTTCCTATACAAAACTGACACATCCGATTTGTCCATTGTATACATATGCTAGTTTCTATAACACCGTAATGGTCTGGTGATTTCTCTTTATGCTATTTTATACCTACCTATGTATTGTATAATGTGTATAAGTTTCATTAAATTCTACGCGTAATGTTTTGAGTAATCGCTATTTTTGTGACTTTTCCTTAATTTTTGATAACCAGTGTGTATATAAATATGTATAAGGAAAAAAATATTTAATTTCGTATCTTATTTTACCTTCATGGTGTGATCCTTAAGTTACCCCTTTTTATTGGAGCAGTTCCCCATTTTTAATTTTAATGTCTAATCCTGAAGAATTTAGCTTGGGAATGCACATATACGATTCTTCAAGGACGTGTGGCTTTAGGACGAATTCCGTTATATTGAAATTCGAAGGAAGGAAGCTTAAATCAATCTTCTTTGAACCAATTTGAGATTGTGAAGACGAGTCCACTCATAGAATGTGAGGGTGAGAGAGGATTTAACGTGATATGCAGGAGTGTTAGTAAAATAGTCTCTAGGAGACACGGGGATAGACTTTTTGCTGTAGGACGTATGTTCGACTGGCCCATGAAATGGAAAATGGCAAAAAGGGGAAGGAGTAATTAAATGTATGTGTTAAGACTGTAATTTTTTTTCTACCTATGGCCGATGATTACCCCTTTATGGTGGATATTAATTAACATTAGTGGGGTTTTTCATCTAACATCAAAATTTTCCCTGAGGCATAAAAACTCGCATCGTTATGCACTTAAATTTTTGAACTACGTGAGTGAAAAGAAAGTGACGTGTGTGGAATAAATGAAAAGTGACTGCAGCGGAAGTCAAACGAAACATGATTAGTGGTGGCTCCATCATTTTGACGTAAGAAAATGGGGAAATACAAATATCTAAATAGAATCATGAGAAATTGCAAGATATTAGAGGGTGCAATAAATTGTTTAATCGGAAGTCTGAAGAATCAAAGAAAGATGGGAAATGTGAAAAGGTTTAAATCATTTTATCTATCAAAGTGGCAAGTACTTCAACTGAATATTCGCTTTGACCAAAGTAGAGGGAATTTCAAAGTCTAAAATGAAAAGCAAGTAGAGATATACTTGAATAATTGATGTGAAAATGTCGAGTTAACAGATATTACAATCAATTACTCAAGATGTGATACTATCATTTTCCTCGTGATTCGACCAGAGTATTCAATGGGATGTTTCAATTACGTACTATGTAAAGACGAAAGTGGTAAGAAACTAAATTTTATTAATATTATGATTCAAACTAACCTTAATCTGTGATCCTTTTTCTCCTAGGGTGTGTCTGGGTGTATGGAGCCCATGATGTGGATTACAAATCTCCCGAGAAGCGTGAATACTGTCATAAAACCCTCTACCTTTTTTCTTTCTGGATCCTTAATTTGTCATTTATCTTACTAGGACTGTTAGTGTTTTTGAGCATATGTTTTCTCATTTGCGTCATCGCTGCTGATAAACACGACTGACAGCAAAAAATGTCCATCGTCAGGTTTCTGTGCTCCATATCTAGCAATGTAACATTGTCTCATTTATAATGTTTTGTCTGTAAAATTTCTGTCAGTTTTGAATCATCCTGTAGTCTTATCAACTTTTTAAAAATAAGTTTCATTGCTTGAAAAATGTATATTATGCATGTAGTTACGTAAACATAAATTGCATTAACACTTTTACTGAGTAGAATCACTGTTAGATTAATATCCAAAGTTTATAGTTAAATTAGAATCCATGATGTCGTACTAAGTACACTCTTAGACCAAAAAAAATACCGACGCACCAAGAAGAGGTAATGCAAATTGGACACAAATTGATATGCATACAGGTTTTGACGGAAAATGCAAAATTTTAAAGTTTGGCGGCCAATGAATGAACATGTGACGCTACAGAGCATCTTAACTGCGCAACTGGCATGATATTAAAGAGGAGAAATTTCGATTCCAGGTCATAAATTCTTTGCGAATTTCATTCCGTGTACTCAGGTAGACAGTAACTATGCCTCACATACAGGTGCGCGAACAATATGCGCAGATGTCAGCATATGAGAGAGGACGTGTAGTTGGGCTCAAAGAAGCCGGTTGGTCTAATCGGCGAATCACTCGACATTTGGATAGGAGAAATGCCACTATTAGACGATGTTGGCAGGAATGGGTGAACCATCACCAAGCACAGTGTCAAAAAGGAAACGGTCGGCCTAGAGAAACGACAGATCGCGAGGACCGAGCAATCGTCAGAGCGATACCCACAGCCCCAGATTCATCATTATCATTGATCGTATGTGCCAATGGTGCTTCAGTGACCGCAAGAACCATTCATAGCCAGCTCAGATGCGCCGACTACCATTCACCTCTGTACACCGCCAAGCCCGTTTGCAGTGGTGTCAGGCACATTCGACCTGGAATGTCACTGACTGGAGTAGAATTGTCTTCATTGATGAGTCCCGCTTCGAATTGAGCTCCGACGACCAGCGAATACGTGTCTGGATACCAACCTGACTGTCTTCCGCTATATGGGCCGACAACCAAGAGTGATGGTCTGAGGGTACCATTTCATTTCATAGCTGGACCGTTTGGTTGTCATCCGCGGCACCCTTACAGCACAGCGGTACGTCGACGATATTCTACGCCCCGTTGTGTTGCCCTTCATATCACGCCATCCTGGGCTTACATTTCAGCAAGATAATGCCCGCCCGCACACGGCGAGAGTTTCTACTGCTTGTCTTCGTGCTTGCTCAACACCACCTTGGCCAGCAAGGTCGCTGGATCTCTCCCCCATTGAGCACGCTTGGAGCATTATGGGCAGGGCCCTCCAACCAGCTCGGGATTTTAACGATCTAACGCGCCAATTGGACAGAATTTGGTACGATATCCCGCAGGAGGACATCCGCCACCTCTATCAATGAATGCCAAGCCAAATAACTGCTTGCATAAATGTCAGATGTGGACCAAAGAGTTATTTACTTTCTCACTTTGTGAAGCTCTTTAATAAATCATCCAATTTTCTCAAAATGTAATCATTTGTTTTTCTGTACATGTACATCACATCTACCGATTTTCGTCCCAATCGGATAACTTCTTGGTGCGTCATATTTTTTGTCTAAAAGTGTATATACAACAATTTAGCACGATTTATGTAACACACTGTTGTACTAGGAAGTACTAGGCATACACTTCAACCACAGTTTAGGACTACAGTGTCTACCATGTATGAATTCGAAGAATGAGAAAATTATCTGAACTCTATAGATGAGAATTTGCTAACATACATCAGAAGCTGGTATTGGAAATCGGTATTTGATATGCACACGGCTGTTCCACTTCCCTATGAACCCTTACTAAAAGCTTTTTTTGAAATGTCGCAGTGAAGAGTTCGGTGATTTTCAACTTCTATTAATTTCCCTGTCTTATTAGTGAAGATCAAATTATTCCTTAGTGGTGGCACACCTTATTAGAAAGCAGGAGGTCTTGCATTTCATTCCTTAGCCACCTAGATTTTTTTCAAATGGGAAATAGAGTTTGAAAGATGCGTCGTCGTCGTTATACTTGGATGCATACATCATTATAGGATCCTGCATTTACAAGTCAGATTGGGAAATTTCTGCCTTGTTTCAATGACTTCCACCAACTACAAGGAATTTTATTATAAAGATAATACCCTTAAGAGCAAATACAGCTCAATTACTCTTATTACATTGCATTCTTAAATAATCAAGCTATAATTATAGTATATGAATACGAGAAAAAATTTGGGGACCAATTTTCTGGAAAAGTTAAAAACTGGGGAAAACAATCGAGAAAAAGTCAAGGCCGAAACCATGACAATATGATCTATAAGAGAAACTTCTGTTATGGCCCTAATTCAGTGGATCTCTCGTGATGTACAATACAAACTGATCCTATAGTATTAATCATAAATATTAATGATTTTTCCTTTTCATGAATATTTTTATTTCAAATTAATCCTCATCTACGAACAGGATTTAAAAGTACAATTTTCGTAAAGCTTGTCTGAGAAACTAACACATGAAAAAAAATTGAAATACAGTTCCACTTTTACAACATAATACTGATTGGTGAATAGCTGTCAAACTTTCTTATAGTACATATGATCTAAAGATTTGAAATGTTACTGCAACTAACCTGGGTTGATGGCATTTACTCGATCCTTCTAGCACTCAATGAAAGCAAAAAGTGAAACTTTCTCTTTTCTTTTCATTCGCAAACTATGAAGCTGTCGTACCCAAAATCCTCCCATTGTTCAAGTCCCGTGACAGTTGCAATGAGAGAGCGGATTCTGGAAATTCCATCACACAGATGGGCTATTTAAATAAGTTGAAACAACGGAAGTGCTCGAGACGTAAAAGGGATTTTACTTTTCGAAAGAAATATACATTCTAGGATTGTGGAATTTCCAGCATTTCCAAATTGGACGCAATTCTATACACAGCTTTAGAATGCTTAAAGAAGGATGTTTGAAATTTATTTTCTTTAAAAAGAAGCCAAAAACAAATTCCTTAGAATATAATAAACCTTTTTATAGGAACTCAAAATAAATCAAGTTAGATATTTATGGCAAATTATTGCTGTCTGGATTGAAGTTCTTATGGCGAACAATTATATGTACATATGGGAGATTAAAAGTGTCTTAAGTGTTTTCTGTAGTTCACAGAAACATCATTTCTCAAACTTCAGTTCTCCTTTTTTATAACCAAAGATTTTATTTTCCATTGTTTACAAATTATTTAACCAATGAATTTTAATGAGCGTGATTAAGTTGCACTGCACCGCATGAAAATGTAAGACTGAGCGTCTAATGAAAACATTAAGTACGGGAATAGAGAGTTACCGAATCATAAACACTATTTCTTATCTAATTTTTCAAGCTCTAATGATCCTCATTTAAGATCATAACATGGCACACTGGTGTACCGGATCACCACGTCTATTTGGTAATTGTGTATCAACTGGAAGGAAATTGGGAGCGTGGCAGTGGAAATAGTTGCTAATTCAATTGGTGGCAACCAAATATGCTATTACATGTAATATCACATTTGGTTGCACTTGATACCTACCAGAAGTGGCGTACCTAGACTATTTGGCGCCAGTACTTACATATAATATTACGGTAGCTTCATGGAAAACCAAAGAAATACTTCACTTTGATCTGCATTAACTTTATTGGTAATTCAACTTTAAAAAATTTTACTTTTCACAAGGCAATATACATTTACAGTATTAGTATGAAAAAAAATAGAATGGGAATATATCAAAAACTTTTCGTGTTGAGGTGAATACAGTAGAAGTTCTTTTGCAAAAAAATGAAATAATAATAACTTTTTTCAAAATAAGACATATGTAAAGCCAAGTCTAACAAAGTATCTTTACGTGTATATATATATATATATATATATATATATATATATATATATATATATATATATATATCTTATTTTTCTATACACGATCTCATGTGAAGACAAAACTAAGGGAAAAACTATTCTGTATTAATTCCGAATAGGTAAAAGCCTCCTTTTGAAATTGTCTTTTTCTAACTTTTGCATCAGAAAATTGTCTAATTGTCTCATGGAAATTTATTTTCATAGCCAACTTGTTCTCGATGGATAACATTGCTAATCCATTTAGTCTGATTTGGCTCCTTGTTGAGCGCAAATGGTTTTAGATGATTTTCAGTTTTTTTCAAAAGTTGCGACTGAAATACAAATCATCAAAAACAACTTAAGTGCTAAAAACAAGTTTGGTACTGACTCTTGAATGTCCATATCAACAATGACCGGCAAAACCTGAAGAGTTGGCCCTTTTTTGACTTCCTCTGTATTAATATTTGAAGCTTGCATATAATGTCTTAGTCTTTTTATTTCTGGCAAAACCTCGTCCTTAGAAAATTCATCGTAACTTTCAGTTAGACGAGAAAAGGTCTGGCAGTTTCTGATCTGGAGCTTTGATCAAATTAACCGACTGCAAGACTTCAAATTTGTTATGAATGTTCTCCAAGGATTTTGCTCTTGTTTGGAGTTCCAAATACAACCTATCTATACATTGGAACATGGAGAACTCCTAAGTTCTTCTTGTGCAGATAAACCTTCATCTTTAGCATTTTCACCTGGCATCATCTTTTTCGATCTTTTTCTGCCTCTTTTCAATATCAATTTCCATTTCTTCCCATTTCTAGGAAGCGAAGTTCAAAGCATCACTAACTAAAGATTCTCTAATTTCCTTAATAAAAAGTTCCAATTCTCTTAGTTTATTTAAAGTCTTGTCCAAGGAAATCCCCTCAATTTGCAAGTAGCTTTGAGTGTGGTTGATTTCCTCCAAAATGTCTGACCACAGACGTAGAAACTCTAAAAGCGTAAAATCGCAAACATTTGCCATTATAATCTGAGCTGATCCTCTTTTATCTCGGCTTTCAGACTCGTCGCACAGCTTCTCCACTGCATCGATTAATTTTCCAAAATTTTTCATTACTGGTTTCACGGCTGCTTGCTGTGCACTCCACCTTGTATCGGACAGCCTTTTAACCGCTACTCCCACAACGGCAGTCAAAATTTCCCATCTATGACTTGAGCCCGAGAAGTAGTTGTAAAAATTTTCCAGTGTGCCGAAAAATGTCACATTGGTTGGAGTGCAACTAAAAGCGTTCACCCCACACAAATTTTGTGAGTGACTGGCACATGCCATGAAGAGTTCTCTTGGAAAAACTCATCGCCTCGTTTTAAAAAATCGGTTTTCATAACATCCGACAGGGGTGTTGGCCAGTTACCTATATCACAAAAAAGAGGAACTTTACTTATTTCCTCTGAAATTTCAATATCAGGCTATTCTGCTTCCCTTCTTCTTGATAATATTCCGTCTCCGTCTAGCGCAGGGGTGTCCAACCTTTTTTCTTCCTTGGGCCACATTTAAAGAAGATTAATTGTTTTGGGCCACACAAAAATATACCTAGCATTAAAAATAGTGTGTGTGTGTGTTACATATAGATTTATTCCGGAAATTAATCCATACAGATCAGGCAGTCCACAACATTACAAAGGATCAGGAAACAAAACAAAACAAAACAGCAATATAAACTAGAAACCAGCAACGAAATCTAGAAACAAAATAAACTAGAAAAATATACACAATCAAAAAGTTCATTGACGAAAGAGAGTTCCAGGGAGTTCTCAAGATGTTAATCTGATATTTTGGTTCTAATTTGACTTTTAGTATACTTCACTCTTGAAAATAATTGTTCACAGATGTTCCTGCTTCCAGACAATGATGACATGAATAACGCATGAATAACGCATGCAGTGAGGGATATTTGTCTCTAGGCAGGTATGATTTATTAAAGTCAAACAAAGGGACTTGATTGAATTGCTGTTTAAGTTGGATGTCAGATTGCAACTCTATGCATTCCATTTGAAAATTTGCTGGCAGCATATCTATATCGACTGTAAATAACGTAGCAAAGATACAAATGACTTGTTTATTTTTACAAAAGTCCTGAAATCAATTTTTAAATTCTTGTACTAAATTGGAAAGTAAGGCTGCGTATTTTTTACCATTTTTAGAATTATGCTTGATCAGCGTCTCGAAATGCAAGAAAAAAGTCACTTTTTTATACTTTTAAACCAGTTCACAATAAGGAAATGAGCGTGGCTGTGGGTGACGCTACTTACACCATTGAAGGAGTTGGCAATGTCAAATTAACTTTTTATGGTGATCCTGATCAGTCTCAAGAGGTGACATTACTTAATGTTACGTATTCACCCAGTATAAACAGAAACTTAATCGCGGATCTAAATTTGATGACGCTAAGGCAAAGTTTGTTGGTGGTAAGAATAAGATAAATTTCTACTCTCAATCGGGTGAACGATTGTTTGTTGCTAAGAAATCAAACGGTTTATACAAATGCTTTCCGAAAGTGAAGCGCATAATACCGAAATTACAGCCAACGCAAACGATGTAAATCAAACAAATTTTAAAGTTTGGTATCGGAAATTTTGCCATATTAATTCTAAATTTCTAATCAACACAAGCAAAAACAAATCGGTAAGAGGTCTGCCGCACTTTAAACGTTTCAAATTCAATTGCGACAAGTGTCAAATCGCTAAAGCTAAGCGCCAGCCTCATAAAAGTATAAACGGTCCGAGGTCTCAATTTCCTTTACAGCTGATTCATTCTGATTTATGCGATCCTTTCCCAGTTAAATCTTTTTACGGACATCGTTATTTCTTAACTTTCGTGGACGACCACTCTAGGAAAACAACCGTTTACCCCCTAAAAGATAAAACCCAAGTTTTTGAACATTTTACTAAATTCCAAAAACGGGAGGAACGTTTTTTAAATAGGAAAATTATTAATGTCCAAACGGACAACGGCTTAGAGTTTGTGCATGAAAAATTTAAAAACTTTTTTAGAAAATCAGGGCATTCGAGCAGAACGCAGTAACGTTTACACAGCTCAGCAGAATGGAGTTGCGGAACGATTCAATCTAACGGCGGTAGATGCTATAAAGGTCCTGCTAGAGGACAGTTCACTAAATGATAGTTTCTGGTCGAAAGCCGTTCTATGTTTTACGTATATTTGGAACCGCGTTTGCCATTTTCATCAAGATAAAAGGCCTTTTGAGCTTTACGGGGGCCAAACGCCATCGATCAAACATTTACAAATTTTTGGTTCTAATGCTTTTGTTGTAATACCCAAGCAGCTCCGTACCAAACTAGATATGCGAGCAAAGAAAGGGATATTGGTAGGATATGCTATGTTAACACGTGGTTATAGAGTGTAGATTCCTGCCGAGGATAAAATAGTAGAAACCAGTGATGTTAGGTTCAGCAAACCAACTGAAAGCTTTACTAAATCTGGAAGCAAACTGGATCCTTCCCACGTTTTTACACTGCTGGCCACCCAAATTGCAACGGTTGCTACATTTTTGGTATGGCGCCTTCGTAGAAGGGTTGCTACATTTTTGGCATCTGCCAGAACAGTCTGGTAGATGCTTTACTTTTTAAAAAAAATCCCTAGAAATCCCATCTCACAGCATCACCTTTTTTTGATGAATATCGGTTTTCGAAGTGCTTTCAGCCGGTTCATCTTTTTTACACCATGATCTCTTGCATTTAACATTGTTGAAGACAACCCGTTTATCGTCCCCAGTGATGATTCGTTTCAAATACGGATCATTTTCTTGACGTTTGAGATAAAGAGAAGCAAATCACAGACGTCAAGACGAAGGAGAAAATTTCTCTCTGTTAGAATCTGTGAAACCCATATGTCGTGTTTTGAAATTAAACCAAAACGCTTCACGTGATCATGAACGGTCGAATTCAATAAATTTAATAGGTCGGTGACCTCACGAGTTGTTATTCGGTGGTTTGCATCAATCAATGCCTTTATTTTGCCTTCATCAACTTCAACTGGCCTTCCAGAACGTGGTGCATCTTAAACATCAAAATTACCGGTACGGCATTTTGCAAACCAGTTTTGGCACTGTCGTTCTGTCATCTCCATACACATCGAATATATTTTTTTACTTGCTTGAACAGCATTTTTGCATTTTCGATAGTAAAAAAGTAAAATATGTCAAAAATGCTGCTTTCGACTTTCCATATTTGACAAGGCACCAAACAAAAACTATTGCGCAGAATCAAACAAATTTTTTCACAAACAAGCCTTGCTGCCAGCTGCCATTATATCTTAAGTGTGAAGTTAAAAAAATACGATTACTGTGAAAAAATAAAGTCCTCTGTTAGGGAAAAACGAAATTACTTTCCGAATAACCCAATATTTCAATTGTTAACAGCAGATGTATATCTCTTCCCATTTGTCTCTTGTAAACACTGTCTTTTCTGAGGGGAAACCAGTACCCATCGGCAGAAAGAGAAGCCTGTTAAAAAATGACACACTTCCTTGAGCCAAATACCGATGTTTGGCGAAAAGCACTTTTCGCCACAAAGGTTCTCCACTTCCTAGAGTCCCCCATACGTTCAACGCGCTAAGTCCGTTATACACCCGTTTCGGGGTCTACGAAGAGGAATTGCATTTGGCGTAAGGTTGCAAGAATTTGGCGAGTTATGAACTTCCAGTGGGGCGAGTTATGGCTTCCAGTGTGATTAATACGTCAGTACCACGAAGGGTAATAGAGGGATGGGAGGAGACTAGTACGAAATTTGATCTTCTTTTTTGCAGTAAATGCGTAATTCCAAATTGGGATTTTTTGAAATTGATTTCTGTTTTTCTTGTGGAGCGACAGCAACATCAAAATCTTGAAGATGATAAGCTGCATCTTATTTACTAGTTAAGAGAATTGAAAAGTCTTTTCATAGTAATTTTGCTCATTTCATATTATGCTTTATGTAATTTATCTTTTGAGAGACATGGACACTTTCTGATGCCGGATGGCTAAACAGACCAAGCAGGCTAGGACCTTCTATTTAAAAGCTGATTCTGAGTAGCTTCCAAACCCCTCAGCTCTCGTCTGGCCCGGTGCTGTCTGTAGAAAACTTTTTTTTTATCCTAATGTGAACAAGTCCATGGCATAGCCAGCTTATCGTAGGCTACTCATGATATATTAAAATAATTCCTTTCACGATGTTTACGTTGTTCCGAGCCTCTACTACTCCAGGTGGTGCTGGTAGGCCGCACACATTATATAGACTTAGAGAAAAAGTGAAGTTACGAATGTGATGCGAACTGCGTATGCTGTCTGACCTGTCAATCTGTCTCCTCTTGGGCCTAGTCACCAATCCTATGAATTAACGATCTAAATCTAATTTGAATCAATAAAATGTGTTGTTTTTCCTAAAAAGCCCAGACTGTTATATATCTTGGATCCACTACGACTCGTTCATACGCCATTTCACCAAATGAATTCACCTAACTGATTAATTTAAGCATTCTTAAAAACAACAGCTGTAATGATAAATTTTGGAAAGCTGGCATACTGAAATCTCAGTGTTTAGAAAATTCTGTTGCCTAGGGTGTCGGTATACTGCTGTTTAGCGTTGAGAAATATTTTGTGAAAGAATGGCATTCTACTAATGCTTGCCCAAACTGTTGTCATTTTATAAACAAGAAAGCAAGACATCCGCTGGAGAAACTATTTTTAGAATGAACACACAGCCAAATATGTGCTTAATGGATGCGAACAAACAACCTGATACCAAAATACTTATCAAAGATTTAGCAAGGATTCTGAGAATTCTCATCGTTACTATGCATATGCAGGCATATCCAATAGATTAAGGTTACAACTTAAACAAGCATTCAAATATTTCATTTTTATTACCCAATCAAATATTTCGCTCATCCTTTGATTTTTCAATGCAAATGAATAGACTAAGACTACAATTTATCCGTTATGTTTTCGCAGTTGTGGTATTTGCTTTTAAACTTTACCCTGAAGAAAAAACAAAAGATATTTTTTTCAACACCTAATTCTGCAGTTACGTTGTATTTAAAAAGAAAATTCAAAAAATTTCCCCTCCTTCAAGATTTCATTTAATTTTTTCTTTATTTTTGTAGAAAAAAAACAAAAAAGCAACAAAGTTATGTTAGAAACTGCAGGAGAAACTTTAAAATGATTCGAGTGCCTTTTTTATTGAAAAATTTGTTTCTAATGTAATTCTCGAACTAGCAATATGGTATTCAAATTTTCAAATATGGAGAGTATTAGGAATTTCAGAATATTTCAAAAGTAAAATTCTCGATAAATTTCAAACTTGGAAACTGATAGATGTGAAGAACATGCACAGAACAAAAACTATTCAAATTTCAAAACAATTGAATGAGTTATTCCAGAGTTTGATCGTTACAAAGTGAGGAAGTCAATATGGAGTTGGTCCACCTCTGGTCTGGATGCAAGCTGTCAACCGACGTGGCATAGACTGATAAAGTTCCCGGACGGGTCTCCTGCTGGATTTCTTGCCAAATTGTCTCCAACTGTCGGGCTAAATCGGCAACAAAAAACTGCCAAAAAACAACAAAAATCTGTCAGTAAATATTTGACAGTTTTTTGTTGTATATAACAAAAAACTACAAACTTTACAACAAAAAACTGTCAGTAAATATTTAAATTAAAACTCGGGGCTGTTTGTACTAAGTAGTGACAGTTTTCTACATTAATAACTTAGACATAGTTTGGGGGTCTTTTCATATCCCACGATCTACTAAGTCGTAGTATTTTGAGCGAGGATTACACCATAGATTGACGAAGTTAATTTTATAATAGATTAACTTGTAAAATACGTATCATGGTAAAGTATTCAATGCTATTTCAGTGCATTGTTTGATATCCTCGATTGACGTTGTGTTTCTGATTTTACCTTCTTCCGAAAGTTTAGACCTAAGAAGTCAAATGCAGTGATTCAACTGGTTTTATTAAAGTGATAAAGTGAAAATACCATAGACCTCTTTTCCTTTCCGACGTTCAAAGAGAAAGATGCTTGATATTTATTTTGTAAGATGTGCATTCCTGTTTACAAGTTTGTGTACAATGGGAACAATTAAAAATATAAATAACAATTAAAAGGTAATAATTATACTAATATTTTTTAAAATATCTCACTATCATGAAAGATTGACCTCTCTAATGATCCTGATATATATATATATATATATATATATATATATATATATATATTGTTAGTATTACAATAAATTATTTATTTTTAAAATTTTTTTATCATAAATTTCAAGGGTAATTTCAGAAATACTTTTTTATGGTCCCCAAACTACTCTTTTCGTTACCTTTACCTTATTTAAGAGTTAATCGTGTATTATCCTGTAGACAAGAATGTAGCTAACAAACTGGTTCCTTGATGATACTCGTCCTCTTTGGAATAATTTCCTTTCTCGCAACGGGTTTTTTCTTCTTGAATAGCACATGTATGATTTCACGCATGTGATGTCTCTGCTTATTCGATTTTAGTTCGTAACAAGTGATATCGAAATCCCAGACAGAAGTGCCCTAAGGGAGAAATTGTCAAAATAAAAGCCCATACGCATCAGTATATAAAGTACAGTTTAGAATTGAAATATATATTTTTTCCTTGCTTGTTTGCTTATTTTTAAAGCCCTATGAATAATTGTTTCACATCTAATTGTGTTTAATAATAGTATTAAAATACTATAATTCTTTTGTAAAAAATACTAAATTATGTATTTTTCTTTCTTTTTCAGTCATTTTTTTTCTTTATTTTTCAAACGATTTAAAAAAGTAAATAATATCTATGTAAGTTCAGGGAAAAAATGCGTAGTATTCCTAAGTAATTCCTAAAGGTATCAAATCTTTTTCAAAATTAAACAATGAGTAATTCAAGTATTAAATATTTGGGTTATTTCTTTATCTGAAACACTTTTTATGACTTTTATGAGGCAATCGCATAAAAATCAATTTTGAGTTCCAACACATTTTTCAAAGTGATATCTTTTGGTGTTCTGAGAAATCCGCAATGTTTAACATAATATTAAAAATCATTTAAATTTACTTATGTCCAGTTCTCATTGTTTTTAACGTTTTATTTGTTACAGATGCATAAGTATCTCTCTGTTATTGAGTTCTGGCCTTTTCTGATTCAACTGAAATTGTTTTGCGAAACGGACTTGATCAAAAGTTTTTTTCTTTAATGCCAATTTTTATACTCAAAGCAGTTTTTTTTTATTTGAAGCGGTTCAATAGATCCTAAATTCTTCCGATTCCATTTTATTCTTCCAGTGTGCTCTAAATAACGAGTAAATATTATCGTCTACTTTTCCAATTATTCTCGACTACATCCAAAATATCTTGAGATCAATTACTATCGATTACTTGTTATCAATTCGAAATCCTCACACAAGGAATTTCTCATACACTTTCCTCATAATGTGTAACACTTCATAAAAAGTTGTTTGACTTGGTTATTATCATTATTGAATGCATTAATTACTTGCGACGAGATCAATTATGGTACGTAGCTGGAATTGGGGTGATAGCGGATATCAGCACAAAATTCGAATGCAAATGCTTCAAGAGAAAGTGGGAAAGGATGAGAATAAAGAATGGATATTATTATTCCCTAACTTAATGATATAATAGAGCACTATTTTTATTATTTTACATTCATAGTTATATGTCCATAATGTCTAAGGTTTCCAACTTTTTCTGTCACCTGAAAAAATATAAAAGTGCATCCTGGTCTTTATTACTCATACCGTAGATAAGAAATCTCCAAATGTATTCAATATAACAAGTTTTCTGAACGTAAATGTAGTAAAACTAGCCCAACGTAGGCATTTTGCGCATAAATTTGGAATCTACTCTATTGGCCGCTGGGACAAGTCTGCGTACTGGATCGTATAATAACGAATTAATATTCTACCAGCTGAACTATACTGGTATCGAATCTGAAGAATCAAAAAATATTGGAAGAATTAAAAGTAATCGGAATAATTTAGGCTTGATTGAGCCATTTCAAATCGAAAAAAATTGCTTTGAGTATAAAAACTGGCTTCAAAGAAACAAAATTTTGGTGAAGTCCATACCGCAAACAAATTTAAGTTTAATCAGAAAAGGTCAGAACTAAATAACAGAGCGATACTTATATATTTGTAACAAATAAAACATTAGATACAAGCAGAACTGATTATAAGTAAATTTAGGTTTTTCAAAATGATATTTAATATTGTATAAATTATTGCAGATTTCTCAGAACATCTAAACAGAACTGCCATGAAATCCTATAGTGATTTTCCTTATATACGTATACCACCCCCTTTCTTTTTGAGGAAGGATGGCGATGACTCAGGATGCTGGTCTTTATATTCTTATATACTCACTCATTTTCACTTTATTTTGATATGGGTTGTTGGACTTGGTGGTTGTGGAATCTTTAATTTCTTAAGTCATGTGAAGTCGCCACACATTTTTAGGTCAGGCTTTACTTGAATGTCAGTGATAGAACCTTCAAGTAGTTTACTGATTTCTGAAACGATAAAAGAAAAATTGCTTTACAAAATACGCTCTATAACCCCCCCCCCCCAAAAAAAATAAATAAATAAATAAATAAATAAATAAAATCGGCGCACCGAGAAGGAGTTGCCCGATTGCAACAAAAACTGATAGATGTGAAGAACATGCACAGAAAAAGAAACTATTCAAATTTCAAAATAATTGAATGGGTTATTCTAGAGTTTGATCGTTACAAAGTTAGGTAGTCAATATGGAGTTGGTCCACCTCTGGTCTGGATGCAAGCTGTCAACCGACGTGGCATAGACTAATAAAGTTCCCGGACGGTATCCTGCGGGATTTCTTGCCAAATTGCCTCCAACTGTCAGGCTAAATGAGCCATATTCCGGGATAGTTCCCATCACGTCCCAAATATGCTCTATGGGGGAGAGATTAGGGGACCAAGGAAGTGTTCGGCAAGCTTCATAGCAACACGCGAACGTATACGGCCGGGCATTATCTTCTTGAAAAGTAAATCCGAAGAACGGCAACAAAACAGGTCGCAGAATGCGTACCTCTGGCTGTAAGTGTGTCATTAATGACTGCCAAAGGAAATGACACCCCAGACCATAACGTTCTGTTGTTGGCCTGCGATAGTAAGTGCAGGATCCCTACGCTGATCTGGACGTTTCCAGACGTCTTCGATGGTCGTCAGGACACAGTTGGAAACCGGACTCGTCACTAAAGGCCGTCTGCACACGGAGCAACTCAAAAGAAACTGATAACTGACTCCAATCACAAACCAGTCCGTGATGAGTCGCAACCTATGTAATTGAATGGAGCCACGCTCCGTGTGCAGACGGCCTTAAAGTCCCCAGTCAGCGCAGTTCCAAGTTGATCGAGTTAAGCACCACTGTAATCGAACTTGACGGTGTACAGGTTTGAGGGGTAAGTGGCATAACGGTCGGCGCGAACATAGATTCGTTCATTGAGTCGAACATTGAGTCGTTTGCCAATGGTCATGTTGGACACTTGTGTGCGGTTCACTCGTCGCGTGGTTTATAACAACGAATCAGTTACTGTGACATCGGATCTGACAATCTTCCCGTTCTGTTTTGGTCCCAGGTCAACCACTGCCGTCCTGACGCTTAAAGTTGCCGTTGTTGACCCACTCATGAGAGCATCATCTAATCCAGAGGTGTCCAACTCGCGGCCCAAAGTAAGTATTATTGCGGCCCAGAAAGAGAGCTCAAAGCGAAAATAAAATATCAATAGTCCGCCTCGGCGATGATGGAAGGCGGTCATTACAGATCCCGCTTTGTTCATTCAACAAATCGACAATACAGCATTTGAAATATCTTTAATCCTATACAAAAATTCCGTATGCAATTTCTGTATATTCATTTCATTACAAAAATTAAATGTCAAGTTTTTACGCATTTAACATTTCATATTTGCAATGATATTAAAATTAGTATAAAAATATTAAATACCATGAACACACAACCTTCATGATCTTATGAATACATTCACGAACAAGGCCATTATAAATATTGGTAGAGCGCGTACTCGCGCATTTTATCTCATCAAACTATTTCCAGGAGAATTGACGAACTTGGGAAATATATCGAAAACGATTTCAAAAGTAAAGCTTCTAGTTTTAAGTTTTACTCTTTGTCGATGGATGAAAGTACTGATGTTACTGACACAGCTCAATTTCACATTTTTATTCGAGGTAAAAATGACGAGTTCATTGTAACTGAAGAAATGACTTAATTAGTACCGTTAAAAGACAAGACAACCTCGAGAGATTTATACGAAGCAGGGGAAAAACGTTGACGTGCGCGGTTCTCATTAACTCTTGCCGACATATATGGTATAGTAACTGGTGCGCCGGCTTGAGACGCAAAAAAGCGGGACTTGTAGGATTAACACTAGAACCGCGGCACTTTCGGCAAAAATAAACAGTTCATTTGCATCATTTACAGTCGATATAGATATGCTGCCAGAAAATGTTCAAATGGAATGCATAGAGTTGCAATCTGACATCCAGATTTTAGAGAAATTCAATCAAGTCTCTTTGTTGGACTTTTATAAATCATACCTGTCCAGATATAAATATCCCTAACTGCATAGTCATGCATTTTTCATGCCATCATTGTTTGGAAGAATGGTTTTCAAGAGTGAAGCACACTAAGAGTCAAATTAGAACCAAAATATCGGATCAACATCTTGGGAACTCTCTCGGAATTGCAACCACTTCAATTGAGCCAGATACTGATGCATTAGTTTCCTATATTGATGCATTAGTATAACTTCTGTGGTTATCTTTATAATAATAAATAAAATTTATATAATATTTATTTATTATTATTTATTATTTTATTTATTATTATATTTATAATAAATATAATAATAAATAAAATCTTTATAATAATAAATAAAAAAGATATGTTAACTATATATTATACTTTTTTTACTCATTAAAAATTTTTAATGTTAGGTATATTTTTGTGTGGCTCAAAACAATTGGTCTTCATTCAATGTGGCCCAAAGAAGCTAAAAGGTTGGACACCCCTAGTCTAATCACTTCATCGCTTATTGCTTGTTGGCAGTGGTCCAATGAAATCCACATATAACAATCATCCGATATTTTGTTTTCATTCTGTGCAAGTCGATCGATTCTTCGACTTGCCCAACCAGCCTCTTTCAGTCCGATGACACGATCTCTTTCAAACTCTGGAATATGTTCGTGATGAGCACGAATCCTTCGGCGGGGCATTGTTACAATCAACGTAATGCTGCTTCCACACCCATGCAGACAAGCACCCCCGACACATTTGGGGGTCGATTAGTCACGCTCCTCTCCCCAAGCGATGTGTGAAGGAACACTAGACTGTCTTCCAGACATTCCCCCATTTAGAACCCCCCCCCCCACCAAGGTCCCTCGTGTATCTTTGATGATCTGTGCAAAAACCGTTCGATCGAGAGATTGCTGTAGATGCTCTGCCCCATAAATCACTGGCTTCCCCCCAGAATTGTGTGCAGTGCAGATGTGCGTGGACGCAGTATAAGATATCCGCAGACGAAATGCAACTGAAATTTTGAACATCAGATCGAGAATCGCTCCTTACATACACCTGCTGAAGCTCCCGCTATTCATTCGTTTGACACCCAGTTTTAACTATTTGCATATTCGGTCAAAACATCTTAGCATACGAAATTTCATTACAATCGGAAAACCCCTTCTTGGTGCGTCGATTTTTTTTTGTTTGTTATAGAGTGTACTAAAATTGTGTGAGGCAAACATTCTACTAAATGGGATGATTATCTGATAAAATTATTTTTGAAAATGTAGCTTCCATACATTTTTAATAAATGCTTTTTACCACTTAAAAATAGTTCATATGAACAAATTATTTAAAAAGCTGCATTATCATAATTTGAGAGGCTAATTTTTTGTCAAGAGTGAGCAAAATTTAAATTTTGGCTCTGCAATGGACTAATCTATATAGTATATAAAATAGTTCCTTAACTGACTGACTCACTGACATACAACGCACAGACCAAACCGCTGGACCTAAAGGGCTGAAATTTTGCATGGCGATTCTTCTTATAGTGTAGGGGTGCAATAAGAAAGATTTTTGAAAAATTCTTCTTACATTTTTTTAAATTAAATTTTTAAGCTGTTTTTGTAACTTTTTTAAGTTTGCATTTAAAATAATAATTTGAGGGTTATAAAATTTATATCACAAGAACGATCATAAAAATTCCTTCAAAATGAAATCTTTTTCGAATCTTTACCTCCACTTTCTGATTTTTGGTGAATTTTCAAAGATTTATTTTTAGAATTTAATTTATTAAATGCTGATCACATGATTTCTTTTTCTGACACTTTAAATAAATTTATCGTCACGTGCATAACAACTAAATAGACACCAAAAAAAAATTTTTTTTTCCTTGCTAATGCGGCAGACGTTTGGACATTATCCAAAAAAATATTAAAATACAGTAAAAGATATGATCCTCAAACTGTACGATATTAATTGTACTATATTCTTTAGTATGTCGTATTAGATTTAATTTGAATATTTTCTTCTACATTATTTTGTCTATAAAAATATCCCTTGCGATTTTTTTATAAATATATTTTTCTGGTTTTTTTACAATTGTATACATTGATCGTCGTACTTATTATATATATATATATATATATATATATATATATATATATATATATATATATATTTTTTTGGCATTAATTGCATAGATTGACCGTTGTATTTAATTTGAATGTACTCCGTAGCGAAGTGCGGGTTTTCAGCTAGTAAAATAATATGGGCATATTTTACAAGGTTGATAGTTATCTGTTATGCGGCCGTTTGATAAGTGTAGGTTGGTGTGAAGTAAAGTTGTCGAAAAATACATGATGACCTATTCCTCATAGATGCCAGCTAAACGTTGGAGATGCTACAGAGAAATCCATAGCACTCTTTTTTATAAATTTGACACAGTCTTGACATCACCAACATACACGTTTTTGCTTAAAACTGCCTCTCGCGTACTTTTGGTATCTGCCACATATACAGGGTGTCCATAACTAAACTTCCTTACTTTAAAGTTGTCTACAGTCGAAACTATTGTTCAGAAAGTTATGAAATTTTGTGTAGGATATATTGAAAGAATGAGAATTTGTTTGAGCGAATTAAAAAAAAATTCAAAATTTCACTACCAGAGGGCGTTTTTTGATGAATTACACATTTAGCCAACATTTACTATAGTTAAAAAAATTTATTACCACAAGACATGTTCAACATGACGGCCATCATTTTCAGCTACCATTTGAAATCGTAAGATAGCATGTTCTACAGTTGACCGCAGTGTGTCCGGGGAAATGCTGCGAACATGTCGTGAAATGCTGTCTTTCAGATCAGGTATAGTTCTTGGTTTATCAAGACTGACTAGATGTTTCACATGCCCTCAAAGCCACAAGTCGCATGGGTCGAGGTCTGGGGATCGGGGAGGCTACACATTAGGAAAGTGGCGGCTGATGGCACGTTCTTCTGTAAAGTGATTTTTGAGAACGTTCTTAACACGAAGGCTAATGTGTGGAGGAGCTCTATCTTGCATAAAAATTGTGCGTGAAAGGCACTGACGTGATTGTAGATCCGAAACAATTTTATTCGGTAACAAGGATGCATATCGCTCCCCGGTGACCGAGCATGTTAGTAGACCTGTAGGACTTAATTCCTGGAAGAAATACGGGCCGAGAATAAAAAATGCAGAAAATCCACACCACACGGTTACTTTCGGTGAATGTATCGGAACATCTAAGATTAAACGATGATTTTCCGGTTCCCAAATTCGACAGTTGTGAGTATTTACCGAACCGTCCAAATAAAAGTGTGCTTCGTCTGTCCAGAGGATATTCCAAGGCGAACCTGAAAGCATCAACCTGCATCAACCTGAAAGCGAGCAAGAAACTGAAGTGAGAACCGCTATCGAGTCTCGAAATCATGTGTAAGCAACCTCTGCACAAATTGAAGCTTGTACGAATAATACCGGAGGATATTCCGCATGACCTTCTGGACAATTGAACGGGGCAGATCCAGCGCTGTAATGTAGAAGCTGTGAAGATACTGTTGTTCATAAAGCAAGAAACAATGCAGTAATTTCATAACTTTTTCAATCTTTCATATCCCTTGGAACTAGAATATTTAAATATGCTTTGACTTTTTTAGAAATTTCACAAGTCTGTGACCGTATGTTTTATGCTGATTTGTATAGAGTTTTGAAAGCTCAATTCGGGAAAAATATTTTTCAAAAATTCTATCACATCAGGTTTCTTCAAAGAATTCAATTTTTTAATCACTATGAATGAGTTTTTCAAGTTTAACTATTAAATTTAGACAATTTTCATTGAAAAATGAAAAATTGAGAAGGGTTTTGTGAAATGTATTGTATAGATAATTAAATAATAATTAAATAAAGTTAAAGTCCTTTGCTATTGTAAAAGTTCTGGGTCTTCATTGGAAATCTCTTCCCGTACGCACAATACAATTCATCCAATTGGCGACTATTCTTTGATTCATCTAAAAGGAGCCTAAAAGCAGTAATGCTTCACGATGGAAATGAATACACCTCAGTTCCGGTCAGACATGCTGTTAACATGAAGGAAACGTTTGAAAACTTTGCCTTGGTAATTGTACATATCTTATACAATGACCACAAGTGGTTAATGTGCGGAAATCTACTGTATTGGCAATACTTTTAGGCCAGCAATCAGTTTATACCCCTGCTATCTTTGCTCGTGGGACAGCCATGACAGGGGATATCACTGGAATAAAACAGAGTGACACTCTCAAGCCTGTTGAAATAAACATTATCCAGGAAAGTTTGGTACCTCGTAAAAAGATTCTTTTACCACCCGTTATATAAAATGAGGGCCCATAAAGCAATTCGTTAAATCTCTCCCTCAATGCTTCAAATACCTGTGCTCCCAGTTCCCAGGTTAATCTGAGGCCAAACTGAGAAAGGGATTCTTCGTTGGTCCTGCCGTCCAAAAACTTTCGACTGCCAGTGCATCTGTTACTCAGACCATGAACGAGATAGAAAAGAAAATACTATAAGGACTATTGTAATGATGCGCCTTCAATTTTAAGAAGAAGAAAAAAATTAAATGTAGAAAGAATTTAAAATCAAAGGCTTGCTTCATTACATTGATTTGGGATAGGAGAGTAGAAGTGCGGTCTACATGGGAGGTCTCGAAGATGGTAGACTAAGATAGCAAGTTAGGCGCCGGTTGCGGCGTTAAATTACACTGCTGGCCACCCAAATTGCAACACCAAGAAAGACAAGAGATATCACAACAAAATTTATTTTGTAGATAACATGTTGATCAAGTATCAAATGATTAAATTTATAGACTTCTGTGAACTGTGGTTCCTGCCAAATTCAGTAGCCAGAGTAGCCGCCATTGTTGAAGATCACGCTGCCACACGCCTCGGCATTGATTCAAAGAGACTTTGGATGAGTTCTTGGGGTACAGCAGACCAAGCAGCTTCCACACGTTGCCAAAGTTGATCTGCTGTGGCAGCTGGGGATGGAATCTGGGTCAATCGTAGAGCAACCATGGACCACATGTTTTCTATCGGCGAAAGATCCGGAGAGCGAGGTGGCCAGGGAAGCAATTCAATCTGGCGATTGACGAAGAACCGTTGGACAATGCGTGCCACGTGTGGTCGCGCATTATCCTGTTGAAATATGGCTGTGGGCAAGCCCTGAAGGTAAGGAAGGACAACTGGCTCCAACACCTCGGAGATGTAGCGCTGGCTGTTTAAAGTACCGGCAATGCGTACTAGAGGTGTGCGAGAGTGATATCCAATACCTCCCCATACCATAATACCCGGTGCAGGACCAGTGTGGCGGTGCATAACGCAGCTGTTCAGCATCCTCTCTTCACGGTGTCTCCAGACTCGAATGCGACCATCGTGGTGTTGCAGACAGAAGCGTGACTCGTCAGTAAAGACAATTTCATTCCATTCTGCCGTCCACATCCTTCTGTCATCGCACCATTGGCGGCGGAGACGTCTGTGGTTCTGCGTCAAGGGTAGACAAAGCAATGGACGTCTTATGGACAGACCACTCTGCTGTAAACGGCGTCGAATGGTACGCGCAGACACTGGATGATGCGTTACAGACTGCATGTGCTGTGCTATGGTTCGTGATGTGACTGAGCGATCCGTCACTGCCATGCGCACAATTTGCCTGTCATCACGTGAAGTGGTGCGCTGAGGTGGATGCGATCGAACACGCCGATCCGTCGTACCCTCCTGCATCCAACGATCACATATACGCATTACAGTTGTTTGGTTTCGTCCAACACGACTACCGATTTCCCTGAAAGATAATCCACAATCTCGGCAGGCCACTATCCTTCCTCTGTCGAACTCGGATACTTGATCAAAAGATGATCGCTGTTTTCGACGAGGCATAATTGATCTTTTTTTTAAAAAAAACCACAAGAAAAATACAATTGCCGAACTTGAAATCGTCGAAATCTCCCAGCCTTAAATAGCGCTTTGAAGTGGCGTGATGTGCGTCTGCGCTGAAATTCTAATCATTTGCATATCTCACCTCCGCTAATGCATGTTGTAAATTTCATGTTATTTGCATGTTTCCTTCAGGGTGTTGCATTTACAGTGGCCAGCAGTGTAGAATGCCCTTTTGTAGTGAATATATGAGAGCGGCGTAAGTGATCGATGTGGGTGGCCATCGGCGGCGTAGAAGATGACGTAACATGAGGCGTTTAAGTCACTAACGAATGAGTAAATTGGGACTTTCCTGAGTGGGTGAAATCTTGAGAGATTGTGATAAATATAGCCAATGAGATTTGAAGAAAGAAAATTGAAAGACGAGAGAGAGGGAAGGAGAAAGGAGACAAGAGAGAAGCGTTAGAGTTTTGTCGGGGCGAGATCCTAGGTTCCTATTTGGAGGGGCCCTGATTCCGATGCATAAGGACAACCGGTCGACATAGTTCCCGGACCTTACTCTCAGGATCCAAAAAAATAACGAGCACCGGATCCAGAATACAGGGGTTGGACGTAACCCACCGAACTCCGGAGACCAAATACGGAAGGCATAAGGAAGAAGCAGTGACGTTCCTGTGAAGCGAGACCCCCCCAACAGCGAGCTGAGATTCTAGGACGTGATTGTGTGATTTAGATGGAGAGAACCGCAACCCTGCTGTTTCGATGATTATCCTGCCCCTGCGAAATAGAGTGAGTGAAATATAATTTTTGATACGTTCAGTCCCTGGTCATTTAAAATTTAATGCTTGAGTGTGGAAAAGGAAAGTTAGGGTCATAGATCAATACTTGTGTATGAGTAGTTTTTCCGTATGCTCCCTGCACCTCGTAAAGTAGTAATTAAAGGATTAAGTGTAAGGATTGAGGATATGAACATAAACAATTCTTTTAAAATAAACTGTAGATAATGTGTAATTGTAAATAAACTATAATTTTGTGTTAAAGAAAACTTGCTTTCGTCAATGAGTTGATTTCCGTTATTTATGAAGAAAGATTGTAGGTTAAGCCTTTATAATTTGTTCGTAGGCCAATCATGTCCAGAGCCTTGGGTGTTATTCAACCAAATATCTAAACACAACGCACCCAACTACCCTTTTAATAACATAATTAGTACTACCACAATTAAATACGAATTCACGCCCAAACCAAATAAAGTCAGGACAGGCCCTATACGACAACTATCCTATAAGGAGGCCATAAAAAAAATTTTAGGTAACCACAAGGATCTACACTACAAGAGGGATATCAGGGTCAGAAGAACAGAGATATCAAGGTCATTGGAATGTAAGTACGACAGCAGAGTACGCGGGATGCTCTTTCTAGACACAACGGAAAAAGCTCACAAGCGAAAATGCACCCGATGACATTTTCAAGATAAGAAAAAGCGATTTCATACGGCTGATCAACAATAACCTCTATACATATCCTTTTATTGAATTGGTTCGTATATTTTTCAATTCAAATTTCCTGGAATTAATACAAAAATTTAAAAAAGGTGTTTTACTTTTTCCTCTTTTTTTTTTTGTCTACCGTAATTTCAATCACTATGCTATTAAGCTCTTATTTGCTGGACATAATGGAGCAAAATGGGTTACACTTTTGGTTTTAGGGCACCAAAAAACCAATGAACCACTTGAAACATCTCGGTCAGTTTTTTTAAACTTTTTTTCCCCTTTCTTATTTGTAGACCTGTGTTATTTATTTGTAATGCAGGAATCAGGAAATCATACCGAATCAAAAAACAGAAAATATCCAAGACAACATTATCCAAGACAGCAAATATCCAAGACATAAAGTAGAGTTTGAAATAGTTTTATTCACGAACCTAAATTTTGTTGAAAATTTTTTTGTTGAAAAAACATAATCGTTTAAATATCACAGGAATTCAGAAATAAGAATCAGCATATCATTTAAATTCTGTTATCAATGATAATTTAAACTATGCAATCATTTGCATCTAGAACAAAGAACATGCATATTAACTTTTAAGCTGCTCAAAAATTATAGCATAACGTTGAAAACAGGTATGGAAACTGTTATAGAAAGGCTCAGTAAAAAAGGATTTATTTTTTTATTTTAATTTCAATTTTTGAGCAATATTTTAATCAAAAGATTATTCGGTCCTATTGTTTAACACACAATTCATGCTAAATATCCCTTTTTGTAAACTCTCAGGAGAAAAACTGCATTCCGGCTGAACGTTTCGCAAGAGCTCTTCTCAGAACTTAAAAACAAATACTGAAATAAGCTTGTAGTTGTCTGGACAGCTTCTTGTTAAGGTCACCGAAATACTATTAGGATTCTCAGTTGAAAAGAAATCATGATCATTAGATGCATAGCCTTTATTGTGTTTGACACGAACATCTTCGCCTTCATTTCTTGGTAATTATTTTATAAGGTTCCTGTCAAGGAAACTAGGATTTTTCTTAAAATAGATTTTTAATCTTACTCTCGACCACGTGCAATCCTGCTACTAAAATAATTAATCTCTTTCACAAACTGATTTTCCGAGGAATTTGTTGAATAGAGTTGGTTTTTGAATGTTATATTAACTAAAATTAAATATGCACAGTTTCCTTTGTCACTGAAAGTTTTGACAATCTCAACAAGTAACACCAATTAAAATATTAAAGTTCCTGCGCGAAACATAGTTCAAAAATGGCTATATTACTTAACGTAAGCTAAATTTATGTTGGTAAACATTTATTGCAATTCATCAACTCAGGTTTTATTGTGTTTAAATAACTACCAATTGTGATGTTGATAACATTTGTTACTGAAAAGAAATGTGGAATGATGAGAAATTCATAATGTAGAATCATAGATAAACGGTGTATGCCCTTCAACTGTACCAACAAATGAACAAAATTTTTCGTGCTAATAAATAGGGAATAAACTAGTTTATAAATTAATCTGGTACCGTTGATAGGTGGCAACAGGTCTCGGTAATCGCTGCCTGATTAAGTAGTATGGAATGGCCACTTCTATTTTTGCAGTATGACATTAAAATGTTGGGTAAAAAAAGCGAAACTTTTTGAAAAAAAAATGTAAAACAACTCTGATAACAAAAAAGAATTTATAAATATTAAAGTAATAGTTTTTGAAGACTTAAATACATGACATGATGACTGACAATTGATATGTGTTCCTAAATGAAAAATGCTGTGACAATACTCTTTTGTCCTGTTCATGAGGAATCTAATATGATACGACAGGCGCAGTCCTTCCAAAGATTTGATTCCACATTCAGCATCATGGAGGACTTGAACAAATAGCACACAATTCCAGCATCGAGGCGAATTTACAGTCATGGATGGCCACATCGTATATTCAGACGGCAGCATGTTGACATGACGCTGCTAAGGTCAAGAGAGAGGAGGTGGCTTCCCTTCCCCTCTTTCACCACTAAGGGTTACAATTTTTTCAAATGCTTACATTAATCACATACTCTATGCCCGCGTGATTTTTAAGTGTTTACAACTTAGGGGAAATAATCCAGACTGGGTCAAGAGCAGATTTCGGCGGTCCTTTAGTAGATAATTGGTTGTAGATATGGCTTATACATTACTAATTAAAGTGAAAGGAGAGCGAGCGGTTCGGTTTCTTTACCATGCGTGGTAATTTTATTCAATTGATCATTGATTGCGGGGTTGAATAATATAAAACTCTTGTGAAAAGTGTCAGCACGAGCCTTAAGGGCTAGTGAAATTTATCAAATATGTTATTCCTAGTTTGCATTTTAGAAAAGGGGTTGAACATTGTCATAAAAGTTAATTTGAAATAATCATTAGCACAAAATTAGGAACAAGAATCTTTTCGTTACATATATATATATATATATATGTCCAGGACGTTAACTATATTTATTTAGGTTAAACTAGGTTCAGACTAAAAGAAATTATAGGAACTAATAGTTAAATATTGGGATTTGAGAGATAGGGAATGAAAGAGTCAACAGATGGCGGTACTTGTCCGCCTCTCGACTTAACAGCTTCCGGCCTTGGAGTAGAATCGGATTACGTCTGATTATGTTTAATCAGTGAGTTTTGATCGAGAACATTCCTGAAATACGCGAGCTTTTCAATGAAGCGAGAAGAGAATTAACAGATCTTGGGATATTCGACTATGATGAAGACGTAAGCGGGTCCGCTCCGTAAAACGAAATGGCGATTCACCATGTTAAATTAATGAAGTGTGGACTGTGGTTTAACTTAAAATTGAATAATAAAGGACTAGTTTTGGATTAAAGTGTGTTTTCCTCGGCTACCACGACTGACTGTAAATGTGGATTACATCGAAGAAAAGGAGTAATGACTGCAAATTAATAGTATAAGCATTATGTGGTTTAAGAGCCACGACATATATATATATATATATACACTCTGTCACAAAAAAATATATGCACCCAGAAGAAATCGAGCTACTATCAGGAAACTTGGCAGGAATGTAGTCTGGTAAGAGATATGCAAATGATTAAAATTTCGATGTCAATGAGACAAGGTTAAGCGCGCTATGCGCATATGAGATGCGCAACTGGAAGAGTTTAAAAACATGATTGCTTGTGCCATAGGGTTATTCAAAAAAAAAAATATATATATATATATATATATATATATATATATATATATATATATATATATATATATATATATATATATATATATACACTTCAACTTAGAGATTTTCTGAGAGGTTAAGCTTCAAGGGGGTTTGTGACCCGACCCCCTTGAAGCGGGAGAGAAAACGGAGTTCAATAGGAAGAATTACGAGCCCAATCACGGGTGTTGACGTCAGAAAGCTATTTTTAGGGCCTGTTCACATAGGAGTCCGTTGCGTTGCGTTAAGGAAAAGATGACGTTGAGACGAAAATAAACCAATCAAAGGCGTTAAAAATTTCATTGCTAAACGTTTGGAGGCCTATGATTGGTTTATTTTCGTCTCAACGTCATCTTTTCCTTAACGCAACGCAATGGACTCCTATGTGAACAGGCCCTTAGAGTTCCGCGCGAAAATTAAATGCAGACTAAGCGAAAGAACATTATGGGATCTTCGGTGCGACGTAATCACATTTTATTCTAGCCGGGCTTAAAACAAAGACATTAACTTTAGAGATGATGTAGACTTCGACAAGTGAAGATTGCCGGTTGGCGGCCTAAGATATTTAATGGAACGGGAGTAGAATAGGATTTTATTTCATCGAAATTAAGTGTTGTAATTAATAAGTGAAAAGATAGGGTTTAATAATGGAGTCGAGAAAGTTTTATGTGAAGTTGATAAAGATATTTCGCAAAATTAAAAAGGACTGTTTATTGCCACTCGGATCATGACGACTGACTGCACCTTGAAAGATTAATATTCCGGCCCATCGACTGCAACAACAAAATGGACTAAGCTGGTGAAGTGGATATTTAAAGAAGGGCGTGAAGAAACGTCCGTGTCATATATAGTGTGTGTGTGTGTCCAGAGACAGAGAAAATGTTATCAAATTTTCCAGCTCATTTGAAATAAGTAATGCATTGCATACCATTACTTATTCGTTGTCTTTGAGCCAGTGTCTTGAAATTGAATGGTAGCTGTTTGCTGACGATAGTAAAATTTCGCAGTTGCTATCCTCGAGTGCTCACAGAGTTTGAATTTCTTTATTTATAATCAGATCCCTCACGTAATCCGTAATACTCGTCCAACAGACGAAGGGATTGTGAAAGTGAAAATAAACCTAGTTCTAAACTTCTTACGTTGTATGACTTAATGTAAAGCAAATCAAAGTCTCGCAAGCAATACTGGAGGAGCTAATGTCACAATTTTCACGTGTCATTATGATGAAGGTTGTTTGGAGCCCATCGCAAAACAGCAACAGTTCCAACACCAAACAAGAAAGCATAAAAGTTTATTCGTCGTAAATTTTACTGGCTTTAAATTGACTTCTTTTACTGTCAAGTAATTACTGACAGTTTAAAGAGACTAGTACTGTTATCTTCATTAATCTATCAGTAGTTAATTTATAGGATTCTAAGACTATCTTATTTTATTTTTATCATTCTGCATCGTATATTAAAGAATATAAGCTTTAATGTAATTTAATGTTTCTCGTGATTTTTCTTAATGTGTCTAATGTATCAATAGTTGCTATAAAAGGAATCCAAACTATAGATCTCTGCGAAATATGTGCTCCTTTTATGTCAGCTAATATTTTGGTGTTTTAATATGGTATTGGTCCAACATTAATAAACATTTATCGTTTTTCAAATTTAATACAGTAGATTTAAAAGCTATGTGACATGGATTTGTTTTTTCTGTGAGGGGTTTTACATATTAGTCGAATAAAAACATTATATGAAAACAATCAGAAGGATTTTTTTTATACAGAAAACTTAATTTAAGATTAATATACGACTCTTATATTATCCTAAGAATTATTGAAGGCATTAACAATGGTACAATAATAAGATCAAACAGGAATTTTCTTTAGAAACGAGACGTTCCTGTGCTTTTTCACAGCTGCTCGATCAAAAGAAGTTAATTAAGTTACCATCTATTGCTAAATTCATATAACATCTTAAGTAGCAACGACTTTTAAACCAAAGTTAGCTTTTCAAACATTATGTTTGCATAATTATTACTGCTTGAAATTCAGTAATTTAATTATCCCACTGCGTAGTTTTCCCGCAAAAATTTGTTTAGACTAATCTTTGGGGGAGAATATATTCATGGTTTCTGGCCGAAAAGATATGGTTTGGTTTGGAGCATTCCAATTATGTAACTTTTGCTACTAGACCGGGACCTACTGTTTAAAGCTGATTCTGAACGGCTACAAACGTCCATGCCAAGAGTGGGATTTGAACCCACAGACTGGTACAGAAAGCCAGCACCCTAGCCTTTCGGCCATAGTTCGGTCCGAAAAGCTATAATAACGAGATATGTAAATTATAAAACGATATCGACATAGTAAAATATACTAAAATCAATCGCATGACCGAATAGTTTGGTTTAGAGCGCTACGGTCAACTTTTTGCTACACGAGGGCTCATTAAGCCGGAACTTGCAGCTTAAAGCCGATTCCGAACGGCTGCAAATATCCATGCCAACAGTGGGACTCGAACCCACAGGATCTGAACCGAATGCCAGTGCCTTAGCCATTCGACCATCACCTGGCGCCATACACCGAATAGATCCTCTACAATAACTAATCTAATGTCCACTCACAAACCTTTAGACTTAGGGAAAGACCGAGATTTAGATGGTGGGACTCTGTAGACAATAATTTTAAAGTCATCTCTATAACCTACTGTAAAACCCTGGCAGGCCCTGATTTTCCATTAGGCCCGGGCCTGGGGTCCCCCGAATGTCGGGGCCCCCAAAAATTTTTATTTTAAAAGAAAAAAAGAAAAAATTTCCAATTCATTTTTTTTTACCTTTTTTAATAGCATTTTTTTATATATCCTTTCAAATTTGATTGGTTCATCATATGTATAGTTATATGTATAGTTCATCATATGTATGTTATAGTGTATATGCGGGATTAATAAGTTTTTCTGGTTGCATTGTATTGGTGTTTTAATGATGAAGTTAATATGTTGTATTGCTTTTTGTTATTTGATAATGTTCTAGGCTTCTATGCTTCAATTAGCCAATTCTTGGTAAAATGGTAGTTTGACAATGATTCATGATTATTATTTTTTTGTGTCAATTTTGGAAATTTTACGCCCACATCAGTGTTAGGGGACCCCCATCCCGAGTTGAGCCTCTAGTCAAGAATTTTCTAAATCGGGCCCTGAACCCTGGCCCAACAGAGGGTTAAATGGAAGAATGTTTGAATGAAGGCCCTGAACCACATGGTCGGACTGTCGTGCCAACGATGATGATGATGATGATGATAGTTTTGTTAGTGGTCGAGTCTTAAAAAGGAGTTTAGATCCTATCTGTATAGTATGGATTTTCACTCCCTATCTCTCTAAAACATTTAAAGAAAATTCAATGTCATTGTTTAAAAGTTGTACAGGATATTTTGAATATGATTAGATTGTTTTAATTACGAATTAAAGCATTATTATTGTAAATCTGTACATTTTATGTAATGTTCTCATTTATCCAAAACAATTTAATTTTTCGATATCTGTGACAAACGTCTTTAACATGCCAAAGTAGAAATATTTTGACCGTGAGTATGTGACCCTCCGGCATTTTATTAACTCTAAATTAATAACCGTAGACAGCAACATATGCATTATTGTGCTTAAAAGTTTTTGTATTGCGGCATCTTATGGTCAATGACTGAAGAAAGAAAAAAAAAATCAGTATCCTCTTTTAGTAAGGGGAACTTTCATAAAAGTGTTGGCGATCTCTTTGCGAGTCATCCATCGCCAAGGCTGGCAACCTGTACATGTAGTTTTCGAGATCCGAATTTCCGCACGATTCATTTGCGAGAAGCATCAACAGGTACGACAGTGGACAAGGGAGTCCAGTCAGCGTAATATTCCACGACAGTTGTGAATCTGGGAGTAAGCAGTGTGTTTACATCACGTGATGTGCAAACGCGGGGTATTCCACAAGGCTCAATTGTCCCGCCACGAGCGTGGATCCGATTATCAACAGGTTTTCCTGCTTCGAATTGCAGAAAATTCCTGCAACTGGTAATTGTCGCTCGTATAAAATTCAGTTTCCAAGGGATCAACCGGACACGCTTCTTCTGCGCTTCTTCTGTATCTAGTGGTGCTGAGTGGCACGCAAAGGAATTCGAAACGCTCACTGAAAACACTTAATGCCTTCACATTAGAGAAGTTATGTGAAAACTAGTTTGATTAATTGATTGCTTCGATTGTGGTGACTTCTTCTGAAACATTCAGTGAAAAAAGCAAACTAAAAAACTGGAACTATTTATTTTTCTAATATACAAGATACTTTATTTCAAGTTTCAAAAGATCGGTGACTTTTATGCGAGATTTGTTGTTACCAGCTGATTGCCATTTCCCCGATTTTGAGTGTTAATTAAATTTTATTTAAACTGTCGAGTGTTATATCCTTGATGCTGAAAACAGGATTTTACTACATAATGGGTCGCGCATTTTCCCACTTTCGACACGATGAAAGTGACAGAGAGCTCATAATCCATGTGACAACAGGCGATCGCAAAAGAGCCGGTACCGATGCAAACGTCTGGCTCATTTTATACGATGAAAAGGGTCAGGCAACAGACACTATTAAACTTGGACATACTTTAAAAAACGATCACGAAAGAGGAGCTACTTGTACATTCTCAGCTTGTTCTGGTAATGGATTCGGCCACCCTCTCAAGGTAAGTATTCATTGAAATACTTATTCATCAATCTTTATTTTCACGCTCTAACCCAGGGATCCCCGAACACTCATTATCAGACAGATACTTTTGTGCACATAATTTTAGAAATGAGTGCCTAAAAAATACAAAACTGCTACTCACGTCGTATATTTGTGAATCATCCAATACCCAAATGAAATATGTATCGATTCTTACCTTACCCTGATGACATATTAAGAGCAAGTATTAACCTGATTTGTCTAAAATAGTCAAAAGTTTGTCTCAACATAAAAAAAAAATGACACTCGTTTTTAAAATAAACGTTTCAATACATTTAGGTTTTAAGATTTATTTTTTACGTTATTATTTAATGAGGTAAATTATACTATGCTGCGGCCCGCGTAATGTAACAAACATATTCATGTGGCCCGCGAGAATAAAAGGTTGAATATGGCTGCTCTAACCTATTAAAAGATTCATTCATTTAATGGTGGCAACGACCCATACATTCATAAGTTTTCAATGAACCAGGCAGAATTAAAACCCACTATATTCCGTGGTACTGAGCCATTTTGCTATCTTATTAATCCAGCAAACTGAAGTAAAAAATCAAAACTTTGGTTTCTGTCCTTTAATATGAAACATTCAAAATTGTGTCCTGATATTTTTAAAGGAACAAACCGAGTTAAACATGTGCGAACATAGTTTGTCATGTTAGCATTATATAAAATATTTCTATAAAGAAAATTAGAGGTTCCCTAGAAAACACATTTTAGTCTAAAAAATCATTAATGGAAGTCGGGATATTTCGCAACTACATAGAGGGCAATACGAATTCTATTCTGATTGAGACTCGCATTATTTTTTTTCAAAAAGTTTCCTGTATATACTTTTTTCTAAAGTATTTGGAAAATTACCCCAAATATTATTTTTTAACTGTGTAGGGCTGAATATGTAAAATAGTTTGTGGCCTTGCAGCTATGTCGAACCCTATCTGGGCTATTAGAACATGTAAAAGATTAGTGTTGTGAAAAGAAATTCGATTTCAATTGCAGTTTTCTATCTTAGATATTAATCATGAAATTTTAATAGTGTTATTACAAAAACACTCAACTCAAATTTCTATATGACACAATAAGGTTTTGACTGGATAAAAATTTCCTGCTAGGTAGTTTTTTTTTTATCAAGCGAAATTTCAAGATAGATTTTTTTTCTGGTTCAGTGAGAATTATTAGCGCATGTATGTAAATAATCTTCTCCCTCTACTTAAATTTCCAAGTTTTCCTAGTAAAGATATCTGTTATTGTGAACCAATTTTTTGAAAGTTCGTAAAATGTAGATTATTTTTAAACGTAAAGCGTTTTTTTTTTTTTTAAATTTTCAGAGACATAATGCGAGACCAAAATAAAACTTAAAATGTAAATTGTATAAAATTTGTGTTTCCACAGTAAAATTTTGGTTGAGCTCAAAACTAGATTTTGCTCTACACACCCTTTTAGCAAACTCTAAAAATGTTCTGGATCTTTTGAGTTGAAAGGAATGATTCTTTTTTTTTTCTGATCAAACAATGAACTTTTTTGCGTTACTTTGATAAAATATTTCAATAAACTATGAAGTAAGTAAGCGAAAGAGATAAAATTATTGCGTAACAATAACAAAGGTATTGGTTAATATTGTGTTCAAGCAGGAAACCTGAATACGAGGTTGATTTACTTTCACTGGAACATTGCCCTACCGCTTCTGTGTTCTGAAGGGAGGAATATTAACAAAGCGTTTTCGGGACATGCAAGTAAACTTCAAAAAGTTTTAGAGAAAGCAAACTTCGGAAAACTCTAGAGAACGCTCTCTATCTCAACTAAAGAAAAAAACTGAATTATAGGGAAAACGTGCTTCACTAAATAATAGTGAAATAAATAAATACATATTTGTTGACATGTCGTACTTTTTGTTTGTTTATTTCATCGCACGTCCCCTAAGACAAGACATGATATATAAAGACACTTCATTAAATAAATTCTAGGTTTCTTTCCCTAAACAAAGGACAGGTATATACATTCTTGTATTGAGGTCTTAAAACCTGCCCCCAGATCCTTCCGCCGGGCTATCGCCGAATGGCTAGGGCGCTGGCCTTCGGTACCAGAGCCTGTGGGTTCGAGTCCCACAGTTGGCATGGATGTTTGTAGCCGTTCGGAATCGGCTTTAAGCAGTAGGTCCCGATCTAATTATCCCTCGTGTAGCAAAAAGTGACCGTAGCTCTCCAAAACAAACCAAACCCCAGATCCTTCCCAAACCAGACTGCACTGTTATTGCCCACTTAAGGCTCTGTTTTATTTACACTTAAATGTTTGACTTCCTGTCAGACATTTTCTCAGTTTATGTTTTTGTTTCATTATAGATATTTTTAGGGTAATACAGGTATCGACTCTGCGGACTTCTCTCTAAACTCTAATGATCATGGTGCATTTTTTTTACTCCAAAAAACTACATCTAGGTATTGAGTCTATCAATACGGCGTCTTTCCATTTCCATGGAGTAACACGCTTCAAATAACACATAAAATGTAAATTCAAAATAAGACTTAACGTGTGAGACAAATATATTTTTGGCATTTTAGAAAATATAAGGACATTATATAATCCCGCAATATTTTAGTTATGAGAAATGACTTGAATTTCAGCTTAAAAGTTTTCTCTAACAGTGTAACGATCAATATCCAGGACTGAACCCGAATCTTCTCTTCTCGATTCAGGTGTCCTTCCTACTAAGCTAAGACGATAAAAGAATTTTAAGGCCTTCTCTCACAACAGAATGAAACATTTTGAATTTTCCTTTTCTTTCACATGTTTCAAATTTTGCGCATTATTCCTAATCGTACTGTTAAAAGTGGAAACAAATTTAGACTCGTAAACAAGAGACTCATTATTCCTTAAGAAGATAAAAATGAGTTACACATTTTTATGCTTGAAAATGTAAGAAAATTTTTGAAGGGGAAACTTTCTTTTTATTTGCTCTTAGAATTTCGACTTAATACAGTTCATTCGCCGGAAACCTATCCTACAAATGTCAACGCTTGTAAAGCATAAAACCGATTGCCAAGATTGTACAAATGATAACTAATCAACCCGTTTTTGCTAAACTATCAAAAACAAAATAGAATTCAGAAGAGATAAGTACACCAAAAATTCAAAAGTTTGAAGCTGTTTCGTTTTAAGCAGTTTCGATGACAATATTTCACATCCTTAGATATGTTCTACTAGCAGCCCGCGGACTGTTCATCACGAGCAGTTCTACTTCTGCTGATTTCTCTTAGCCCCACTAACCCCATAAAGGTGAAACTTGAAACGACCATTTAGGCTTTTTCAGAACACGGATTTTCGTTAATTTCCTCCTCTATACCTTAGGTCGTTTTTGCTCTCATTTTATAATCTCTCCACATACATACATATATATTGTAACTAACGTAATTTCACTGAATTCAAGCGTTATTTCTTAAGCTGATCTGAAACGTTGTTCTCATCCGTGAACACAGCCGAGAGCCAGACAGGACAAGTGCGTTAAACCTTCACGTTACCGGGATTCGATCGCCTCACTTGAAGCTCTACTCACGGAACTGATTTCGCGACGTTCAGTGCATAGTACTGGTTGTTGTTTCAGAAAATAAAAATCAATGTTTTATTTGGTAGGAAAAAGCTTATTTTACATTAAAATATTCCTTTTTCACTGTGAGAGAAGGAGGGAAACACTTGTATTATTCTAACTTAATCTATAATTTATGAAGCCTGAAAGATGTCTCTCAGCTTGCCTACATTAGAGAATCAAAGATAAAGTATTTACTTGTGTTTATACATTTTATAGATAATCAGCAATAAAAGTCGTGATCCAAAAATCAAGCAGAAAAATTCTGATAAGTTTATTTGTTGGATTTAAGATTATTTATTGGATTCAATAACTCAAGAACTTGTAAAACTTGTTCATCGTACTCTTAATTATAAATAATATTCCAGATTTTTTTCTCGGTTATATTGCGAAAGCGAGGAAATCCAATTTACAGCAGATGTGAATCCAACAGAAAGAAATTCATAGTTTCATTTAGGAGATACTTATCTCAGCCTAGTTAAACGTTAAATGCTCTGTGAGAGAAGTTCATGGAACTCTTCCTGTCATCTTCCGTATGTGTTTCAGCTGATTATCTTTGAACGATCAGGAAATGCACACGTGCTGTAAAAAACATGTCTATTTTATCTGGAGTTCAGCTCTAAAAGAAACTCTCATATATATTGAATTCCATTTGGAAGTTCTTCTTCATGTAAATTACTTTATTGGACTCTGGAAAAATATTGCTAACGTTAATTAACATCTGATTTATCTAGATTCGATTAAAAGAAGATATTATCAAATAAATTAAACAATAGACAGTTTTAAATCGAAGGAAAACATACTGAACATCTGGAATAGCGTGCCATTTATCGGCGGTATCTCTTAAAGCTGCTCTTCTCAGCTTTCAACAATACAGTTAAAGCATTTGATACAATGATATTCCAATACATGATGTAACATATACTTGTTACTTAAAAGCAATTCTTAATATTGTAATCCTGAATAATCATCAAATCGCACCGCGTCATTTCTCCACGTTAAGGTTTCCATTTCTGGGTGATTAACAAGTATTTAAATTACTCTCATATTTTCTCTCATCCTTTGAGATTTTTTATATTGGCCCCCAGCAGCTTTTTTTCAGAGCGATCAGACCATGTAGATATATACCACAGTCATCATGTAGGGGGAACAGACTAAATAAAAACCACGTAGATACAATTTTGTACGTCAAGTTTATTCCTTGATTCAAATGTAGATTGCGATTTGATAAATGTATAATAAAGTATGGGAATATACTGAAACATTATGAGAAATGAAATTAACATAATGTTCATATTTATATGCTTTAGTCATAATGTTAAATCCGAGGAGTAACAAGCGTGTAACTACCTCCAGAATATCCAACAACCCCCGGAGTGTTTCATCAAAACTATTGTAAAAAGATTAAAATAATGCTCATTATTAGATTTTTAAAAACTGTTAAATATTTCATACTGTTTATCTTTCCATTTTTCATCTTACAGCCTTCTCATTATATTTGAAATTACTTTTTTAAATCTGGTTTTTAATTCTCTTTCTGTTTGCGACTGAATTTTTTCCTCTTTTCGAGTTATCCTAAGAAGTTGTTTTTTTAATTAATGCTATTAGAAGTTTAAAGTGGTCTTTGTTAATGTAATTGAATTGAAATTCCTGCAGGCGGAGTTTTGGCGCGATTCTTTTGGACTGGGTGCCCACTGGTTCTTGGAGCAAATCGTGGTGGAAGACAAAACCCATGGCACAGAACACGTTTTCCCCGTTCACAGATGGATTCATGCTGGTCGTCATTATGTCATTTACGAATATGATTGCTGCTTGCCTCAAGACGATGAGCACCAAGAACAACGAAGAAATGAACTCAGGGAATACTGCAGAATGTATCAGTACACGGTGCATGTGGAGGGAGGCCCTGTACAGGTATTTCGGGGTTACTTTTTTTTTTCAATCAACGCATTTAATTTCACTCTAAAATAGACCAGTTTTATTGTGAAATCTATTTTTGGTATTCGGGTTCATTTCTAATGCACCTACTTATCTATATATATAAAACGCGTAGGTACGCGGCACAAAAATCGACGATATTTCTACACTCCGAATGGCAACGGCTATAACTACATGTAAACATTAGCGGCCGTCCGCGCGCGTGTGTAGTGGCTCGACGATAGCACGTAATTTGGTACAATTTAATCGCTGTATTTTACTCGTGAATAATTTTAATTTATTCACGAAATAATTTTAATTTATTCATTTGATATGATTAAGTGGAGATCTCTGAATTGCGAACAATAGTACATACAATAGTACATACAGAGAGTGATGTAATCTACACTATATTTTAGTACTTGCTGAAATTTTACTCCTTTTTATAAGTGAAGAAATTTCCCCAACAATTTATTATTTGATGTAATGATAAAGTGTATATATCTTCATTTTGAAAAATAGTACATACAGAGAGGGATGTAATTTTTAAAATCATTGGTGTTGGGTTTCTCAGTCTTATCTTTAACTCTGTTCTGAAGTAATGGAAATTCACATTTTTTAATCACGATGTTTTAGAATCAGCCTTATAGTGAATTTAGCAATGATTTTAAATTTTTTGGCTAAACTCCCACTAACCCTTAACAACGTAAATTCATGTTGACAGGTAATGGTAACATTCCTTACATATGTTACTTTCAGTTGAATTGTTTTGCAAAAGAAAATATATAACTAAAAGCGACCATGTTGTATTTATTAATTGATTGGGAAAATACATCTTCGCGCTGAAAAACCGAATGTAACCAAAAAATGCATATAGACGAAGAAAAAAACTTCAGATGATTAAGGAAAAGGGGAGTCTAATTTATTTTAAAATTATCGACTAGTTTAGATAAGTCGTCCTTCTATTTGTGTGCATCTCTCATCATTTAAGTTACTTCATAGTCTCTAATCTAGCAAATTACTCCTGTGGAAATGATATATACAACTCGATCGATCAGCTGAATAACAACACTAGTGAAAGTTGTTAAAAACTCCCTGGCTTCGCATTCAAACTTTTTGTAGTCATATTTGTGGGACGCTACTTTTCCAGAAATTTTTACCTCTGTACTCTATTTCTCGAAAAATTGTGTCGCCCCTAAAATATTATCTAGTCCCGTTTTAACTGTTGGAGGGGGGGGGGGGGGGCATTGTAGGTGAGCCTTTTTTTTTTTTGTCTTTAAAAGCTAAATAATATTTAGTGGTGTTTCAAGATGTACGGAGATGAAATTACTGTTGATTATTTTTTATATTTTGGATGGCTTTACAAAATATTCATTTGACTACGATGCATTGTCCTTTCACACTAATGCCCCTTAGGATATTTTTTTAAGTATGAAAAATTTACTAAAAGAAATGTGTAAAGAGAATTATAAGGATTACTTAGGAACATCGACTCAGATATAAAGGATGCTAATTAAAACTCTTATATGTACCACACTATGAGTCACTTATCAGTCTCTCCATGTCTCGTCTCTTATTATACGCATGCGCAATCGTGTATTCATTATTTTGACATTTATTCATTCTGGAGATATAATTGGTTTAACAACCTTGAAACTGTAATGAGGAAAAGATTTAACCCTACTCTAATTATTTCACTGAATGTGTGTCCTTTCACAAGTGTAACCGATTGGTAATTACCAATTATTTCTTCTCGTCATTATTCTATAACGCATTACCGACTTTGAGCCTCCTCACACGCTATACTGGCTATTTAATTTTTCATTGTTTGTTAGATCAAAAGTGAAAGCAATGCTTATATCTGTAGGAGCTTAGAGTAATTTCAAAGCAAAATCACACTGAGGACAAATTTCTTTTCTATTGCATAAATTCCATAAGCGAAATGATTGATTCACATCAATTTATTTATTTCGATCTTTTGTTTCCTAATAGACAGAAATTAAAGATGACCTTAAGCACAAATTTTTAACTGTCGGAAAAGTATAATTGAAGTTGTTTTGTCTTGTCCAACAGTTATTCTAATTTAATGAACATTAAGTAACGAGGATATGCGATGGTATTTGATATTTGAAAAAATTATAGAACATAAAAAAATCTATATGTATCGTAATGATTGAGGCAAAGTCTTATTTAACTATAACAGATTATTATCATAATGAGAGAATACATAATAATTTATGACTTAAATTATCTTTTGCTACAGCGTCCCTAGAGATGACCGGAATTAAGCACTTGATAATTTTCAAATTAAACAGCCCCCTTAATTAGAGAAAATTTTAAATTTAGTTTTTCTTAAATAAGCAACCTGAAAGCTATAACTCTAAATTTTAACTCAAATTTTAATCTCCGTCGGTCGTAAATTCTTTCGTACGAAAAGTGCTCCAAATAAATAACGTTAAATGATATGCTACATTTAGAATTGCTGACGAATATCTACAAGGATTGCTGCGTTATCGTATGCATTCCAGTTTCTTCTAGTGTTATCTTTATGTAACAAGACTAACATAAACTACTTTTCACAGTTATTTGCTTAGAACAAATCACAGAACACTTTATAAGAGGTAATCAAAAAAGGCTTTTAAAAACATTGTATTGTAGGTCGGAATATATTTTTTCTTTATATGATGAGAAATGAAATTTTCAAATCCATACAGTTTTCGGACATATTTTTCAATGTAAGGCTTAGTGAAAATTTGATTTAGAATAAATTTATTTGTTAACGTACATTTTCAAGGACGGAGAAATCTCTGACACCAGAAAGCCCCAAGATATGTTACATTCCATATCAAAAACCAGTTTTCGATATTTTTTTATTTCTAATGCAAAAACCTATGGACAGGTTTCTGCATTAGAAATAAAAAATATCGAAAACCAAGTTGAGTGTAAATATTTTAAACAAAAATTCCAGCCCGTATGTGCAATTAATATGCTTCTTTTATATGAATTATGTTAATTTTGAAACCATATCATCCATGATTCCTAAAACGTGAGGTGAAATAATGTTAGCTCTTTGTTACAAGTGAATTGCTGATTTCCCTTGCAACCGGAACACGTTGTAAACAGAGAGTATCAAAAGAGATTAACTCTGCCCTCACCCTGTTATGGTTTAATTGATAATTAAAATATTTCTCCTGATAATAAATATTAATTTTGTCTTTTCTGGGGAATAATCTTTACATATACATACCCAGATAACTCCTCTGTCATCAAAAATTTGTAACTAAAACTCTGCTGTCGGTTCTTTTAAAATCTATTCCACTCATCCATTTTTTGCTGAATCTTCGTTAATGGTCTTCAAAAATATTTTTTGATTACATCTTCAGTGCTGCATTTTAGGGTTCATAACAGGAAGAAACCTTTTGAACTTCTACTTAAAAAAACTGAATATTAACTATTTTTAACAGCCATTATGTGAGCGTCAAGGTACTTGTAAGGAAAAAAATCATAGTCATTACTTTCTACTGCGCATAGATAATATAATCCGTCTGATGTAGAAGAGAACAAACTTGAATTACTTGAAAGTGACCTTCACGATGACTGGTAGTTTATAGAGGATAGAAAATATTTAGACATTGTGAATAGCAACAAAAATTTTCATCAAGTTATTCTGTGGGGTAGCATTTGAAAGGCAGAAATTGTCTCATTTTAAAATCTCCTAGTTCTATGCATAGATGCTTTCCGAAAATTTTTACATTTCGATTACAGAACGGATTCGTTACCAACAAAATTTAGTAGAAAAAATTTCGAAGGAAGTTAAAGTTATGTGAATATTTCCAGGCCGCCGGGAAGTTGATGTTATTATTTCCTCCCTTGATACGATGAACTACGATTCTTTGAACTGTTATATAGAGTGTTTAATAAACCATACAGATTTCTCTAAATAAGCAATCGACGAACACGCCCATATACTCATTCGTTTACTTTTCCCAAACAGGATTAGAGTGGACTCGAATTGTCAGGGGTTTAAATTGTAGGACACCATTTGTGATAGAACTTACAAATATGATACAGCTGTAGAGAAAATCTCATGTTGGATATAACCTCAGCGGGTAGTCATGTCAGCCAAGAGTACTTGTTTTATTAAGGAATTTATTTCGCAGAAATACTGCATTTCTAAAATCATGATTAGTCTTTCAAGTCATTTAATTCTAGCTTGTTTCTCTACAATAGAGTCAGAAACAGCATGCTTATTTCAACACATCATTCAAAGCATATTTTTCTATAACATATGAAAAAAAACATAATGGGAGTTAGATTGTTTATATTATTTTGATTCAAGACACCGTGTTCAAAATTTTACGATCACTGTTAAACAAAAATTTTTAATTACTAAGTTTTTAGGAAAAACCCGAAAAAGTCTTGTATATGCAAATGCCAAAAAAAAAAATTACAAAATTACTTAAACATTTATACGAAAATGAGTGGTTTCAAAAAATGTGATAATTTCATGTCCTTTACAACCTTTTTAACAGTATATTTGTACACGTAGAATTTCATCTCTTAAAATACCAAAGAACCAATTTTCTAAGAAATTGCAAATGTACAAAACTAAAAAACATTCATCATCGTTTTGGCTTAATTCATGGGTACTGTAAAGGAATTTATACATACATTAATTTAAAATGTGGTTTACGTGCATTCGTAATTCCTTCGAACTAGACGTTAGACATCGATACAACACCGCTAGATGTTCTATAGTACTAGCACGTCTCACGAAAAAAAAAATGGCCATAGCATGTGCTGAGAGAATAGATTACGTTTCAGCTTTCAGCAGGTGCCCTTAGAGAAACTATCGAGTTTGAAAATGAAAATTGTTGCACAAATAACCAATGGCACCTAAATAAGGGTGAAGTCTAAAAAGAGGTACTTCCTATTCTCTGGAATCGAAAGTTTATCTGTACTTCCTGTGATAACGGAAATGAAATATTTTAGAAAATTCATCTCAATTTATCAGTATCTCAAAGCATTTGACAAAAATTTCTTTTTTATATTAAGTTCCTTTTATTTAATAAGAAAAAAAAGGAAGAAGAAATAGCTTGACCTCGCCAATTTACGTGGAAAGAAACTGCGACGCAATAGAAAAATCCCTGCCAAAAAAAAAGAATGCTTTCCGAGGTCATCGCGAGACCTGCGAGCTGCATACTAAACGACCCTCATGCGGAACATCATAGAGGAAATTTTTATTCATTTATTTCATAAGTAACGCCAGTTTCGTGGCAAGGATGTTTTATCTGGTATTCAGTTTAACGACTGCATACTTTCAATCTGCTCAGTACAATAGGAAAAAGATTTTAAACTCACGTTTTTATGACATAGAATTGAGCTTAGTCTTATCATAATTCTCCTAAAAAGAATTAAAGCTAATTTTCTTATGCGAAACTCCATTCCTAATTTATATGCGAATCCCATTAAATGAAAGTTATTAACTAAAAAATGAATTAATATGAAAGATTTATTGATTACTACATATCTTTAAAAAAAACAATAATGCAGACAGTGGTTACAATGATCACACTTAAATGTATATTTGTTTTTAATGTAAAGCCTAAACTGACATAGAAAGCGAAGAAATTTTTTCACTTTCATTGCGAAAAGTCTATGACCACTACAGAGCATTTTTAAACAACTAAATTCAAGAAAAGTTTTTTTTTTTTAAATTCAAAACATAAATTTGAAGAAAATTCAATTTGAAAAGCTGAATAGGATTCTTATCTTTAAAGCGTTCTATGTACTCTTACAAAATTGAACTGCCAAAGATAAATATTTGAATATGTAACCGGACAAAATCAAATATAAGACATCAAAAATGAGAATTATTACCAGTTTAGGTATAATTTAGCAAACTACAATCCCATGTGTTCTCATAAATTCCAAAAGATTTCTACCCTCATCAATGAAAATGATTCTTCCAAATCTTGGACGCAACTTCATTGTTTTTTCCCTTTGAAAGTATTTTGAACTGGGCTCCGATTTGTTTGTGGTTATTTAACCATGCTAATATATATGGGAAGAACAATTATGTCTGACAATTTATAGTTCGCTCATTTTATAAAATACCATTTTGCTATACATTATAAAAATGTCATATTTTTTACTTTACTGCCTAACTTATAAATACAAAAAGTTTATTTTTTACAGCAAAAGGGGAATATTTAATGCCTCTGACAATTCTTCTTTTACGTTCTTCAAATTAAAGTTTATTTTAAATTATAATTTATTTTAGAGGTTAAATATAAAATTCCGTGGTAAAAATAAAGTAATGTTGTATATGTTATGACTGCAAGACTTATTTTCATGGCACGGAAAAATCTCAGTACAAGAGAACAAAAATTAATTCAAACTAGTTGAAATATTTTCACTAGTATATAAGCTTCGTGAAGTATTATTTCTCTGCATATATGTTTTTTGCAGAGCTTTTACCTCATGGTATTTAAGAAGTCATGGTATTTAAGAAGAAAAGGTTACGCAAAATCTTTACTCCCAAAATTAGAGAAAATTTAATGTGAAAAATTGATATATTTACATGGCAAAAGTTTGAGAAAACGTAAAACATAAGTTATACATACTGAGCTAAAACTTTTCTATTGATTTCTAGTATTTAGCTCACTGCTGTTCGAATGTCACTTCTAGTCAAACATGAGGTGAGCTAAAACCCATTACTGGCTGGCCCCACAGATGACTCCAACAATTCATATTACAGCAGTGTGTTGAATAACTAAGAAAATAATAGACGGACTTTTATAAACTAGCACTGTGCCGCGACAATTTAGTGTGCCGCCACTGCGAATTATTTTGTATGCTATTTTTACAAAATATATTAGAGGTAGATCAATCAATTATCCAAGTAAGACTCTTTCAAATTTATCTTATTGTTATAACTTATTATTTGAAATTTCTTACATCATTAAGCATCCACAACTCATATTTTGATTGAAAAAAGAAATAGTCCCAGATTTCTTTGGTAGTTAAGAAATAAAATTATCAAAAATATTTTGATATCTTAAATTAATACCGTTGAATTATGCTTCGTAAATAAATATTAGTGTTCCGACAAAATTTTAAATTATTAAAAGTGTACTGTGATGAAAAAAAGGTTGAGAATCACTGGACTAGCATTATGACTTGAAATAATTTCTTTCATGCAATTCAAAAATAATCGCTATAAAACTATTGAAATTTCTTACATCATTAAGCATCCATAACTCATATTTTGATTGAAAAAAGAAATAGTCCCAGATTTCTTTGGTAGTTAAGAAATAAAATTATCAAAAATATTTTGATATCTTAAATTAATACCGTTGAATTATGCTTCGTTAATTGTTTCTTTACTGATGTTTTAAGATAAATAAATACTATGTGTTACTCCCATAATCTTATTAAATGAAAAAAACCTGTTTCCAAGTCCTCCTGTTGTACCTCGAGTTGAATTGAAGCACAGTTAACTCTTTATTATATCATACTTACCATGCTGTGGCGGTTTAGGTAATCAATACACTCTTGTACTCGTCACATAGTTTTCGAGTTTAGCTTTGATATTTTACCATTTCCAGTTCTCGAGCAAATTTCCTCTTCGGCTAATTTACATGCTTCACGATACTTCAAACACTGTAGTTTAACCTTCCGCAATAAATCTAACACTGCAAACTTTTAACTTCAAACAGTTATTTTCTCTCAGTATGTAATTTTTATTTCAAACTGCATCTTTTACCCGTTATAATTATTAAAACTGTGCAAGACATTGACTTTGCTATTTCCAGACTTACTTTGTTTGAAACAATCCACTGAGAATCTATTATTGTATATTGAAGTTTTCTGATTGATTATTACAAAGGGTGTCTCTGAAATGTTCTTTGTTCACAGTATCCAATTGATAAATCTTTAATGGACCCATAGTTTCGTATTCACTTCTAAAAAATAAAGCTGATGACAAGTTGCCTCAGGCCCTTTAAAAGTATTTATTGCAACTCATTTGAAATAATTCAATGCTAATGTGACAAATCTATTGATTCTATTAAGACCGTTTATGTAGCACAGGAATTTTTAAATCTCCGTTGGAAGATAATAGTAACTATTTGCTATTTGAGAACATATATTATTCATGTCTAAAAACGATTCGGAAATTCTTTATTTTAAGTATTATTTCAAGTTCCTATTATTTTAAGTCATCTCAAATTTTTTTAGTCCATTAAATGAATGCAAATAAGAATTTTTCGATCCTCAAAAAGTACTTCTTGTAAAGAGTTAATTAATCATGCAACTGTGAAATAATTACTTATTTGGACGCTGTGAAACATTCAAAAAATTATCATTCACATTAAAATTAGAAAAAACAGTAGTTTCTAACTCAAGACAGTGGTACAAAGTCACACAACAGTTATTTCGATCTTATATTATCGATCGTATGATGTTTATTTGGAGGAGATAAATTAATTAATTTGGAGGAGATAAATTAATTTGCGGAGATAAATTAAATGCGGTAAAGAAGTTTTTACTAATTCAAGGAACTTCCCTTTAATTATGTTTTATCTTTTATGTAGAAAATTAAGGAAGATAAGAAGTTTTTCAGTTTGAAATATTGAATATCTTACAGGAAAATAATAATACGCTTGTTGAAGATAGAGAAAAAAATACTTTTCAAGTATTTCTTACTATGAGATTATTCAAAATTTTGGTTTGGTTTGCAGCGCTACGGTCAATTTTTTGCTACACGAGGGCTAATTAGACCGGGACCTACAGTATTCAAAGTTTTAACTTAGAATTGTCCTTTTTTTCCTGTGTTGACTTCAAAAATGAAATGAATTTTGTGGCTGTAGTATTTCTTCACTTATTCTAAAGATCTAAAAAATATCCATGGGTGACATATAGATTATTGTTGCCAGCTTGCTTTCAATAACGATAGAACAGATGCACAAATGATAGAGAAAAGCCAGTAGTTAAATGAGATCATGAAAAAATATTCAGTAATTATTATACAAAGTTAGTGGCAGGGAAAATAATTTTAAGATTAGTTTTCCTTTTTTATTACATAGTAATAGAGTTCGATAATAAATTGACAAAGCTGTTACTTCTCAGTGAGTATAATTATATATAGTTCCACTTCATACATTTTAAATATTCTATTGAGCCGCCCACATAGTATAAGTGGTTAGCGTGCTAAGCTGCCACGCAATGTCCTTGGTTCGAATCCCGAATAAGGCTTGGTAGTTTCCGTGTCGGCCCCCTTATATGGAACAATGCTGGCGCACCTATAAGGGTGATGCCATAATAAAGTAGCCGGCAAAACTTCATGGGACAATGTCAAGAAGTACCTACCGTTAGAAACAAGTGCCTACCCGCATTAGAAAAAATAATTCTATTAACAAAATTTTTTTACATTAGCAGTAAACGTATTTTCTTTCTCTTAATTGCAAAAGTATTTTATGCCTATAAGCTAACTAACTCTAAATTTTCTAAGCCTTAAAACAATCTGACCACCATGAAAGAAACGTTATCTATACAGAAGGTCGTTCGCACTTTATGGAAACGATTTTGATAGTTAAGTTTTATGTATAATGCCGTATTTTTTGCGGCGATTTGCTTCTGTCTGATAGCCATGGTTCTTGACAATAGCTCTAGCTCGAATTTTTCCACGAAAGTAAACTTTGTCTTAGTAGTGTCATGTCAATTTTTACCCCATTCCTCTTGGATCGTTTTCAAAAGTCCGTTCAGTGTCCTTGGATGCGCTTTCCTAAGGCTCGTTTTAATTAACCGAAAGCGCAAAGTCTATTGGAGAAGCGTCGGGTGACTTACAGGTATTTCATAAATGGGATACACTTTATTTCTGTCTTTCTTTACTAATAAGCGGGCAGTTAATTTAGACGTGGGACTAGAAGCTTTGTCCATATAAAGCTCAACTTTGGTCAATGTCCTTTCCTTGTAAGGCTCGGATTTTCTCTTCAAAAATTGGTTCGAAATATTCTTCTGATAGTAGAGTGGCTTTACTTGAGACTTTTTTGATTTTATCTGCCGTTGTAAGAAAACCTGCAACTATCCTGAATCCCTTTTCTGTACACGGACGGAGCCATTTCGTACGGTCATCCTGTCAGTTGAGCATATAAAAAATTGATACCTTTTTTTATTACAGTCACTTAAATACACCCATGCCTCATCGGCGTTACCACAAATTTTCTTTTTTTCAGCAGCTAGGTGTTTTTAATATAATTTTCTACAATTTGTTTTCTTTCAGCACTATACGTTGGTAAGAGCAGATGAACTTTAGGTTTAAACATATTTTTTACGTCAAATCATTATGAATGATTTTACTTACAGTGCCAAACGATATTCCTATAGTTTCGATGCAATGGATCTTTGAGTCGGCGGATTTTCTTGTAGGATCAGAGACTTAACTTTCTTGATATTAAGTCTTAGGATGAGATTTTGAGGCCAAGTTTTCATTTTTACTTTCAGTTAGACGTTTTTTCCTTTCAAATTTAATATATTATAAATACCTTTATATGAAATGCCATAACCACAATTTTTACACCGCTTTATAATTTGTTGATACGAATATTTCTCCTTGGAAATGCAGTCACGTAACTTTCGAGCCATCTATCAATTTTAGGAGCATTTCAAAATAAATCTTTTATTTTACATTCCAATCAAAACAAAACAATAGCAGACGATTATTCTGAAGTTTCCAGACTTTTATCTCAAAATGCAAACACACAAAATAATTACAAAATCGTTTCCATAAAGTGCGAACGACCTTCTGTAAGACTGTAGTAATTAGGAAAATGTATGAATTGTATGAAATTCCCGTTGTTAGAGAATTTAAAAACTCAAACATCAAAAAAGAGAGAATGTATTTGAAAATTACATTCTTCGTCACTCACTCAAGAAAGAAAAAAAAAGTAGTAATGCAACTTAAGAACGCGAAATAACACATTATTTTTCGATTTTAACTCCATTTCATCACGCATGCTAATTACTGCGTCAAAGAGATGTGCTTGACGTACACTTTTTATTAAATAAAAACACATTGAATGTACAAATTGAGTGAGTAATCCAGAGTTTCCATTTTTCTTATCAACTTTGAAAAGGAAACAGTTCATAAGTAAATCTTACGGGTCCTAATCACAATGATCTTTGGCAAAATTCTAGTGTCTCTAGCAAGAAACTGATGGAAAATACATAATGTACAGTATATGCTATAATATTCAAAAATGATTAGCTAAGAGAAAACCTGCAATCTCAAAAGAGCGCCTTAAATTTCTCCCTATCAGCAAGATAGAAAACCAAATGATAAAAATATTTTAACGGATGTGTTGTACAATATCTTCTAATCTTCCATCAATTACTTGAGCTGGTCATAGCAAGGACAGTTATTTTATTCTAAATTTTCTGTCATCGTTCTAAAAAGCCTTTTGAGACCAATGTATCAGCCGCTATGTAAACCTTGCATATAGAAGTTAGTATGATTTCTTGAACAATTTTAAAACCAAGTTGAGTTATCTACAACGATATGGAGACATTTTAGTGACTACTACATAAAAATAATCCTATAAATTTATGAATCCTCTTTCCATTCATATTAGCTTCATCATCCGTATATTGTAAAATACAGGTATATTGTAAAATTCGATCGCATTTTCGGGTTGAATGTTTTGAACAACCCCGTTACTATTAAATTAATGTGCTATTCCCCATCAACATTTCCTCATTACATTTTTATATTGAATAAGTTATATTGCTTATATAATTCCGTTTGCATTTTATTTAAATATGTATTGCATGACGTCAAAATTCTTACGCTCATTCTTTTACTATGTGATAAAGATAGTCAGCTTCGTCCATAATACTAATTCAAGATGAAAATAATCGAACAAAAACAGTAGTTTCACTGACTTGTCAAAAGTCGTATTTCAGTGTGCACAAATATAAGCCATTCCCTAAACCAATCGATGTGAACTATAAATTGATCTTCTAAAGTAAGTCGATAAGTAGGTCGCATTGCCACTACCGACCAACGCCGCTCTGTGTTGAGAGTCGTATGGACCTCCTATCGGTGCAGCCACAGTCAATCTTTTCGACTCTTCAACAGCGATCAAGCGCTACTGTTGACGAATGGCCTTGTTTCACTTCCAAAAGTAAACAATGTTTATTATACGAACTATTTAAAATAAAACTAATTACTTACTTCGTGGTGCTCAAATAGATCGCACTGGTTTCAACAGTTTTATCGGCGACACTATACTTTTTAGATTAAGACATGATCATGAAATATGTGTTTAAATCAGAGGTTTTATTAAGTATAATGGTCCACACACAATAAAATAAAATTTTAAAAATGTTATTAAAAATTTACAGAAGAAAATCCCGATTTTAGTAGATTTAAGCAATTTTTCGCAGTAAATAAAGATTTCTACTATCATAATGAACAAAATTCTTGATCATTGAAAGCTGCATTAAATGTTTTTCAAAATTCATTCATACTACGTCATTATTTCAACATTCATTTAAACGAGTTCTTCTTCCAAGAAAGATATCTAAAAAACGACTAAATCAAAAGCTCTGTCTTCGATAGTTTGTTTTGGGTGTTCCTCTCTCAATTAAGTATTTAGTTTTTTTGTCGGAATAAGTCTAAGAATATATTAGTGTTGATAGTAGTTAAGATTCTATTTTTTTTTTTTAACAGATAAAGGATTTGCCAGATGATGAGCAGTTTACAGAAGAGTACAGAGTAAGCATTCTTCAATTTTTATCATAATTTTCAAATTTAAAATAAATCTTTTCTCCATAGGACTGCCAGATATAACTTTTCCTTTATTTCTAGTCTTCCCTAATAAGGAACCACCAATCTCGTTTGCAATAGAGGGCTTCATCGGCGTTGCAATGACTTCTCAGCCCTGGTCAGCTAAAAATAAGAGCTTGTAAATTTGCTAAAAGAAAAAGACTGTTTACTCTCGGAATGCACTCCCACCACTCAGCCCAGATAACAACAGATTATTTATAACATATATAGCCCTCCTTAAAACATCTAATGTTAGAATGCTTTTTTAAATTACTATCTAAAAGTTGCTTTTATTTTTTTTTATTTTTCCTTTTTGGGTTTCACTGCCTGTGTAGAGAGTTTTGACAGGCATTTTCCCCACCCAGAAACTATTGCTTGTCCTTTACCTTAAGGGTCTGTTCACATAGAAGTCCGTTGCGTAGCGTTAAAGTATTGAAATGTATTTAACCAATGACAAACCTCCAAACGATTAGCAACGAAATTTTAACGCCTATGATTGGTTTATTTTCGTCTTAACGTCATCTTCCTACCGGACTCCTATGTGGAACAGGCCCTAAGAATTCGAACAACTAAGCTGCTACAAGTGATTTCATAAGACAGCATGTGCTTTCGGGTGACCAAAGATTGAGTACGGTAGTTCAGTAGTTAAGATGTCGGCCCGACATGCCAAAACGTAGTCTTCGATTCTTCAGCTAGACATAGCGCGTTTTAGATGAGAGAAGAAATGTCATAGAGTGCAGTGTCAGAGATGGGATCATAATAAGCTTTAGGTTTCGTGTAATTATTTTTTTTTCTACCACTAAGGGAAAAATGAAGATAGGAAATTCATACCATGCTACCCGAGCTACTCTGCTATTAGTATTATTTTCTTCATTTCAAAGTTGTGAACTTTTGCATGTACTGTGTTTCCCCGAAAATAAGACCTAGCATGATTTTCAGGTTACTCGTAATATAAGCCCCAGTTAAAATCGTCAGTCTGACGGATGCCTGACTTATTGCCGAATGACCAATCGGAGTGCAGTTACAACACACGTACGCGTTTGATAGCGAACGGACGAGATTGTGACTCATTAAAATCTTAAGAATTCAATACGCCGTGTGTTGTAACGGACGTACACTCGTGTGCAATTTAATGCACTCGTGTGAAATAAAGAAACGTGTTCTGAATTCTGTGGCCTGCAATTTTTAAGAAATCCATCCTTCTTAACAGTTTTGTTAGGAGTCTCAAGAAATTCGGGGTTTGGGAGATTTATGACGCTGCTCTAGAAGAAGATACATACCTGTACTTAAATATATGTAATTTTTGTACATGAATATAAGAATAAATCTAGATTGTTGTAAATGAATAAATGTAAATTGTTGCGAATGGAATAAGACATCTCCTGAAAATGCGTCTTTTCGAGTAAAAATGAATGCAATATTTTCGGGGAAGCACGGTAATTTATTATTTCTTTTACTGAATCCTTGATTATCAAAGTTTCAAACTCTAATCCTGTGAAAATATTTTCAGCGAATTACTTTAAGTTTTACAAAATCCATTTCCAAGTGTATATGCTAACGACTTCTGAATGTATATTGAATTGCAGTGGGACATAGTAAAAAATAAAGGGAAATGCATGCTAGACACGAAGCTCATTCGATGGACGACCGACAAATGGGAGTCAATTTGTGATCTAAGAAAATTTTTAAGCTCAGCTTAGAAGAGCCACGATGTTAGAATGTTGGAATGATGATAAATGGTTTGGACAGCAGAGAATACAGGGTGTAAATCCTGTCCTCCTTAAACTCTGCACAGAAATACCAGAAAAGTAAGTACCTATATTTTTAACAATAATTCACTAACAAAGTTACAAAAGCATTCTCATATTTCAAATCCTTTTTAAACAAAAAAGTCTTGAAACAGAACTATGAACATTTACATTATTTGCGTTGAAAAGTAGTCTTTCAGTTATAAAGGAACTAAAGATTAATCTATGATGAAGCACTCCAAACTGACGAAGTAATAAAATGTAATATATTTGCATCTCGCTTATTAATGAAACTTCGTAGACCAATTTCTCTGTCATTGAAAATCATCTGCCCGACAGATTAAAAGAAATAACTATCCTTATGGCATAACCACTGGTAGAGATCAAAACTGAAGAAAGCTGAAGCGTGAAAGCAGCCAATCAAAATTGAAAGATATTACTTCACGCCAAAATGTTTTTTTTATTGTTGTTATTATTCCCAATGACGTATCGAAGGGTTGAAACTACTTCAGTATCTCAAACACTGAACAACTGAAAAGAACCATTCAAATAGCGACAAAACTTCTGGTATAGTACCGCCTTCTCTATAAAGGGGCCTGGGTACAAGAAACCATTTGGGGCCCAAAATATTTTGTAAAGTAAAAAAAATTACAAACACGAACATGTATTACTAATGCATGTTTATTTAATGCGTGATTTTGTTTTTGCTAATACATTAATTACTTCAGACAAAATTACAATTTTTGCAATTTCTTTTTCGATGCTTAATATAGCAAGTGCATTAGCGTTCTGCACACATGCTTGACAGAAGATAATTCTTTATTAATTTTAATCAGCTGAACGAGCGCTCAGCACTCGCTATAGTATCTGGCAACGTAAAGAAAAGTTTTAACACTGTTAATACATTTAGAATAACTCATTATAATTATTATTTAGTATGTATTTCAATATATCTTGTGCGTTATTTACATCTCTTTAATTGAAAATCAATTCATGTTCAAGAGTACATCATTTTAGTTCTTGATCATGTTGGGCCCCCTCAATCGCGGGTCCCCGACCCAACAGATGGCCGGCCCTGTTCTGGTATACCCAATTTCCTAATTTAGAGGTAATTGAGAACAGAAAATAATTGATTATTTCAATTACGTACATTTAGTAAGTTCATACAAAAGAAAAGCAGACAATATTTAGCGTAGATGCATTCCATAATTCCAGTGTTTTATAATGTTTTGTTTTCTTGATCAGTGATTGCAGAGAAATAATATTGGATGTATTTTTTTTCTTCAAATATTTATCATATTATTAGAATATTATTAAATAAAGTTATTGAAAAGAAAAGAAAAAATCGGTTATTATTTTTGAACTTTGAAACAAAAGATATGCATCCTCATAAGATAAAAATCAGTTATTGAAAGGCTCATTTGAATTCAGCATATTAGAATATTAATAATTAGAATATTATTAAATAAAGATAATAATAGAATATTATTAAATAAAGTTATTGAAAATTATTAAATTGAATATTATTAAATAATATAATAATTAGAATATTATTAAATAAAGTTATTGAAAAGAAAAGAAAAAAATCGGTTATTATTTTTGAACTTTGAAACAAAAGATATGCATCCTCATAAGATAAAAAATCAGTTTATTGAAAGGCTCATTTGAATTCAGCATATTAGAATATTAATAATTAGAATATTATTAAATAAAGATAATAATAGAATATTATTAAATAAAGTTATTGAAAATTATTAAATTGAATATTATTAAATAAAGTTATTGAAAATTATTAAATTGAATATTATTAATAAATTATAATAATTAGAATATTATTAAATAAAGTTATTGAAAAGAAAAGAAAAAATCGGTTATTATTTTTGAACTTTGAAACAAAAGATATGCATCCTCATAAGATAAAAATCAGTTATTGAAAGGCTCATTTGAATTCAGCATATTAGAATATTAATAATTAGAATATTATTAAATAAAGATAATAATAGAATATTATTAAATAAAGTTATTGAAAATTATTAAATTGAATATTATTAAATAAAGTTATTGAAAATTATTAAATTGAATATTATTAAATAAATTATAATAATTAGAATATTATTAAATAAAGTTATTGAAAAGAAAAGAAAAAATCGGTTATTATTTTTGAACTTTGAAACAAAAGATATGCATCCTCATAAGATAAAAATCAGTTATTGAAAGGCTCATTTGAATTCAGCATATTAGAATATTAATAATTAGAATATTATAAATAAAGATAATAATAGAATATTATTAAATAAAGTTATTGAAAATTATTAAATTGAATATTATTAAATAAATTATAATAATTAGAATATTATTAAATAAAGTTATTGAAAAGAAAAGAAAAAATCGGTTATTATTTTTGAACTTTGAAACAAAAGATATGCATCCTCATAGATAAAAATCAGTTATTGAAAGGCTCATTTGAATTCAGCATATTAGAATATTAATAATTAGAATATTATTAAATAAAGATAATAATAGAATATATTAAATAAAGTTTATTGAAAATTATTAAATTGAATATTATTAAATAAATTATAATAATTAGAATATTATTAAATAAGTTATTGAAAAGAAAAGAAAAAATCGGTTATTATTTTTGAACTTGAAACAAAAGATATGCATCCTCATAAGATAAAAATCAGTTATTGAAAGGCTCATTTGAATTCAGCATATTAGAATATTAATAATTAGAATATTATTAAATAAAGATAATAATAGAATATTATTAAATAAAGTTATTGAAAATTATTAAATTGAATATTATTAAATAAATTATAATAATTAGAATATTATTAAATAAAGTTATTGAAAAGAAAAGAAAAAATCGGTTATTATTTTTGAACTTTGAAACAAAAGATATGCATCCTCATAAGATAAAAATCAGTTATTGAAAGGCTCATTTGAATTCAGCCATTGAATTTGAAGCGTAAAGTTTAGTCCAAGACTTCCATACCATTCGATCTTGAGTACTGACACTAAGGAATATCCGTTATCAGAGATAACACCCATAATGTATACACTGCAATGGTATCAAGCTCTTCTAAAATTGGAAAAATCTTTCACTGACAAAATTTAGAATGGAGCAATTTTTTCAATTTTGTGATCTGAGCAAAATATTTATTATTAAAACTCTCAGATGCTTTTCAACTGATTGGTAGATTTTAAACAAACTTCATGAAACAAGTCTTTAAATTTTTTTTTATCAATTTGAAATCTTCCATTTGTAGGTTTGGAGTTACATCTGAAATGGTGCAACCATTCTTAGAAGACTTCACATTAGAAGAAGCATTACTCAATAACAAGATTTTTATCGTAGATTTAGCAATATTAGAAGACATCAGTCATAGGGATGGCTTAACAGTAAGTGAAAGCTTAATTTCACTCTAAAACTTCTTATTTAAATTTCGTAAAGCGAAATTTTATTTGCGACTAAAATTAATTCACCCGTGCACATTAATATACAAATTTTAGCACATATTAGTAAACCATTCCCTGGGCAAAAAAGCTCTAACGCGGATATGAAAAAATGGGCCACGAAAAGTAGCACGATAAGCAAACTTCCTTTTCCTTGACAAACAACGTGTTCGGGTTTTGCATATCCTCAATGCTTACCTGGCTGATTATTAGTTTGTTAAAGGGATATCGCAAAACTTGATATTCTGGGAAGAACTTTGTAAAGCATAAGATCCGTATAAACGATAAAAAGGAAATATTTATCGAAATGTAGAAAAGGAAAAAAAGGCAGCAATACTGTAAACAAACAATTACTTGGGATTTAATTACTTAGTTCGGGATATGAACTCTTCAATGACACATTACATTCCTGAAAGGTTAGATATATTACATTCAACTATAAAGGGGCTGTTCAAATTAAACGTATTAAAATTTCAAAATTCCCTTTAACGTATGTAATAAAAAAGTGGAAAATAAATTAGTATAAATCAAGAGACCCTTTATGATATATCTTAGATGATTGCAACCTGTGAAGGAAGTAGCCTCACACCAGCGGAATAGTCAAGCATTGTTGAATAAATAAAATCAAAATCAATACAGGTGGTTATCAAAATAATGTCAATATCAGTGGTGTTTATGAATGTGCTTCATTTTCCTTAAAAAATAAGTTATTTTTTTCTATAATATAGTGTACTGGCAGGTAGCAGTAATGAAGCTAAGGGCATCGTGCTTTTGGGGCGAACAGCCTAAAATGTCGAACGTTGCATACCTTGCGAAAAGAGCAAACTGTTGGAGTATCTGTTACTACAATCCTCAGGCTAATCGGTGTTTTTCGAGCTACGGTATCGAATCATGGTAGCATACAGAGTGCACGGAAAAACATCCTTTGCCAAACAGAATAGTGGATGAAAGGGAGAGCTGAGTGAGAGAGACGGACGAGGTATTGAAGCGGATAGTGACATAAAGGAAGAAAACTGCAACTAAAATGACCGAAGAGCTCAATCTGCATCTGCATGTTCCAGTATCAACCGTCAGAGGTAGAAGGGAACTTCACAAACAAAGCGTTTACGGAAAAGTAGCTATTCCCAAACCATTCGTAATAGATGCCAATACAAAATATCGTCTACAATGTTGCCACGAGCGCAAATCCTGGTCAAGTAATATGTCGAAAAACGCCATTTGGTCCGACGAATCATTGTTCCCATTGTTCCTCGCAACGGGACGTGCGTATGTCTGGAGAACACCTACACAAGCGTAAGATTCTGGCTGTCTCATCTCAACTGTCAATCATGGAGATTGATCTATCAGAGTTTGGGATGGCATCTCATGGTTTTTTTCAGGCCCTATTGTAACCCTAAAAGGGAGATTGAATGGGAAGGACTATGTCAAAATTTAGCTCACTAGTCCATCCTATGGTGAAAACATTGTTTCTTGCAGGAGATGCGTTCTCCAGGATGATAATCTCCCTATACATACAGCTAAATCTATCAAGAATTGGTTTGAAGAGCATGAAAGAGAAGTGAAATATCTTATCTTGCCCTGTACTATATATCATCCAACCACTGTGATCTGTATAAGCGGATAGAGCTAGGTATCGTTATCCACCACACCACTACAGGAAGTTTCATGATTTTTCCCTGAAGAATGGTATAATATATTCTTAACCACTATTCATGACTTGTATAATCCAATTCCAAGGTGAATCGGGTGGTATTATATGACAAAGGTGATTCTGCGCCGTATTAATAAATGTTTTCATGATGTTTCCATTATTTTGATAACCAGCTGTAAGTTAATTTTTACCACTCAAAAAGGGATTATGTGCAGAAAGTCCTTGAAAATAATACTTCCCCAAGCGCTGGTAAAATACCGAGGTCGGATAATAATATTCTCCCTGGAAGTGTCTATCAACTGAATCCTTTCTACGTAAATCATCGTCTTGCATTATTTCTAACGGGTGATGGACTATTTGCCTTGAAAAGTGGCATAGCGAGGGGGGAGAGTGTCTACCATTCGCCGAGGGGCACAAATTGGTCTCCAATACAAACAAGGTTCTATATATTTAGCCCAGTCAAAATAGGTTTTATGGCTAAAAAAAATATGAACGTTTTGAAAATTGGTGGAGATGTTTGTTTGGACATACTAAAAGTCCCCACCGATCAGACTTCTGCCAATGGAAAATGTGTACACTTTTTTGGTTTTTTACAAGTAACTTGAGAAATATTGATTTTATGTAAAAAATTTGAATACAAAAATTGAAGAGCATTAAATTGTGAACAAAATCATCATTTACATATTTTTTTATAAGTCGAACACGAACTTATAAAAAAAAAACGCTCCTTTCAAAGATAATTGACTTTGAAAGGAGCGAACCATCACACCTGGGACGCGGATGCGCGAGTCATCCCCATCGCGATGGGGGGGATGACCCACGCATGTGCGCCAAAAGTCTTGCATACTCACGTTTGTCAAACCTCTGCATATCAAAGCTCGAGAGAAAGTTGCAACAACATCCAATCCATTGTTATCAGGTTGTATTTTGAGACTTGGTGGATTCTATATTTTTATGTCATACTTAGGCTGCATTGGGTACATAATGGCTGGAGGTGGGCTAAAATAAATACTGACTTTGATCTACGGCAGTAGAAAAAATGTTGCCTGGCCATGCATACGCTAGAAAAATCCTAGCTCATTTATTTACCCAAACATCTTTAGCAAAAATAATTTTTGACGGCATATCCGATTTCAAAAGCAATAATCTCCATGAGTTGTTTAGAGATTTTGAAGGCTTTTTTGTGTTTTTGCAAATAACTTGGGAAATATTTACTTTGTGTAAAAAAAAAGTTTAATACAAAAATTTAAAAAAATTAAATTGTGTACAAAAAATATTAAATACATTTTGTCGTAACCCTAACACGTACCAAACTATTGACTATTAAATGCGCGTTGATTATGGAGGTAGCGTCCAAGTCTCGTTGCAGGCGCTTTCCTTTGAATTATCTCCACTCCCTCATTGCGGCCTTCTTTAAACACAAGAAAATAGACTTTAATATGTTTTGGTATGTAGATAATTGATCATTATTAATTTTATAAACGAATGTAATAAACTTGGATGTATTCATTACGGTATTTTCATTGTGCATAATTTTTTAAGCTTACCTACTTTATAGTTGACGTGCTTTTTTCGGTACGGGATTGTTCGCGTCGTCAGTCTTTAAAAGATCGTCTATGGGTCAGCTAGCAACCCCTCATTCATCAATTCCTTTTATTGGATCGTCATAATCTACAGGGCAATGATAACTTCAATTCTTAACTGCAATGGATTATGTCGTTGTGATATACCCCACTGCAGTTATTGCAGGCCGTTGTTCAGTTGATGCATGCTTTCCTACACACTCATCTTTCTCCCCAGTCAGTCTTACAATTGCAAAACACTATGCTTAAAACTGAATCGGGAGCCACTGTATCCATAGCTGTGATAGGCACGAGGGTTTTCTCTTGAAACCTGAAGTGTGGGGCCAGGGCCCGACTTAGCCTAATTGGGGCCCGGGGCAAAAACTTCTTTGGGGCCCCCCCTCTGCTTCACTACTTCAGTAATGAAGAACTTAATACTTAATACTAAACTTTCTATTCGATTTGGGGGCCCCCCCTCTGATGTGGGGGCCCGGGGCAACTGCCCCGTATGCCCCTGCCTTAGTCAGGCCCTGTGTGGGGCTGGAAACTCATTCCCAAACCACTTCTGCACTTGATTATACAACTGAAAGGAATGTAGCCTGGCTTCCTCTTCAGTTGAGGGAAGAAACAAAATATATGGTTTTCTTTAAGTGCCAAAGTTTGCGAAGCATTTGTACCTAAACTTATTTAGGGACTGTTCACTGGAATGTGCTCCATACCAGATCAGAAAAAGAAGCATTCTCCTTCTTGAGCAACATTATTGTGCGATGAGTTGCATTTATTAACTACTGTCACGTTGTGTTCCATATCTTTACTTTGGAACATTTTTACACAAAGTTTCTTTCCTTTGTTGAATGCTGCAGAAGTAGTATCGCATCCACTGAACGCATGGAGAAAAAGGATACTTTGGTATGTCCCGATGATTGTATTTTATTTTATGAATATACAGGGTGTCCAGAATTAAACGTCCCTACTTTAAAGTTGTCTACAGTCGAAACTGTTGTTCAGAAAGTTATGAAATTTTGTGTAGGACATATTGAAGGGATGGGAATTTGTTTGAGCGAATAAAAAAATAGTTCAAAATTTCACCACCAGAGGACGTTTTTCGATGAATTATGCATCATTTATGCGTCATTTCGATGAATTATTTCATTTACGACTGGTTCTTTACTTAAGATTTCACAACCTTTTTATCCATAGGTCACCCTAACGCAATAACTCATACTCATTAAATTTTACCATCTTTAAAGTGAGTGCAAAGTCGATCGGAAACTTGTTCGATAACTAATTTTCAGACAAAAGATTTGAAGGAACGAAGAAGAAACAAATATGCAAATTAATTTTTGTCGACGTAGAGCAGAAGCTGGAAACTTTCATGGAGATTTTGTTTTCAGCGTGCTTGCTATTGCTAATGAGAATGTCATCGTTACGATTACCAGATCGAGTTTTGTTAGTAAAATTGTTTTCCCAACCCACGCGACTTTTGGCTTTTGGGGACATGTGAAACATCTAGTCAGTCTTGATAAACCAAGAACTATACCTGATCTGAAAGACAGCATTTCACGACCTGTTCTCAGCAATTTCCCCGGACACACTGCGGTCAACTGTTGAACATGCTATCTTACGATTTCAAATGCTAACTGAAAATCATGACCGTCATGTTCAACATGTCTTTTTGTAATAAATTTTTTAATTTTAGTAAATGTTGGCTAAATATGTAATTCGTCAAAAAACGCCCTCTGGTGGTGAAATTTTGAACTACTTTTTTATTCGCTCAAACAAATTCCCATCCCTTCAATATGTCCCACACAAAATTTCATAACTTTCTGAACAATAGTTTCGACTGTAGACAACTTTAAAGTAGGGACGTTTAATTCTGGACACCCTGTATATTTTTCTTTGCTTTCCCTTTGCGTGGTTTAACAAAGAAACTGTGTTTTTTCTGTAGCAGTGAGAGCTGTTAATAGAACTAGGAGGTAAACATCTTCACCGATGATTACATCGATGTTGTTATCAGAACATGCTTCATTAATTGCAGTATTTACAATGAGGGCTTGTTGCGGCCCAGTGGTACAGCGCACTGGTTTTCGGTGCTGAGGGTCACGAAAAATGCCTCCGTTCGTGTCGTCCCTTCATAGGGGGTAATGCTGTCCCCCACAATAAAATGGGCAGTAAAATTGCGGCGTAGTATAGGCGAATGTTTGACAAGTGCCTCCGCATTGGAGAAAAAAAAAGTATTCGAATGAGAATGTCGGAATCGAATCCCATTGTTTTCCAGCTCAGCTGATAGAATGCTGCTCAATTCGCTCTTGTTGTTTTCATTTGAAAGGAACTATTCTTGTTGAACAGTAACTCGCATGTTTCCATCAAAATTTATGTCTACAGATTTTTTCACAATAGACCGTATATGTTGTTAATTTTTTTTGTACTGTTAGTGCTGTTGGATTAGCCATTAAAAACGACTATACAGCTGGTACCATAATGCTTTTTTATACAGTTAACTTAATTTGTGCAAGCAGCCGAAAAAGTTAATTGTGTTCCCCATTTGACACGGTGTAGGAGAAAACAACTGTCCACAATGTTGACGCAGGTCTTTGTTTGGAACTTCAAAAACGTCGTACATGGCCAATGTCATTGTCTCTCGCATACCAGCTTCATTAAACAGAGCCAACGGAAAAGGAGCTAATTCATATTCTAAATGAAATACTAGGTCTTCGTCACTTTGTTTAGCAATCGCTATCCTCTGAAAAAGCAACAACGGGTTTACTACTATATTGAAACCGTTTACTTTCACCGTACAATTGACGGTGATCAAGCTTTTCATACGGTTTACCATTTCAAAGTACTCGACCCAGAGGGCTGCAGAGGGGCCATTCTCTTTCAACTGCTTCAAAGTCATCCTCATTTTAATCTCATATACGATGGTTCGTATATGAGTATGTCCGTTTAGGGTATCTAGCGATAGTAGTTCAGTTGCAAAATCTCTAAACAACTCATGGAGATTATTGCTTTTGAAATCAGATATATCCATGGCGTCAAAAATTATTTTTGCTAAAGCTGTTTGGGTAATTAAATTAGCTAGTATTTTTCTAGCGTATGCATGGCCAGACAACATTTTTCTACTGACGTAGTTGCATACATTACAAGTTAGTATTTATTTTTACCCACCTCCAGCCATTATATACCCAATGCAGCCTAAGTATGACTTAAAAATATAGAATTCACCAAGTCTCAAAATACAACCTGATAACAATGGATTGGCTGTTGCTGCAACTTTCTTTCGAGCTTTGATATGCAGAGGTTTGACAAACGTGAGTATGCAAGCCTTTTGGTGCACATGCGCGGGTCATCCCCCCATCGCGATGACGATGACCCGCGCATCCGCGTCCCAGGTGTGATGGTTCGCTCCTTTCAAATTCAATTATTTTTGTTCGTGTTAGACTTATTAAAAAATGTAAATAATGTTGTTGTTCACAAATTAATGCTCTTCAATTTTTGTATTCAAATTTTTTACATAAAATCAATATTTCTCAAGTTACTTGCAAAAAACCAAAAAATGTACACTTTTCCAAGATGGCGGCGAAAGCTCAAGTCTGATCGGTGGGGACTTTTAGTATGTTCATTAGCATGCCTAAACAAACATCTCCACCAATTTTCAAAACTTTCATATTTTTTTTAGCCATTCGTCAAAATCGGCTCTATTTTGACTGGGGTAATTATATTAATATATCTTTTTCGTTGGGGGGGGGGCGCCAAAAAGGTATCGTGTCGTGACACCAGTTATGCTCGCTACGCCGCTGGCCTTGACTGTAATTAACATGACCGTAGTTTGTATGTGGTAGGAGCTAGTTATGGATTATTATATGCTTGAACATCACATAAAAGACATTTACGAAAAACCACCAAATGCAAACTGCATAAGCTTTATATCGTTACATCAGTGTATTCTCATCAATAATCTAATTATTTTCAGTTTTACAGTAGTAATAAATTTTGAAAATATTACTTATTCTGTAGGTTGTTTTTCTTGCTCATATGTGAACTTAGATGAGCCAATGTCAAGCAAATGACCGCATTTGGAAAACACTTTCAGACATTTATGAGGCTCATTAGAGGAGATTACTATAACGTTAAGCGGCCAAAGGGTATTTATTGCCCATGTGTACATAAAGCAGAATGTCTACTCCCCAATGAGTCAACTGTATTTCAAGGTGAAGGGACAATGTAGTAATTGTAAATTTAAAGGTTGCCTATCCGATAAAACTAGGTGAGAATAGAAAGTTTGGTATGATTTACAAAACGTTCTATTCAAGGGTATTTATTATACTTATTTCACTGCTTCCATTTTCCAGAGGTGCCCCGTGGTAGCGCGATGGGCTTGGGACCGGTTCGAAATCCGACGAACGCTATCAAGGTCGTATATCTGTAGACCGGAAAGCCCTTCTGTAAGGTCAGAGAAGGTACGTCCTTGGGGATGATAGGTCAATATTGAGGTGGCACCAAGGGAGCGTTGGCCCCTCTTAAAAGGCAACCAACGTTTCTCACGGATTAAGTGCGAATGTCCCCGCATTGGCAAACAACATATTTCTCGCAATGTATAGAGCCTCTTTGATTATTTTTTATAGCCCCAAGTTTCACAGGAATAAATTAGGACTCGAATTTATGAAAAGCCAAAATAATTGGAAACCTTTATAGTATTTAAAACTAAGAGACATACACATGGGACATTGATCACAAGAAAGGAAATTTTCAGTTATTTCTTTCGTGAATAAATATTTATTACGCACTTTTCTATACTTTAAATTACTTTTTTGTGTATCTAATAATTCAGATCCTTTTCTCTTACACATAGCTCTGTTCTCCATTCGCCCTTTTCTATATGAACAAGCATAAAGAGATGATGCCAATAGCTATTCAATTATTTCAAGAAAAAGGTCCAGATAATCCAGTAAGTGAAAATCCCATTATCTTAACAAACAGTAGCCTGGAATTGAATGAAAAAAGGTGTTTATTGTTTACAATACAACTTTATTCTGTGTAAATTTAATAATCCCGTTTATGTGAATTTTTTTTGGTCAGGAAGATATAAATCTTTGTCATCTTCTATACTAATAAAGAGACAAGTGGAAGTCGAGAGATCACGTGACCGTAACTCATCCGGGAGGGCACCGATCCTCGAAAAAAAAAATGGCCGACAAATATACAGGAAACGGTGCAATTTTTTTTCTCATGAAAGTACATAAATGTTACATATTTGGAAAGAGCTTCGAAAACTGATAATTTTTTTTGCGTACACTTATTCTGTTAATTCAATAGTTTTAGAGATATTTTCATTCTAAAATCACTCACTGCTGAGAAACCAAATCATCTGGTGCAGTAGTGCTGCCATCTGTCGGCAGCGACGGGAATGAAAATTGAAAGGAATTTATTCACTTGAATTTAATACATTTGTAGGCTTTTTTTTTCTTTTGTGGGGTCCGAAGTACATAAATATGTTACACGGATGGCTTGAGCGTAGCTAGGCGAAGCCCGAGCCTAGCCGGGCGAAGCCCGGCTAGTAGAATGAATATTTTAAGTTACAAGTAAACACACTCGTTCCAATGTCGAAAAAACGTGCCTTTGTTCACTCAGTATAAAATTCAGCAAATCATTTAATAAAAAGTTCCGTAAGAAATTAGATAATGCGATTTATTTCCATTGAATGTATGCATTCCCAAGAACAGACAAAACTCTGGAAGTCTACTAATTCTTGAACAATGGCCGTAGTATCATTTTACAACAAAAACTATAATCAAGCAATAATTTCGAAACTATTAAATTTTCAAGGTTTATTACAATTGTCAAAACATGTGCCTTGAAACTTACAATTTCTATGTTTGTCACTTGCGTGTAATGAAAGGAGCAAAGACAAACTTTCCTGGAATGATCGTGTCCCGTTCTATATGGTTTGATGGGAGGAGAAAGGGAACAGACATCGCTATTTGCTTTTTGTTCGTTTCTAACTCTATAGTGTGTGCAGCTTTTAATTCTGCTGTGCGGTTGCATTTCATGTGGATTTAATGTGTAAAAGTGTAGCCCATTCAAGATAAACACGTAAAGTGTAAAATACTTTAATATATTTTGGCATATAAATCAAATAAATTGGCTCGTTATAGGAAAACAGTATTCAGGTAAAAAAGTTTGAAACACTTATAAGATGGCTAAATAACAATTTTAAACGTAATATTTGAAAAGTTTTCTAATGACACTTGCTGAATAAAAGATATATCGCACCCCGGCAAGAAAAGTGTCAACTCAAAAATGCAGCATTTGAGAAAAATCAACTTCGAACTAGCATTACAATAAAACTGATACAACTGCCCTCAGGTGGACAGATATGGGTCGCTTTTCGTGCACAATGACATTACCTCAAAATTGCCATTTTTGATTCTTGCCGGGGTGCGATATTGTCAAAACTCATTATCGCTTCTTACAACACTAATCCTTTTTCTCCATTTATTCACAAACTATGAAAGGATAATAGAAAAATTCAAAACATTTTAGTCGCTATGTGATAACCAAGTTTATTCAACTTCATATTTCTTCTTTCAGTTTTTTATTAATTTCTTGGTAATATAAATTCAATTTTCGGTTTTTTAATTATTATTTATGACCCAACTACAGGAATGACTGTTTGTAAAGTTTCCAAATGCCAAATGAAACCTCTTCCCTTTGTTGTAGGTGTTCTTGCCAAGTGATCCCCGATACACATGGTTAATGGCAAAAATATACTACAATAATGCTGATGCCAGCTATCATCAATCTCTTACACACCTAGGTATTTATTTTTTCCCAATTATATTGGACTTCCGCTGAAATAAGATCATTTCACGGATGTATTCGTTAGTGTATGATATATAGATTTATCAAAATTTCAGGAAGTTTTTCTTTCTTTAATAAATAAATAAAATTAGCTTTTAATGGATTAATTTTTTCGAATCTGTTTTGTGTTGTTTCATTTGACTCTTTTTGCAGTTTTGGTTTTTTCCCTCATCTTTAATTTTATTCTTGTCTACTTTCTTTGTGGTGTAGTTCAGAATAGAAACATTTTTCTAGTAACTTAAAGATGCTTTTATACAAATTTATTGTTAATTCATCATAAGACCAAGAATTTCTTTAACCACTACTTATATTATACACAGTTTTTGATGATCACAATAATTTACATACTAAAATATTTTCAAGAAATTTCTAATTGTTCTTTTACATATTTTAACAGATTCTCCACGATTTGAATCCCAATCATTTCGCATTATAAAATCTCCCATCTATACGTGTCTATAGATTTTGGCTTGGCAAATGCCTGCCGAGTTGGAGAAAATATATACATATATTTCGGTTTTACGTTCTCAGTTTTAATGGTATATTCCATTCTCATTGAAACAAACAATGCATTTTTCCCAAGATCAGTGTTTCAGAATTATACGAAGTCTATTTTGCAAAACATTGCTATTTTAATTCTCGACAAGTAATAACGAAAAATGACATTGATGGTGTTGAGCGTCAAAGCTTGTAATTGTGCATCATGCACTTATTCGAAAACTTTGCTCATTCATTTTGGTAATTTTCAGGTTATGGTAACTTCTCGAAATCAATCGGGATAACAAATTAACTATGGGATCAACGTTACCTTAAAAAATATTGGACCATTTTTAACACACAAAATTCAATAAATAACGTTTTGTAGCAGCGTTACTCAGTCTTAAATCAAACATATAATTCTAAATAACTGTTTAATGATAGTTCGATCGAAAATATCACTAGTGTTGTTTCAATTGCTTTCCGAGAATGCACCTTTTGCATTGTAATGAATATTGTTTGAAATGTACTTGTATTTTCAGGTTTCACTCATCTGTTAATGGAAGGTGTTGTAATCTGCACTCATCGAAATCTATCACAGTCTCATCCCCTGCACAAACTTCTCGCCCCTCATTTCCTTTTCCTCCTGGCTATCAACACGTAAGTAAATGAGAAAAATTTCCGAAACTTTGATATTTAAAGAATACGTATTTCAATATATAGCAAACAGTTTCGCTGAGTTCAAAAATAAAAGCACCAATATCCTCTGTAAAAGATCCGAATAATTTGACTCAACAATCATACTGTAGAATGTAAAGAAATTTCCCTAGTTTATGTGAATTAGTTGAACAGAAGCAATACATGGTGAAATTCATGGTGCGCTAGCTAAAATTAAAATGACGAAGAGAGCTTTAAATGTGCTTTTGTTATTAGATCATTAGTACAGTTGATAATTGGATCATAAAATTGTGTACCTCTTTCAGGAGAGGATTAGAAAAATTAATATCACCTGGTGGATGGGTTGATAAAACTATGACCATCGGCCGCAAAGGAATGTTTGAACTTATCGCTAAGGGGTAAGTAGAATTTGACATTTTCACTCATTTGCAAGCCTTTTAATTTCGAGTATTTTGAACCGAAATATTGTTTCAACGTTACTGCATTTCCCCCCAATATGACTCAGACTGCAATTAACTCTAAATTATCTGAATTGATAACGTAATCTATGAATGAAGCAATTTTACTTATGTATAATTCATAAGTAAAGAAAGTATATGGTTTTAAAAAATATTAATTCACAAATTTCTAAAGACAGTAAGTTGCTGTCAGTAAAAGCACGGCCAGAGAAAACAAATAAAATATACCCAGACAGCCTGAAGCTTGCATTGACTTCATGCGTGGTCGCCCCTTACATGAACAGCCTGTTTTCTCAAACTGACGAATGCACTTTAGCACTGGCGAATCGGTGCCAAAACTCCGCAATTACGGAATCAGTCTTGCTGAAATGAAGAACTCAAGAAGCCTTGACTTGTGGGGTCGCCATCTTGGGGACTAGAGGCTGCTGGTCAGGAGAAAGAAGCATCTGCCAGTGGTAATTTGAAACTTCATGCTCCGCCCTTTCATGGTTTCAGAAATATAGTGATTTCAAATCAGGTCCACCTTTTTTAAACATCCTGTAGAACTCTTAGACTTTCTAATTAGACATCATTTTAGAGATTTTGAAACTTCGATAAGGATGTCGGTCTGGAAACAATGAAGGCTATATTACTTTTTGAAAAGCTGATCTGCTTTAGAACATAAGAGTGTGTATATTACGTGCGGAAGTGCGCAAACTTTAGCACTTTGAATTTTAAAATATATAAAAATCAACCAGTTATTTATGAAAATTTCGTAAAGAAAACTGACTTACTAATTTAATGAATGTCAGTTTTCAATAAGGCTTTTTTTCTTAATTTTTTAAATCAAATTATGTCCGAAGTACTCCGTTGAAACTTTTTAAATTATCATCATTATTAATAATATGTATCACCTAAGTTATGTTAAAGTGATATATACTTATTTCAAGTAAAGGAAAAAGACATGATTGGCCGCAACTATACTCTCCAACTCGTGTACAACGCCCTGTAACGTATATCAAAGAACTGTTTTCGGGGGAAAACCTAAACTGTAATAAAAAGAAAGCTGAGTCATTAAAGAAAAAAATGCTTAAACCTTTCATACCTAATATCATATTTAAACATGTATGTCCCCTTAAAATATAAAAAGGGGGGAATTGCCGATCTTATCTTAACACGCACACAGTTAATTACTATAGTAAGTATACAATATCAATGAAGGATGAAGAGAAATCCCCTTGAATTTTGATTTGAAACTATAAATAGCAGCAAAAAATGAGATGTAGAAAAAGTAACATTAATGTTGCGAAATAAAATTACTGTGAAAGTATGATTTGCAGATACAGAATACAATTTCAGAAAATAACCCTGATCTCCATTAAACGCCTTTTTTTTTTCTTCACTGGCATCTGAATAACCACTTTTGCCAGTAAAATTTGTCTATTGCAATTAAACTGGACAAGTAATATTTACTCGGTACCATTGCAGGTCCAAATTATTAGAAAACAATTATTGTGCCAAAGTTTTTTTTTTACAGTCCACCAACAGGGTGTCTTTGTAAAAATGATCCTACCCACTTCTGGATGAAAGATATGTTATCAATAAACTGAATAATGGTAGAAAAAGAATCTTTCAGAAGGTTAAAAAAACTTCAACTGATATTTTATATATTTAAAAGTAATTCTTTAATTCAAAAATTTTAAAATTGTTTTCTTTGTTTAGGCTCAATCAGTGGCGAATGGATATTCATGGAATTGTGCCAAATGAAATTAAATCAAGACAGGTAAAATATCCTCGGCACTTAAAATCAAAACAGTTGATCAAACAGAAAAGGCAGAAATTTGAAAATGTGAAGCTTTGGTGCTTCATATTTTAAATTATGCATTATTAAAAGAAACCCAGCTACTACTGAGCTATGTAACAGTATAGACTCAAAATCTTTGGGAAAATAATGTTTACGGATTACCCAAATGAAATTGAGACTTTGTTGTTTTTCTGTAATAGTTTATTGGTAGGAATATAGTAATAACATGAGCTATATATAGTCGAGACGTCAGTTGAGCGAGGGCGTCCGTAAATATCTGCGGAACCAGTCTTGAACGACGTCCTAGACCGCTGCATCTTCAGCAAACCGGTAGCCTTTTTCAGTGAGCCAAAGATGTGGTAGTCGCAACGGTGCTTCAGTGATCAGTCCTTAACGTATTTAATTAAGTTTATTTACACATCTACAAGATTTAATAAATTGAGGGTGTTAATTATTAGGCAACTCCAATACTACATTTCCATTCGCCTGCACCCTCTCGCGGACATAGGGAGAAATTCGCAACACAGGGCTATCTCGATTCCATGGTAATGACCAAGTGTGCTTGAGCTGATCTCGGCATGTACCATGCTCACACGTCCATTATGAAATTCGCTAAACCATGTGACATACACCCATGCGTCTTAAGACAAATAATTTCAGCTTCACCAAAATGGAATAACCGCTCACTGGGCCTGTTTGGACGAATCCATGTTCATCTTGCTTAAACACGTCCAAACAGCACACTGACACTTTCCGACTATAGCAGCTTTGTTTTGTAACACACGTCATTTACTAGCGCTAAAGCAAAGCTACTGCTTTTAAAACTAAAGTCTCACTTTCATTTGGGCCACCCTTAAATAAATGATACGTAACTCGAAATTAGAAATTTACCGAAAATTATTAAACAAAAATGAAAGATTTTTTTAAATTCACAGTACGTAATGGACATTTTAAAGGAAAAGAATTATTTCGTAATCAAATATAGTATTATAGGTTTACAGTCTAATTTCTCCCTTTACATCTGCTTCATGTAATGACAAAATTAAGTCATAAAATATATTGCAGGAATTTACTTATGCAAGATTGATGAAAAACTATTCTTTTGCAACAGCTTATATATATATATATATACATACAGTAGAATCTCTATCGATCGTTTTCCCGTATGTATCGTTTATTTCACCCAGTCCCGAATAAATTCCATAGAAAACAAGCAAAAAAGACCGCATGGATCGTTCCTCGATCCATCGTTTTCCCGCAATATTTGTTCAGAATATCGCAGCTTTACATTAATTTATCGGCTCGATCGTTTTTTTATAATAACTGAACCGGAAATATAACCAAACTTTAAGGTAAGGTATGCTAAACTTTAAGGTATGTTAATACTCTTTTGTATGTTCCCGCATCCATCGTTTAGTTCAGCCGGTCCCTTCGAAAACGATAGATCGAGATTCCATTTTATATATATATATTACACCAAGCAGATGTAAAGGGAGAAATTAGGCTGTAAACCTACAATACTTTACCTATTATCATTTGCCTTGGATCGGTTAACGTAAAGTTTTTGATGCCCTTTTTAAAGCTTCACTTAAATAGTTACAGTAAACTACACAATAACTTACCTCATTATTACATTAAACCCGTCTTTTATGTAAACCATGTTATCCAAATCAGCGGACAGTTTCATAGGCGCTGATACATGACATTTACCTTCGTATCTTATTAAATTATTGTATTGTTTCGTTTCTTTTGATAAATGCGATTCCGAAATAATTCGAGAAATCTGAGATTTCATTAATCTGATTTTAATTCAATACCCATATAGGCTTTGTTTATGTTATACTAACCAATGTTCATTGAGAAGCTTACTGAAATTAATTTATAACATTAGAGAGAAAATTTTTAAATAACATTCTTTTCGAAAATATAATTTTTTTATTATGCTTTTTCGTTTTTAATTTAACTTTTCTAAATAGTATCTGTTGTAAGAAATGCATATCAGTTGATGAACAATTTTTCCCTCTTAGGTTGAATATGATGTATTGCCAGTTTATCCATACAGAGACGATGCTATGCAAATTTATATGACAATAAGAAGATACGTCTCCAAGATAGTACACAAATTCTATGGTATATTATATTCTCTTTACAAATTAAAAAAATAAATAAAAATCTGTATTGCGATGTACACCGGCATAAATGAAAGACTATACTTAAATTTGTGCACTGAAAAGGAATCGTTTTAGAACGTTTAAAATTTTTGAGATTTTATCGCTTTGAAAATGTCCCTACAGAAATATTCAAGACTTATTATTTTCTTTAAAACTGATTCATTACACATTCTATAAATATTTTCTCAAATATATACCAGAATTAAAAGTATTAAAAAATATAGTTGTATTAGATTCAAATAGATCTTTATATAAGAAATTTAAAGGATACGGACTGATAAGATGAAAGATATTTTACCTTCTGATATCATCAGCTGCAATCAAACAAATTTTGTAAAAAATATGATTTTTTTTTTTTTTTTAAGATTGCCATTTATTCGTGATAATCATCAAAGCACCTGACCAATAAAAAAAAATGAATTCCTCATATCTAGATTTATTTTTATGCACTTATCAGGACTTATTCTCGAAATAAATGAATCAAAGATTATTAAAATAACCTCCACCATTAAAAATCCAACTTATTGAAACATACACGTACGATCATGTAAATAATACACTACAATTTATATAATCGCACAAGAAAAAGGCTGTTTAAAAATTGTTTATTCCCTATTTATTATCTTTTTGTACGAGTTGAGGAAACTTATTAAAACGATTCTAGCCTTTCAAAGTTTGATATTTGTTCAGGAAATGAGAACTTCCACTGCATAAAAATGATACTTAAATAATTGGTGAAGACAAAAGTAATGCATAAATTTTGATTCTAGACTCGGATGACAAACTAATTTGTGATTATGAGCTTCAACGATGGAGAGAGGAGCTAGTCAAAGATCGCAATCTCGGTGGTTGCGGTTTATTGGTAAGTAATTTTGACTAATTCGATGATATTAGCTAGAGTCATCTAACAAAGGACCAATAATTATTGATTATTAATAGGGTGTTCCTGGAGAGGAAAACAAGAGATTTTCAAATGCAGAAGAAGTAGTTGATACTTTGACAGCTATCATCAGTACCTGCAGTTTAGCACACGCAGCAGCCAATTTCCAACAGTACGATGAATACGCCTTTCCTCCCAATTATCCAGGAATTTTGTTGGGCAAGCCACCAACAGACAAAGTGAGTCACTTTCACATTCAAAATCGCAGACTAATAATCTATATTCTATCGCTTCCCCTTTTAGTCCTCCGTAAAATCGCACAAGTTGTTAATCATTTTAATACAAAAAGGAAATATTCTTTATTTTGGATCAACATTTGATTTGAATTCCGAGTATTCATCTATTTCAACAGCATACCACTTTTACTTTCTTTTTCTACTGCGTAAGCACTTACACCATGTGGGCGGCACTTTTATTTATACAGAGTTAGCGATTTTATTAATACGAATCCGTACTATCAGCGGCTCAAAATAAGCTCTAAAAACTACTCAGTAAAAACGGAAAAGTATGTATATATATATTTGAAATCTAGATTTAAACGTAAAGTTTAATTTATGTAAATTGAAAATATCAGAGCAGGTGTAATCGGCATGTTGGCCATCCCAGCTTTGAGGAATTGAAATCTTGAGACATGTCAGTCCTATCGTCTTCGATCCGTGAACTAAAAATTTCCGTTTTTGCGATAATTTGGCAACATCCGGATAATAGATAGGTAATATTGGATATGCATTTTGCTTCCTTTTCGATACAATTCGTTCATTTTTGTTTCGATCCCGACACCAGGCTAGGAGAAAGGATTCTTACAGATATTCGAAGTCATGACCTTTCACCGCAATTTCGTTAACCTAATCAATGGATACTATTTTTACTCTCTCCGCAAATTTAAATCGTCTTATTCAATTTCCAAAGAACATGACGAAAAATAGTGATTAACAAATTTGTAAAGAACCTAATCTAGTTATACACTAAGTAAAATACTTAAAAGCTGTAAACATGGTCCACAGCAGTAAGTTTAAAGGATAGTATAACAGTTCATTTAACATAAATCAGGATAGATAAGACAGTAACTCATACAGTTAACATTTAGAGTGTATGCTGAAAGAAAAAAAATATCCAAAATTATAGTTGAATGAAATGCGAAATCGCACTAAAATTTCTCCTCGAGTGTCACCCAGAGATACGACTGTGATAATTCATTACAAAAAATTCATATTTTTTTATTTTTGAAACTGTATTTTCTGCTCTATTCGTCAACGTTAAAATAATCATATCACAATGTCAAAACCGTTTCATTACTAACTAGCCGGGCAGAAAAAAAAGGGCCCTTTTCAGGACCATACAAATGTATTAAATTCCCGTCAATTTTCATTCCCGTCGCTGCCGACAGATGGCTGCACCATACTGCTTGGAGTGGACTGTTTCTCCGATGGAGTGCTTTTTTAGAATGAATATCTTTAAAACTATTAAAATAACAGAATAACTGTAAGCAGAAAAAGTTATCAGTTTTCAAAGCTCTTTCCAAATATGTAAGATTTATGTACTTTCATGAAAAAAATAATACACCGATTTTCGACTAAAACAAAATGGCCGCCAAAATCGCAGTCTTAGGATGAGTGAGACCCGGAGACGTGATGCTCACGTGACTCGACAAAAACGTCTATTTTATTTATATAGATTACGCGTACGATAAAATGAGACAACAGCTTCTCCAGTCAGAAACTTACAAAGCATGAATTCGTCTCAAAATCATTGCTCGAGTCAATCTCGGAAAACGAGTGTCATGCAACAGCTGTTCAGCTTCACCCAAATACTTTCAAATCTTTCTTGTTTTCTAGTCCCCGCTCACCGAGTGCGATATCCTCTGCAGAATCCCCAACAAAGAAATAACTTTGGATATAATGGTTATAACTAAAATATTGAGCACCAAAGCGACAAAATCCTTAGGTGACTTCGAATCCCAGTTTATGTATCATCCATCCTGTGTAAAAGCAGCCAAAGAGTAAGTAAAATTTACAAACATTTCATGTTGTTACGATTCAAGAAAGTTGGAGATAGTGTTTCATGGATTGTGAGCTAAGTACATTTCTGATTGAATGTAAATTATGCATAATCCTAAAACACAAGCACACATACACACACAAGAATAGTAATATGAGATCGTTTCATTGTTACAAAAAGTCAAATTGAAAAACCTGCAGAGTAATATATATTTATATACACTCTGTCACAAAACCCAGAAGAAATCGAGCTACTATCACGAAACTTGGCAGGAATGTAGTCTGGTAAGAGATATGCAAATGATTAAAATTGCGACGCCAATGAGACATGGGTAAGCGCGCTATGCGCAGCTGGGAGAGTTTAAAAGCACGATTGCTCATGCCATAGGGTTATTCAAATAAATCTGTCGACTTCGATGGACGGTATTGTGACTAGAGATGCCTCCGAGACGTAACCGGCGACAGTACGAACAATTGTCGGACTTTGAGAGGGAGCGTATAGTAGGCCTCAGAGAAGCAGGTTGGTCGAACTGGCGTATCGGCCACCACCTCGGTCGGAGTGGCAACAATGGATCACGGAAGGGATAGTCTACCCTCGCGGAGGGTCAGGGCGTCCCAGGTACACAAATGCGCGCCACGCCCACACCAACAACGTCGCTAGAATTCGTTCGACGCCATTTACCACCTTCCAGACATCCGGTGGTATCAAGGGAAACCATTCGGAAATGACTGGCCGACGCAGGTGTAAGGAGCCTACCACTGACCCCACGTCATAGGCAGTGTCGATTGGATTTTTTCGACCTTGGGCAAGCTGGAATGTGACGGACTGGAGGCATGTGATCTTCAGCGATAAATCCCGATTCAATCTCAATGCTGATGACCAGAGCATACGCGTGTGGAGGCGGCCAGGCCACCGGTCCGATTCGGCATACGGCGATTACACAAGGTGTGACAGTGTGGGGAGCTATTTGTTAGGACACACGATCACCTCTAGTCGTCCTTCAACGCACTTTGACGGCACGCAGTTACGTGGACGAGATTTTAACGCCAGTTGTACTGCCTATGCTATCAAGTCGCCCAGGTGCCATTTATCCGCAAGACAACGCTCGTCCACATACTGCGCGACTCTCCGAACAATGTCTTCAAGAATATGACGCACTCCCATGGCCTGCCAGGTCACCAGACCCCTCGCCTATAGAGCACGTCTGGGACGTGCTTGGAAGGCAACTGCAGCCGTCCCGGAATACTGGTGAATTAACTGCCCAGTTGCAAAGATTATGGCATGATCTTACGCAGGAGGTCATAGGTGACCTCATTGATTTGATGTCACGCCGTGTTTCGGCTTGTATAGCTGCCAGAGGTGGATTTACTACTTACCGATTTGTAACCTTTTTCACGCCATATCTTCTTAATAAAACGGTCTGTTCTTCTGAATTTGTAATCATTTGCTCATCTCCTCATACACTACATACATGTTAAGTTCTGTGATAGTAGCTCGTTTCCTTCTGGGTGCATATATTTTTTTGTGACAGAGTGTGTGTGTGTATATATATGGTGTAAAATGCTTAACTGGTATCATTTCTATTTATACTCCAGGCTTTTTAACTTGTATATATACAAAATCCTGCCTGTCATTTCCAAGAAAGTGCTAGACCCTGTGATCAATATGAAGTAAATTTTGCAAATACTCTCCAGCACCCTGTGGAAAATAAATACCAGCCATAAAATTGAGACACCCCCTAGCCATTGACATCTGATGATTATTAAAATTTTCACTATGTTTTTAAGTATTTCTATTTTAATCTCTGAAACCAGAATATGTATAGCTTAGTTTTGCAAGTCAACTCTATGCAGCTTGCTCCACAGTGGGTATGGCAAAGCATTAGAATAAAAATTGCCCATGCTTTAATAGTATTTGGATGTACATGGTGTAGCTTGACAAAATGATATATATGAATCAGTATGTTATGCACTGCAATGAAATTCAATTTGTTATTGTTCACATTTGTATGATTGCTAATGTTCTAAACATAAGCAGCCATTGCAATGCTAGATTCTAAAGTAAGTCTAAATAATAAAAACAAGCTATTTTACACTTACCTTAACTTAATGGGACATCAAACTTATTTAAATAATCAACTGTTCAACATTCAATTTAAATGATATAATTTCATAGATTACTGGTTTATTTCAGTGTGTACAAAAATAAAAAAGCAACCATAATTTAGGGCTGGAAACTCTTTCAAAACAATATATGCTTTAATAGAACAAGATATTGATATCACATAATGGAATGACTACTAGGTAGCACAAGACAGCAGCAGCTTAAAAATTACATTGAAGTGGCGAACCAAAATAGGCCTACATTCCATTTTGAGTTCTTCATGAGTCAAACAACTATATTCTACAACTATGAGTTAATACAATTTCATATATCTCATTCGTTTCAAAATTCTACTGAAGTGTATAACAAATACACAGTTATTGATCTGGAAAGGGGATATGAATACTCTCATTTCAAAAACTCGAGTTCTTAAATGTATGATATACAATATTATGACAGGGGGAAAAAATTAATTAGAATTTCAATATTACTTCATTCATAAAATAAAACATATCATTGATTCAGTTTAAATCACTTCCACAAAGGCTTTAAATTTTGGAATGTAGATTAGACCTCCATAATGTACATACAGCAATTGAACCTTAAATTATGAAAATATTCATGTATTTGTGAAATGTATATATAATATCCCAGTTTTTTTAAGGTTTGAATTACTTGCAGATTCCAAGACGAGCTAGCACAAATCAGCAGACAAATAAGACTGAGAAACAAGTCACAGGGACATCCATATGATTGGCTTGATCCGAAGTTTATTCCAAATGCTATCAGCATTTGAAATCTCTCATCACACATTGCATTAAGAGAGAACTACACTACCATATTGAATGTTATGAATGCATCAACTAGTATTATGTATGGAGTAAAAAACTGTATCTTGATTCATAAAAATCATATTGTGTACCTGGTGAAAAGCAGTATCTTTGAAATGTATCTCATTTTTATGTAACTTATAATTTATAAAAGCATAAATCATGTAGTGTCATAATGTGATTAAATATCATTGCTTTTTAAGTTGCTTCAAGTTATGATATTGTGACAATTCAATGCAATACTGACAAATAACTCAATGGAAAAAAATGTTTCACATTAAAATTAATGAGTAAAAACATGGGAAAACAACAAAATGTGATTGATTAAAAACTCCATAACCACACGCATTTCAAATATTTTATATAATAAAAACATGTCCACAGGGAAACAACGCATTTTGACAGTTTGGATGCAAGTACATCAAATATCATGCATATTGAAGAGCAAAATAAATAAACTGAATTTAAATGAGTTACCTAGAAGAGTAAAAATTCTTACATGAAAACTAATTTTCTTACTCAACATTATTTGACTCAAAATTACTAGCTTAAAACATACTCATCTCAATCTTCAGAGGCACAATAACAATACACAAAGAACTCAAATTTTTTAAATAAATATTTGTTCAGCATATTAGCATTATGACCTATATTTTGACATCACAACAATTAACTGCTCACAAACAATGGATAATCAAAGCATGCAATACACATGTTTGAAGCTGTGACAATGAGTTTTTTTAGCTAAAATGTTTGTAAATGTAGCTTGCATAACAATATTTTAGACAAAAACCAAAAAAAATAATCCAAATAATGGAACAAATCTATGAAGAACTAAATATGAATATTCAAAAAGAATTAAAAGAGAAACTAAATATGGAATGTACATAAGAATCATTTACATTTTGCTTTTAAATGCTAACATGCAAAACTTAACACTGCTCTATAGATATTATCAGTTTTTGATTTTCGATATGTTGATATTTGTAAATGTATTTTTCAAGCATAGCAACCACTTGATCTCTAATGAATTTTGAAGACAAAAAATGAATAGTCAATTAAAAACACAGCATGCTTCTGGCTTATCAAAACACAGAAAAAATCTCTATACTGACATCTGCAGCAACATGAGATGATTTACGGTATTAAAAGAGTATTACTGTAGAGCTATAAACATAAACCTATTTCAAAAGAGAAACTAGATCATCATATTTTAAACACTTAGAAAAATAGCAAATTAAAATGACTTTAAAAAAACTGCTCAAATTGCTAACATTTCTTTTGATATTAAACAACTATTAACTATTTTTCAGAGACCTCCAAACTGGAATGGTTTACAAAAGAGTAAAAAATGTAAGTAGAGACAAAAATTGCATCAAACATGAACAAGTCACTGAAAAAAAAAATCACCAAGATATATTTGGTTATATTGAAGCATGAGAGAAGCTAGAGCTAACAGTTACAAAATAACACACTTCTTTTTCTTTTTCTTCTTAACTTGAAGGGCAGCTCTAGTAGCCATTTCAAAAACCTCTCTTACTCCTTCTTTGGTTTTGGCTGAACATTCGAGATATCCAAAAGCATTAATTTTTTCAGCCATAGTACGACCTTCTTCAGGTTTTACAGGTTCTTGCTTCATTTTGGCTAACTCTTTTATGGTTGCAGGATCTTGCCTTAAATCCTTCTTATTCCCAACAAGTACAATTGGAACATTAGGACAGAAGTGCCGGACTTCAGGATTCCATTTTTCCATTATATTCTCTAAACTGTCTGGGCTATCAATACTGAAACACATTAGGATTACATCAGTATCCGGGTATGACAGCGGTCGAAGCCTATCATAATCTTCCTGTCCAGCAGTATCCCATAATGCGAGTTCAACCTAGGAAATTTAATCACATTACATCATACAGATAAATATATAGCAACACAATTCATATAAAGAAACTCAAATTTCTCAACAAGTGCCAATTACTGTTATAGTTCATTTTTTTATAGGTTACTAGTTATATAATACTTGCATCGCAATTACTAGGTAATTTAAAAAGTCAATACATTTCTTTTAAATATCTGAATTACTAAAAAAATTATGTGAATCCAACAAACCAATTAAATGACAATTATGAACTAAAGAATATCTCGAGATTTATTTCATTTGAACTTCAGTTAACAACATTTAAATGCTGAAAAAATTTGTTATTTATAAACAAAGTAGTTTTAACAAAGGTAGTTTTTGGCACTTTTTTTTTCTGTTGTGATGTTTCATTTAACAAAATACAATAAATTCTTAAAATAGAATTCTAATGAATCTATATGACACAGCTTGACTTTGGTTCCAGTTTTTAAAAGGATGCTCTTCTAAACCCATATTAACTAGTTAATGAGGCTGTCTTAGATTATGAAACAAATACATAAATAATTTTGAAAGCTGACATCATAAAAAATATTTCAATGCTGCAATCAAGTATCAAAAGTGACAAACACAGAGGGTATATGAGAATATGAATATGAAAAAGAAAAGTAAAATTGTGTTCAATTATTTTCCCCATTGATCTTGAAAACTTGACCCATTTAACCTTAATTCACGACATTCACCAATACATATAATCCCTTGCTCCCTACATATGTAGATATTTCCATTCCACCTCCCCAGTTATATGCTAATAATATGAGATTAAATAGAAATCTCATTATTCACTTATAACAAATATCCCCTGGGGGAACCCTCATCTAACAAAGGGGTTCAAAACAAATGTATGCATAATTTGTAATAAATTAAACTAAATGGGATTAAAACCTTTCAAGAAGCAGTAAAAAAAAATAGTTCTTCATTTAAAATAACTAACAAGACTAAACTAACCAGGACCTGCGGATTAAATGCGATTCTGAGAGACTAGTAATAATAATGCTTACTGTAGGACTCAAACCTGTGGATGCTGATTCACAACACTAGCACCCTAGCTATTCAACCCTAATCCGACTGGATAACACTTTCCAATCTATGCCTTTAGCCAGTATTCAAACCTTGACTGACATAGGGGAAGCTACTCACCATGAGGTTACAGCACTGAAATATCCATGGCTTGATTTGAATCTAAGCTCTTATGTTGGAAGCTTGATACTGTTACAAATATAATATATATATGAGGTATAAATTAAATTAAATATAGTTATCAAAACTGCAGCTTTCAAGTTTTTGATAGAATGTCCCCCTATGATACCACATTGCCCGATCTCAAGCCAAAATTAATATTTAGGTATCCTTTATGGTAAACAACATGCTTTTAACAACCTTTATTGCACCTAAAGCTCTGCTCCCATACAGGACCCCTTGAATAAAGTAGTTGTTACTTTCACATGCTGTAGTTCATGAAACTGTAATCCCAAAAATTACTTTTAATAGATGTATCTAACATATGACTAGCAGCTCAAAATTTACCTATTAATAACATTTGACAGAAAATTCTATCATCATACTGTTAATCCACAAAATAGGTAAGTCTTAATCACAGAGTACATAGATCATTTTTACAAAAATCATAACCACATATTTTTTATTATTACCCCCATTTTAATTCTAACTTGTTAGGATAATTACATTAAATGGATTTTAAATCAATTATATTTTTTACATACAGCTTCAGAGAATTACTTTTGATGTTTTATATTTAAAGTATTAAACATTATTTCTTATATACCTTACTTTCATCTTTACAGTAGTTTTACATTCTAATTTATAATTATTTGGTGAACCTTTGAATTCTCTGAAAATATTTCTTCTCACAGTATCATGATTTTTTAACATTCATTTATTCTAAATCTAATACCCTCTATATTCTACAATTATTCTTTCATTTTCCTTGCACAAAAGAATCTTAGCCAGAAATTGTGTGCTAATATCTAAACAATTTCATTTAATCAAAATTCAATTGCATTAAACTTAGATTTTAAATGATTTTTCAAATCATTTTTTAATTCTCTGAAACTTTTCTTACCATGACAAAGATCACACGTTTAAAAGTTATCAACATAAAAAGGTTAAATAAAAAATTTTGGGATTTTGTTATATAAGTTGTTCATACATCTAATCAATTATTAATAACAAGCTTTGTAATAAATAACTGATTAATGCTTTGATGAAGAAAAAACAAATTATCAGAAACAGCAGAATAAAATTAATTTACAACCAACCGTAATTTATACTTACTAAAAAAAAAAAAAAAATGTGAAATGAGAACATTTCTTCTGAAAATATAGAAGTAAAATCTTTGCTTACTGTGTTTTCAGGTAAAATCAACATATTTAGGCAGTATTACTTAAATTTTGAGAAATATCTACTGCCAATATAAGACAGTAAATTTCTGACCATAGTACCAAATAGAGAAAACTCACCAGGTTACGCAGCATCAATTTCACTATTTAAAAAATATATTTTCCCAGTTTTTCTTTTGCTATGGTTATCAACCAAGTATTTCTTTAGTCAAAATATGAAATGTCATTTTCTCAGAACATGGATATAAAATTATTAGTTATGAGAACATACATTAGCAACTGTTGAAATAGATATTGTTTGAGTATTTTTTAAGTTTAACATCATTTTAACTAAGCAGTTAGGGTTCAATATAGTACTAAAAAAAAATTGCAGATTTTGTTAACTGTAAAAAACCTCATTAAATAATATGATGAGGCATTTTTGATAAATCTGTTATTCCATTCAAAAAACCTTACGTTATTTTATCAATTTTGTCTTAACTATTAAATGTTACAAACATTGGTCTGTCTCATTCTCGGCAAAATTAATACATATATATACATACATATACAGCACAACCTCCAAAATCCGGAATCGTTCAGGACACAGCAATTCTGGATTTGGGAATTTTCTGGATTTGAGGTTTTTAAATAACACTACAAAATTTTAGGAGAAAAAATAAACACACTTAAAAAAAATGTAAAATGGTTTAATTATTAAATAAACCTAAATACAGAACATAAAAGTACATTATAATTTAAACATTTAAGTCAATAATGTCTGTTGCTTTAGTTTCAGCTTGTTAGAAATTATTTTTTCTCGAATCCTATATAGTGCCATAATTTCATGTTCCGAGATAAAATTCTGGTGTTCTAAGCCTAATATTCTTTTATCTAATGCTTTTATCAGGTATTTCATTGACATTCTGAGTCACTTTCACAATAGCTGTCATCATAACCTTTGTTATTTACCACACTATCAATAATTTCTGAATCGCTCAGAGTACCGATAATCGGCACATTTTGTCCGATTTATCCAAGCTAATGTTGTCTTTATTAGCACATTACTAATTCTGCTATTTCAGCTTCTTTCCCAGACACTTGAAAGCCTTCAAAATCGCTGTGATCACTTCCTTGAAAGGAAGCGCATTTTTTTTACCAATCATTTTAGTAGCAACATCTATCAGTAAAATGGAAAAGTAAAATTGGCCGTTTATTAAAACATTCCGGATTTCAAGGGTTTCCAGATTTGAGAGGTTCTACTGTATACACATATACATACACACATACATTATATATATATATATATATGATAGTCAGCCTCTTCTCAGACACGGGGGGGGGGGGGGGGGGGGGGGATATTCTATAACATACAAAACCAAAAACCTTTTCTAATTTCCAAATTTTTTTCATTTTCCTTTAAAATTACTTGGGTGTAAGCAAGCTAATTTAGTTTTCATTTTTTGTTTTATAGTGAGTGATCAAAAAGCAGTATGCAATTGATATACTATCCCTTTGCCCCAGTCTTGTGGGCACTTAACAACTCATAACACCTGGCATTCTTATACCCAGATAACTGGGTCAGCCAATAAATGCAGGTTGCACGTGTCATGTGACAGGACCTTATGGAGCTTATTTAAGCTCGAACACACTTTGAAGACTGGGATTTTGTGCGACTTTGTGGTCTAGTGAAAATGCTGTAACTCTACTGCTAAAATGTAAAATAAATCATTTATTAGAAGACTGAGTTTTTACTTGTCAGTGACAGCCCGAGACCAGGGTTATTCACCTATGCGCCTAGCACCCCAGCACCCCAGGTGTACTTCACAGATGACAGCTACGACTTAGTGACATGACTGTACCTTGCACCAAGTTCCCCATCCATGGCTTATATATACAGTGGAATCTCGATCTATCATTTTTGGATCCATCGTTTTTCTGTATGTACCGTTCATTTTATCCAGTCCCAACGATCATATTGCTTTGTTATGTTTCCACATCTATCGTTTTCCCGCATTTATTGTTCATTTCAATCGGTCCCTTGAAAAACGATAGATCGAGATTCCACTGTATATACACACATATATATACATACAGACATATATATACATATATACAGGGATTTGTTTCTGGGGTACACGGGGTACGGCGTATCCCCACCTTTTTCTTTAAAGTATTATTTTGGCTTAACTTAACTGAAATTTTAAGAAACTTACGAATCAATTGTTAATGCATAACAAAAGTATTTTTTTTTATTTGTGAGATTTGTGTTCCCCTGTGATGTGATGTGTGTAAAAATAAAATACTAGAAATACAAACCTTTATTTGAGAAAACACAGTATACCCACCTATTTTTTTAGAAAAAAAAAGCACTGCATATATATATATATATATATGTATATACATACATATACATACAGTGGCTCCCAAAAGTGTGAGTACACTTACAATTTTCAATGAAATAGGGGTCTATCCATTAATTAAAATGAATATTTCAGAATGGGTAATAATAAGATCTATAATCTATTCTTAACAAAACTACAAGAAATATTTTAAAAACATAGTAAAACTTTATTTTTAAGAAACCAATAATCAAACAGTAACAAAAACTTTCTCATAAAAGTCATCATACACTTGTAAAAAATTTCTACATATTAGTAAATATTCTAATTTTACGTTAAATTAATATTTAGTAGGATATCCTTTAGCATCCACAACAGCTTTTAAACGTCTGGGAATAGATTGCATTAGTTCTTTTGCAATTTCTGCATCAATGTTCATCAATTTTTCCATCATAATTGTGATTTTATTTCGCTTTTCGAGTGAATGTCGCATTTTTGTACTCAAACCTCCAGTTCTCTCCAAATATGTTCTATTGGGTTTAAATCTGGTGATTGAGGTGGAGTTTTCAAAACTTGTGGACAATTATAGACACCAGAGGCGAACGTTGAGAGCCGTGAGCTTAGGATCATTATCTTGATTATAAAAAAAAAAGTTGTTTCCACTACCCAAATTTTGGGCCGATAATTTTAAATTCTCTTAAAATATTTATATAAACAGCATGATTCATTATGCCTTCAATAAATACCAAATTACCTAGTCCTGATGTTCGCATGCATCCCCACTCAAGGACAGCTCCACCGCTATGCTTAACTGTTCCTACTAAGTTCTTGGGATTAAGTTCCTCATTTTTTTCTTCTCCATACAATTATACACCCATCGGAACCAAAAATGTTAAACTTGCTTTCATCGGCAAATAAGACATTATTCCAATACGTTCAAGGCTTATTTATCATTGATAGTGCGAAGGAAAGCCTAAGCTTTCTGCTTTTCTCACTCATAAAAAATTTTATACGGGCAGAACGCCCATGTAATCCAGCTGCTCTGAAAACTCATCGAACAGTTTCAGGTGAAATTGAAGTAGAAAATGTTTCATTAAATTCTGCAGAAACTTTTACAGCACTTAAACGTGGTTTTTTCACAAATTTTCTAATTATAAATCTCTGATCACGTTTTGTTGACTTTGCCAGACGACCTTTTCTTACCTTGTTTTCAATCCGATTTTCTTCTTTCAAGCGTTTTATCACATACTGCACAGTAAAATGGGATAAATTAAGTAATTTAGCAATATTCCAAACTGATTTACCACTACTATGAGGAAAAATAATCAATTTTCGAAAGCTGTTTGTTGTTTCTTTACGACTACGAGCAATTTTTAAATAATAAATAGAATATTACGGAGTATGCAAGCAAAAATTAAAGCTAAACGATATTTTAAATGCCACCACAATTCAAAAATAAAAATAAAGAGCCAGACGATAATTTAAATTTATGAATTTATCCGAAAATATTTCAGTGTACGATGACTGTGAGATAAAATGTTTGTTACTTTTTGATTACTGGTTTCTTAAAAATAAAGTTTTACTATGTTTTCAAAATATTTCATGTAGTTTTGTTAAGAACAGATTATAGATCTTATTATTAAATACCCATTCTGAAATATTCATTTTAATTAATGGATAGGCCCTTATTTCATTGAAAATCGTAAGTGTACAAACACTTTTAGGAGCTATGTATATTTGGGAGTATGTATATATATGTATATACAGTAACTGTATATACATATTTATACATACATATAAATAAATATATATATATATATATATGTTTGGTTTGGAGGGCTATGGTCAACTTTTTGCTACACAAGGTCTAATTAGACCAGGACCTACAGTTTAAAGCCGATTCCAAACAGCTACAAACATCCATGCCAACAGTGGGACTCAAACCCACAGGATCTGAACTGAATGCCAGTGCCCTAGCCATTCAGCCATCATCTGGCTTATATTTATATATATGTATATATATATATACATATACATACATCCATACATATACATATATACAAGGGATAGTCCAAAAATAAGTTTCCCCTGGCAACTGTGGACATAGGTGTGTATGAAAGACAAAAAATATAATTGAGACATTAAAGATAAGACGTAACTTTATTTTTCCACTACGTACCAAATACATTGAGACATTTGTCATACCGCTTTATAAGCTTCAAAAAACCCTTCAGGAAAAAAATCGGGCTCTGCATACAGAAGAAGCCTTTAACGGCTTGTGTGACTTTAGCATTGCTTTCAAAGTGCCTTCCGCCGAGATTCTTCTTCAAAGCTGGACATAGATGGAAGTCACTGGTTGTGAGATCAGGACTGTATGGCGGATGGTCAAGGCACTCTCAAACAAGAGTTGCAATATAGTTTTGTGTTGCTGTTGCCAAGTGGGGTCTCACATTGTCATCCAACAACAGAATGCCAGATGTGAGAAGGCCAGGCCGCTTTTTCCGAATAGCCTCCCTTCAACTTCGACAGGGTGTGACAGTACCATGTAGCATTGATGGTTCCAACCTCCAAAAAGAACTACTTTAAAGAAGAATCTTGGCAGAAGGCACTTTGGAAGCAATGCTGAAGTCACACAAGCCGTTAAACACTTGTTCCGCATGCAGAGCCCTGTTTTTTTTCCTCGAGGACTTTTTGAAGCTTATAAAATTGTATGACAATGTCTCAACGTACTTGGTAATTATGTGGAAAAATAGTTACATCTTATCTTTAATGTCTCATTATATTTTTTGTCTTTCATACACACCTCTGTCCACAGTCGCCAGGGAAAACTTATTTACGGACTATCCCTTGTATATACATACATATATATGTATCAGGATTACTGATAATAGCTTTATTATAAATAATAACCAGGAAGTTTTACAACATTTAAAGGGTAAGAATATAGAAAACATTACACATTTGATTTAGAAAACCTTTTTACTAGTATTCCCCATGATAACTTAATGAATATCTGCTCGGAAATTTATGATGCCTATCTGGATAGTACTCTAATCTTAAAATGTGACTGGATTGATCTATGTAAATTTAATATTTTTGAAAACTACCTCATTAACAGCATGGTTTTTTTTAAACAGATAGAGGGTATACCAATGGGTAATAGCTTTTCTAGCACCTTTGCAAACATTTTCTTACATTCTTACGAAACTAAATTTCTTAACTCAAATAATGTTACCAGTTTTAGGTATATTGATGACCTTATAATTTTTAACTGCAACGATTTGGAATTTCTCAATCAAATCTACCCAAAGGAACTAGCTTTAAGCAGGACTAATGATAATTATCATTTTGCGACTTATCTGGATTTAAAATTCAAAATAGCGAATTAAAAATTGGGATATATGGTAAAAGATTAGATTTTAACTTTGAGGTTATCACGTTTACCAATTTCCATAGCAACTTGAACTACACTCATGGACAAAAAAATTAGCGCACCAAGAAATAATTGCGGGATCGCAACGAATCTTGCAATGAAGGTACATGTCAGGGAGATATGCAAATGATTAGAAATGCAGCGTGATTGCGCATTACGTATAGCCGGTTTTATATAGCTAAATTTCTAAACTTAATGTTTCTGGATTTAGGTATATTGATGACCTTATAACTTTCAACTGTAACAATTTGGAATTTCTAAATCAGATCTACCCAGAGGAATTAACTTTAAACAGAACTAATGAAGATAATCATAATGCAGCTTATCTGGATATCAAAATTAAAATTCAAAATAGAGAATTAAAAATTAGGATATATGATAAAAGATTAGATTTTAACTTTGAGGTTATTACGTTTACCAATTTCCATAGCAATTTCAACTACAAAATTTACTATATCTTTCACTCACAACTAAACAGAATAGAAAACATATGCTATAACAGTGACAACTTTTTGGAGGCGTGTAATAATTTTGAGGAAAACCTACGTAAGAACAATTTCTCTAATAATTTTGGTAATCTAAAAGTATTAAAAAAAAATGGCATTTATACTCGGGTATATTTTAATGACAATTAAGATAGGGTTTTCTGATTTCACACATTCTTTAAATTTTTGTGGCTTAAAAACTTCAATGGGGTGTGGTGCTGTAGTCTTGTTACAGTGGCGTTAACTTCTAGGGTTACAAATGGCTGCTATTTAGCTATAACCATTACTGCAAAATTCATTGGAATAGGGTGAATGTACCTTTTGTATTTGAGTCTTTTCATTTGTGTTCTTTTAGGATTGTATGTTTACTTGCATTTATAGTTTGTTGAGCCCTAAGTGCAGGATTTCTGTTTATTTTCATTTGATTTGACTACCTGTTTCAATGGGGATCTCAAGGCCTTGTGATGTCTTTTGCTTAGACCTGTATTTTATTCAGAAATTTCCCCCTTGAGGTAACTGATTTGGTTAAGCCTCCTCATGAAGATACCAGTCAGTTGCCTCATTATATGGTTTAGTTCCTTTACTGCTACAGAATTTTGCATTTATGGTGCGTTGGGCCCTAAATGCGTGATTTAAGTTTATTTTGTCTGCATTCTTAATGTTGGCAATTATCTTTCTCTGTTGATTTATTTACTTTTTAGTTATATTTGTCTGTTTTCAGTATGAAGATTTGTTGCAACTGTGCAATCTTTTATTGAAGAGTTAAAATTTTTCAACACTAGGGTAGGTTTTTCTGTTAATTTGTTTGGTTGTCTAGGCCTTCTTTATATGCATTATGTTGAATTATTTACATTATTTGTGTTACATATAAATGTGTGTGTGTGTGTATATATATATATATGTGTGTATATTCATATATACATACACATCTACATACATATAAATACACACATACACATATACATACATATGTATACATATACACAGTGGAATCTCGATCTATCCTTTTCAAGGGACTGACTGAACTGAATGATCAATGGGGGAAAATGATAGATGCGAGAACATAAAGCAATATGACTGTTGGGACTCGGTTAAATAAATGACACATATGGGGAAATGATGATTCAGAGAACGATCAATCAAGATTCCACTGCATATATATATATATATATATATATATATATATATATATATATATATATATATATATATATATACAGTACAACCTCCCAAATCCGGAACGTTTTAATAAATGGCCAATTTTACTTTTCCATTTTACCGATAGACGTCACTACCAAAATGATCAGTTAGTAGGGATCAGGACCCAAAGGAAGTTTTAGACATCGACAAAAATGTGCCGATAGTCGGTTCTCTGGGCGATTCTGAAATTATTGATAGTCTGGAAAATAACAGAGGTTATGATGACAGCGATTGTGAAAGTGATTCAGAATATCCCGAAAACGAAAGAATGTCAACGAAAGACCTGATAAAATCATTAGATAAAACAATATTATGCTTAGAACACTGGAATTTTATCACGGAACATGAAATTATGACAGTATATAGGATTCGAGAAAAAATTTCTTATAAGCCGAAACTAAAGCAACAGACATTATTGACTGAAATGTTTACATTATAATGCCATTATATGTTCTGTATTTAGGTTTATTTAAAGATTAAACAATTTTACATTTTTTTAAGTGTGTTTATTTTTCTCCTAAAATTTTAGAGTGTTATTTAAAAACCTCTCAAATCCAGTATAACCATGTCCTGAACGATTCCGGATTTGGGAAGGTTGTACTGTATATACAGTGGTGGCCAAAATTGCAGACACTTTTTGAAATCTGAATGTTTTTTCAGCTTTGAATGTTTATAAAAACTGTTACACTTTACGCAGAGCAAACAAAATCAAACGAATCATTACGCATATCAAACGAAAGTAAATTTAATGCAAATTTCAACACACTAATCAGAAGACAAATATTTGCATTATAAAGGAAGGTATGCTACTTTCAGTCAGACAAAGAAGCACAGATGAACAAGATTCAAGATGAGGATTCTAATAGCAGCTACTACCAGACAATCAGAATCATTACTCTGAGGACCAATTACCAGCTGGCGTTTATGAGCCAGTGCAAGGTCATGTTCGAAGATAGGACAGGTCAGATTGGCTGTTTCGTTTTGTAGAACAAAGTTGGTTACTGAAGTACAATTAGGATTGGATGTTTATGTGTATTGTTTAGTGCGACTAACAGTGAAAAAAAATATAAAACGATGTCATCCAGGAAAAATGGTAACTGGTCACCCAGGAAGAAATCCAGGATTGTTATGTTAGTGAAAATGGTCTTTCAGATGCAGCAATTATGAGAGAAGTTGGTAGGAATGTGACATTATCAGGAATACGAAAGTTTTGTTTACGCTACCAGGAAAAATAATCTATATAAAACAAAGAAGGAAAAGGCTGGAATAAGTGCAAAACAGCTGTTGAAGATAAAAGAATAAAGCGAATTTATCTCAGGGACAAATGGATGTCATCAGCGGCCATTAGCAGTGAACTGAGTGCAACTGGTGTTTATGTCAGTGCAAGGACGGTACTAAGAAGACTAATGGAGCTTGGCATAAAAGGTAGGATTCTCCGAAAAAAGCCATTACTGAATAAAAAGCAGCAGCAGAAATGAATACAGTAGGCAAAAGAACACATTGCATGGCCAATGTCAGTGGAAACAAGTGATATGGAGTGACAAAACTCAGATATTGGTATCTGGTAGTGATGGAAAATACGTGAGACGTTGCATCGGGAAAGAGGTACATCCAGATTGCATTCAAGCAACAACAAAGAATCCCACAAGTGTTATGATCAGGGCATATATGTCAGCAAATGATGCAGGCCACCTTCATGTCATAGATGGCATACTGTACAGCAGAAAGTATATTGACACCATCCTACAACCAAATCTTCAACTTTCTATAAGGAATCTTTTTCCAGATAATGGACTATTTCTTACCAACAGGACTCAGCTTCCTGCCACACTGCACGGAAATACCAACAGTGGTTCATGGAGAATGACATACAGGTGCTGAGATGGCCGGGAAACAGCCTCGACCTGAACCCCATGAACATTTGTGGTTCAGCTTGTAAAAATTAGTACATCTAAGGCATCCATCCAATTAAAGAGAATTAATTGAGGCTATAATTGTCTCATGACATCAAATAATAAAGAAGGGAGAGCTCCAAACTTTGGTTTGCTCAATGCCATGTCGCTCTGCTGCTGTCTTGAAAAATAAAGGATACCAAACAAAATACTGATAGGACAGTAACATTATAAGTACACAGGGATTTTAACCCTAACTGTTGTTTTCAATGCATAACTTCCCTTGTAATGCAAATATTTGACTTCTGTTTATCATGTTCAATTCAGCATTAAATTTTCTTTCATGTGATAAATGAATCATTGCACTGCATGAGAAGTGTATCAGTTTTTATAAGCATTAAAAGTTGAAAAACATTCAAATTTCAAAAAGTGTCCACAAATTTTGCAACTACTGTACATACACATACATACATGCATACATATATACATATACATTAAATAACTCTCAATACATACTGATAACCAAAGTTCAGGAGCTTTGCAACAACTGCACCACATGAACACAACACAAAAATGTAAACATTAAATCACTAAAAATATATACTTTACTATCTTCATTAATTATTAAATTCACTTAAAAACTCATAACACTAAATCACTAATAAACTGAAAATATTAAAAATCATACAATAAATGAGGTTATCAAAATAGCAAATTAATTTTAAGGTATTAAATTATCAACACATAGTTATATTATTAACATTAAACTTTCTCATGTTTTATTATTAATCATCTTTTCTGAAATTTATTTAATATATTTAAACTCAGTTAAAAGTACTTCACACTCAAAAAACATTAACTCACATTTAGGATCATTAACCCATATTTTAATTTATTACTTTTTGTTTAACTTAATTAGAAAATGAACTTTTTTTTTCCTCAACAAAACACAAATTAAATTTGTTGACGCAGGAGCGAACATTTTTCTTCTTGACTATTGGTCACACACCACACTATTCATAAAACATGCACTCGCGAAAAAAAAAATCATCTTTCACAGCACATTGACCAGGATGAAAAACAAAAACACAGAGCATTTTCGCATGCACACAAAACTGATATGTCATTTCTCCCACTGAGCTCTCGAAGTTTGTACGTGGCGTCGGAAAGGAGAAAAAGTTGTTTTTCGACTGTCGTCGAAATTCACCATGCTGGAGGTCACACAGGGCTAACGGAATCTCTCCGAAGCGAAAGAAAAATATATGCATCTCCCGCCGGGATTTTCACGTCAGTGGTGGTTCGGCAATCCTGAAAAATATGGCACACTTGGAAATCCATTAGGATCTTCCCGTGCAGGTTCGAATCCTATTGACTAATCTGTAATGATAGCTAAGGAGATGTCGGATGACAGGTAGAGACCTCAAATCACTTTCAGTCGTGGTGAGTGGCTGGGAAAGGTTTAGGCAGAGTCTATGTAGTGAAAGCTGTAGCTGGGCGATGCAACAGGCTGGTAACTCAAAAAATCCCAGATGTAGTCATAGAAATTAGCTGAGAAAGGCTTAAGCAGGGAGTCCAGTCGAGGAACACAGGATTCACATAGTTGACACATAATCCTTTAATTTCTTAGAATTTATTGCTGGACATTATTTAGTGCCTAAACAGTTGGGCGGCACATAATTCTTGGAAGATACCCTTTCACAAATTTCTTATTCCGAAGTTTGCCGGAGCACATATGTAAGGCAAGGGACGTAGCGCACTAGAACACAACTTGACAGGACAGGGGACACAGAAGACCTGCGAAACTCTAGATTCACGCCCTGAACTTTTAATTGGTTAAAAATTGACACATGACTTTAGCACGTCATATGGAGTGATCGTTTCGAATGTTCTACGAGATTCAATCTTATATAAAGTGTTGTCCGCATGTGGCTTTTAAGGAGAAAACTAATAGCTTTATTTGGTATATCTAGATCAAAATCAAATTGAGGGATAATGTTTTGTTGTGGTAGGACAAAGTTAATGAAGGGAAAGGTTTATTGTTTCATATATATATATTTATATATATATATATATACATACATATAAACATATGCATACACACACATACATATATACATGCACATGCATATATATACACACACACATATATACATATATATATATATATATGCAAACATATATATATATGCACATGTATATATATATATATTATGGTGGAGTGAAAAAACTTTTTCTCAAAATTCACATTGCCTGACTCATTATTTGGTGTGAAACTGGCTGGAACAAATTTTCTCCAAATTTCAGCTCAAAATGTTTTTATCTTGAGGTTCCACACCTCAAGTGAATATTTGTATTGCCTTTTTTTAAAGTTTTTAATGCCTTTTTTTTCAAAATAATAATAATTAATTGAATAATAAATTTATAAATTAATATTAATTAATATTTAATATTAATATCAATATTAATTGTCAAATGTCAGTGCTAGAAATGGCATTTCATACATAGCAATTTTACATTCCAAAAATCTACTAGATAGCAGCACATATTCTATTCTCATAAATATTTTATCATGACCTAAGCAGGCACGTGACTTTTATTGTGTGGAATGATTCGTTTTTGCAACTGTTGTCTTTGTTTCAACAACTTGTTTCTAATTTGAAGTTTGAAGCAATAAGTTTTATCAAACGGGATCCATATTAATATGGACTTTTAATTAAAACATAAACATGACCTCAACTAGAAATGAATTTTTGTAGTGCTTTTAGAACTCCAGTACAACTGAAAGAGACAGTGTTACCCACATATGCTGATTTAATGCAGCATTTCCTATGGATAAAATGATATATTTTAGAGATAGAGGAACAAAAAAGATCCTTCTGTAAAAGATATCAGCGAAATGGTTTCTTATGTCATTGAAAGAATTTGGAAGAAAGCTTCATTGCCTGTGATAAGTCATCAAGAAGTTATTCGTCTTATTAGAAATTACAATGAAAAGTACAAAAATGTAAAAAGAATACCCAGATCTCGAAAAGGGGCTGACAAAATTAGGAAAGATTTTTTTAACCAAACAAACAGTACTTTGTTTAATATTTCTGTATGCAAATGCTTAAATTATGAACAATACAAATGTTCTGTGAAATCCTTCCAGATTTAGCAAACAGAAGTCCCGGAACGATGTCTCATTCAAGATGGCTCGCTACAGCCAACAGAATTCTGCACCTATATGTGTAGACTGCCGAACCAACAGAACACTTTAAGCTCCTAGTAGAATGTCATGAAAGTTTACGTGCCATCCTGGTTTGAAATAAAGAAAATCCCAAGAGCTACTCATGAGGCACGTCACCTGCACAGAATGATAAAATAAGCTCATTCTTGACAGAAGATTTTAAGTCAATTGTTCAGAAAGTTATTCAGAGGAACTCTTATTTTGCTCACTCTGAAAACATTCTGTTTGCAATGCTGTTAGATGCACAATCACATATTCGTGAACGTGGCCTCAGAAGACTACTGAAAGCAAGAAAAACTGACCGGAAGAGCAAAATACTCCAATTTGATCTTCCAAATTTAAATTTCAAAGCAGAGAAATATTTTGAAATGATTCACTGGGACAATCCTTTGGAACCACCAGCTACCATGAACCTCAGTGACGAAGACATAGCAAGTATGATCAGAAACGGTTCACAATTTGAAATAGAGAAGCTCCCTTGCCATTCTCAAGCAGTAGAGAAGCATATGCGACTGGCAACACAAGCATCATTGGTAACATATGGAGCAGAAGCCAGGAATGGATACATTTGCAGTGGAATCAAGTCATGAAAGGAAGTGCCAAAGTTTGACGCCAAAGATAATTATTCTGGCCCTCATATGAAATCCAGAATTGAAGACTGATTAAAGTAAATTGCAGGTTAGTGATATTTTTTGAAATGAC
>OU015494.1:215161618-215366618 GCA_907164885.2 Dolomedes plantarius
TTTCCAACACTGTATATACATATATATACACACATATATATATATATACATATATATATAAACTCACGGCGCAACAGTCCGATCTGGAACAGGGCCGGCGGTACCCATCTCCGCTTTCTTGACCTTGGGGCTTGGGGTGCCATACAGCATATGTCTCAGTCAGGTGGTTAACCTGACGTGGGAACCCCAGAGTTTAGTTCCCAAGCATGCTTGGTTCTCATTTTATCGACCCACTCAACAGATGAAAGGCTGAGTCGACCTTGCCCAGTCGCAGGGTCGACCCCTGGACCTGTGGGATGGCAGCTTGACGCTTTTAACCACTACGCCGCCGGGCTTCACATATATATACATATTTTATTAATAAGAAGATACATATACATACATATATATATATATATATATATATATATATATATATATATATATATACATATATGGGCATTTCCATGAAAAAGTAGACATGAGGGTTGAAATTTCAGTTTGTCTTAATTGTAACATATAATATATCAAATTAAAGGCAAATATATGAGATTTGTGAAATTATAAAGAAAAATGTCATAAAATTTATTCTAGTATTTTTTAAAGCTTAAAGTTAGTACAATGTAAAAAATTTTCAATTAGGAAAAACAGGGTATTTTCATTCACATAGAAATAATATTTAAACCTGCAGCATTTTTATTGTGAGTGCATATATTGCCATTTGTGACCTTTATCTATCTGTTGAAGCATTTAATCTTTCTTAAAAATATAAAAACTCAATTTTTAATGCAAATATATTTATAAGGTCTCTCTGCCACACCCATCACAAAGAAGATGCTTTATACCATGTAGTAAATACACCCTTCCATAAAAAAACATGAAACTTTATAAAAGTCTAATTATTACAAGTCAGAAGGTCCAGTTAGAAAGTATTAAAAATAGATTAAATTTTTATTTAGTGTGAAATTTTGGTGTGACGAGTGTCACAAAAGCTTTGTGATGGGTGTGACAACATTTTAAATAACTATAAATACAGTTCCTAAATGGAATAAAAAGGTTAAACCATTTTTATTTCAAAACAAATTTTAAAAATGTGGTTAAAAAAAAGAACTAAAAATTATACATATTTAGTTTATTTTGATGTTTTATAATTAATTTAGTAAGGAGAGTCATTTTTCTTTAATTTTATTCATAAAATTCCAAAGAAATAAAAATTTATTAGATTATTTTTACTTAACCATAACTATACCCCTGAATTAAAAATGGTTTAAATTTTAACAGTAACTCTATATCATAACTGCAGCACATATATTTTGCATATTTAAGTGTGATCCTGATAGTAAAGAGAGAAGAGTTTGTCACATTTCAGAAGAGTCTCTTCAATATAAAAGGGAAGTTTTCATATTTTCTAAGCAGTTATTTTTCACTATTTTTCTAAACATATTTTGGATTGAATAATTTTTAAAGCATTGAAATTTTTAGCGCACTTCAGCTTAAGCCTGATTTGTAGAACTTTCATTTGAATATATATAAATCTTCATTAAACATTTTATTTAAAAATGTATTTAAGATAGCAATATTTATAATATATATGTAAAATATATTTAAGTAAACAATGATCATTAATGAAACATTTTAAAAAATGCATTTTTTTTTTTTAACTTTGCTTCATGGCACATGCTTTTTATACTAGTAAAAGAATCACATAATCTGTTTTGTTGAAATAAATCATTTCATTTTTTGTTAAACAGAAAATGTTTCCATACACCAGATTTGCGCTTCGAGCTTACATCCTCAAAAATATTCATTTTAGGGATTGTAAACTGTAATAACTCAAATAATTGAAAATTTTAATTAACACAGCTAAGCTACACAGCATCAGAAAAGTGTGCAAACATGCACTTAATTATACGGTGGAGTATACCCACATTAAAAAGTTATTTTAAAACAAATACATACCTAATAAAAGAATAAAGACTGCAAAAATTATAATGTTTTGCTACGCAATAGAAAGCAGAGAGAACACAACACAACCAGAGATATAACTAGACTAAACAAACAGAAATCATAGAAGGCTGGCACGGTTGTGTAGCTGAGGTATTATGCAATTCACACGGCATAATGCACATGTTGCTAGGAATCCCCAACTCATAAACTTAAGTGAAATAGAGCTATGGCGTACGACACCGCCAATATATCTCCATCTCACTTCGTCTCATTGTATTTTTTTATTCATTTGTTTGAGAGCCGTACCGAGTCCAACTTGTTAAATTCGGTCTTGGTTCCAAAGTAAGGAATATGATCGGTATTCTACTGTATTAGATAAATAGCTAATTCCCCGGATTTACATTAAAAATTTCCTGGGTTTTGGGTTTGTAAAATCTTTGAAAAACCTGGGTTTTCGGGTTCAGGGGAAACCCGTGTCAAAAACCCTACACAGCATTATTCCTCATTTATAAAATAAAAATAATTAAAATCCCAGATGATCTAACTGGTACAGTTTCGTTCATATTTTTTTATATATATATAACACAAATGTACATGCAGGTTAAATTTTGAGACTTTTTTTAAGCAATTTTATTTGTTAACAGCCACTTTTCAGAGAATGACACACATACATATATACATACATATACTATTTACACATATGTATATATATACATACATATATAAATATAGATAGCTACAATGCTTTTTTTAAAAAAATAGGTGGGTATAAGTTGCTTTCTCAAATAAAAGTGCATATTTTTAGTACTGTGTTCTCACACATGACGTCACAGGGGAACAAAAAACTCACAATTTTAAAAAAAATACCTTGTTTTATAATAACAACTGATTTGTGAGTTTAAAATTTCATTTAAGTAAATTGCTTTAAAAAAAAGTGGGGATACACCGTATCCCCACGTAACCCCAGAAAAAAAGCCCTGCATATATATATATACAAATATATATACATACATATATACACACATATACCTATATATATATAAACACACACACATATATATATATATATATATATATATATATATATATATATATATATATATATATATATATATATATATATATATATATATACATACATATATACACACATATACCTATATATATATATACATATACACACACACACATATATATATATATATATATATATATATATACATACGTATATAACACATATATATACAAATATATACATATATATATACACACAGTGGAACCTCGATTGATCTTCCCAAGAATCATCATTTTCCCGTATGTGTAGTTTATTTCATCCAGTCCCAATGATCATATAACTTTGTTTATGTTCCTGCATCTATAGTTTTCCCACATTGATCATTCAGTGCAATCGGTCTTATGAAAAACAATGGATCGAGATTATACTGTGTGTGTGTATGTATGTATGTATATATATATATATACAGTGAAGTGGGATAAGTGAGAATGCAAAATCATATAGTTCCACTTTGAATCCAAATAAATTTTTAACAAGTTGTATTTGTATGAAAATTTGCATACATACTTTTGATTATGTTCTACATTTATAATTTTATTTTTTTTAATCTATTCACAACTTTTTTGCCATAAATATTTAAAGTTTTTGTGCTTTGCATTCTCACTTGCTCCCACACTTGGGGCAAGTGAGAACACAGGTCCCAATAAATCATAGTTGCTTATAGCAAAATAAGTAGGGCAAGGGAAAGAATAGATAATTCATATTGAACAAAAAGTTTTTTTTTTTAAACATTCTGTCATTGTGGTGGTATTTGTTCAAGTTAGCAGTGTCAGTAATGTCCAAATATTAACAAAATAAGTATATTTGTATTATTTGTTTTAGAATAACAAATGTTGTTTGCTTAAAGTTCAAAAAAGTTTTTTCCCCCTTTGCCCTACTGAATATTGTAGGACCAAAAAGACACAAAATTAGTTCACCATGCCTTCCAGGCCTCGGCTCTTCCAGGAACACTAATAAGTCATCATCTGGTACAAAAGACGCAACTCAGAAATAGTGACAACAGAATTAGAAATTCAATATATCCACACACAGTTTGTAATTTCCACTCCACTCACATTCTCTAACAGTTAGTCTAAACAAGTTAGTTTGTTACAATTCACTTCTTCAAAACCTACAGCAAAAAAACTAGTTTCCGTTGCATAAATTACTATTTTTGAATGTTAAGAAATTTAAAACAAATCATCCGCTGATAAAGAAATATAGCAAAAGGTGGTTGGTTATGGAGTTTCTCCAGCAAGTAAACATATGTTGGGAAGAAAAAACTATGGCTGCTATAACACAAAGGTAGGTTTTTTTTTCAGTATATGGGGGCCAGTTCTCACTAGCCCCAACCTTCGTGTTCTCACTTGCCCAACACAAAATTTTAATGAGGCAAGTAAAAACCTTGCAGTTCTGAAGTAATACTGCAAAAAAAAAAAGTTTTTATTTATTTTATCTGCACTGTTCGTTTCTTAATGAACCACGTGGGCATTTTCAAAATAACTGTATGTGTTTTGGTTAATTAGTTATGATTTTTTTTGGGGGGGCTAGTTCTTGAACTTGGATACCTTAGTTAAAATGCATCGGTTTGGTAGGTATAAAAATTTTCCATTTCACAATTTTTTTTTATAAATAAAAACTAGACATACATATCAGTAGAGCAAAAATTTTCCTACAAAGTACACTTGAAATTTACTTTTAAAAATTAAATTATTTGGGGTTCTCACTTACCCCACTTCACCCTACATACATGTATAAACACATGTATGTATAAATACATATATATACATACATATGTGTGTGTGTGTGTGTGTGTATGTATGTATATATATATATATATATATATATATATATATATATATATATATATATATATACAATTTTTTTCTCCTTCACTGTTTATTGTTTTATTCATAAATCTATAGCAAAAATAATTGTGAAATTCTTGAGTAAGTCCATAAGGGTAATAAATAATCCAACAGAGATAGATAAAAATAATACGAATATAGACAAAAAACAAACAGAAATCAAGCACTCTGGGCATCCACACACCAACGGCAAGATTCTGTATAAGTGCCAGAACTGAACCATAAAACAACATAGAGGTAACCGACAGGTCTCGTCATCAGGGAGCCTAACCATATCAGTTACCTCAAGGGGAACTTTCTGAATAGAATGCCATAAGGGTAATCCATTTTTTCCATAAGGGTAATTAATTTTAGCAACTTCTTAGTATCAGAATTATATAAAATGCTTAAAATTATGCCAACAGGACCCATGAGTGAATTTTTCTAAATGTTAAAAATGTCTTTCATTTTAAAAATTTGAGACTTATCTAGCTTTAAACTCTCTTTAAAAAATTCTATCAGTATAATGAAATTAATGGACAGCTTTATTATAACCACATTTTTAACTTGATTTTGGACCATATGCCAAACTCAAGAATAATTTATTTATTCAAATATTACTGAATTTTGATCCATAAATACAAGAACTCTGTGATTTAATCTCAAAAGTGATTAGTTAAGATTAGGGAAAGAAACACATACTATTAGGAGATTTTCACTGAGATTAAGAAAATCCAGATAATTTCATATCTTAGAGAGGCACTGCTGAAAAATTTTTAAAAAAAGATGTACATTCCTTTCCTTAGTGTGTGAGTGATGAGCAATTCAATTTAGAGACAAAAATTTGTTACAGCTTTTGAAAACAAAAACAATTAAAAATGACTCTGAAATACAATTCTTTAAAGTGTTATTGTTTAATAACAAAATAAGATTGCTAAAGTATAGGTATCTATGAAATTGCATGTGTTGTTTCTAATCCCCCCCCCCCTCCTGGTCTAGCCCTGTTGTGTTCAAACTATATATTTAAACAACAATATTGGATTTTTTATGTTTTTTAAGTTAACCAAATTTTCAGATAAAATCATAACATTTTGCCAACCTTAATGTTTTGGTACAAGTTATATATTTAATTATACATTATAATTTAGTTATATGCTAGCTATGAGGAAAGTTGAAAGCCCATAGTAACCTTTTAAGAGGAGCACAAAGTAAACTAAGTAAAACCCATAACCATAACAGATATACACAACAAACCTCCAAGAAATAAATGTCCCTAGTTGAAAATATAACTCTTTTTCATACACGAATGATAGTTTATTATGCAGTTTGGTTTGACTTCAGATTATAAAAAAATTTTACTTTAAAAATAACGCATCAGTATCAACTGCTTAACTTGCACCCAAAAAAATATTAAAATTAGTTAAATATGTCAATTTAAGCCTTATAATTCATGATATTGCATGGAAACAAATTGATTTTTAATTACAACAAACGTAAACAAAAATGTCAGATCACAGTACTACACAAGGGGTTTTTTTCCCGTAAAGAGAACCCACAACTAAAAACACAGTCAATGATCTAATGAAAAGTAAACAACTGAAAATGTGTATTAGTAAAGTAGGAGTGGTCACATGCCCCTCAAACAAGAGGATTGTGTAACAATACTTAAAACGCTAGTGACAAACTCCCATATATCGAAGATGTATAAAAATTATCGTAAAACATATGTAAGAAATTATCATACAACCGTAAATTCTTGATAAGTCACGGTAAACAAAAGTGAACAAAATGCATAAAATGTTGCTCAAAATTATCAGATTCTAGAAAAAATACTTCTTTTAAATCAAACACATAACATATAAAGGTTATCTTTACATTTTGAAAATAAGTAAATAGTATAAAGCATAATAAAAAATTTTACGACTCATCGCTCGCCGCTGTCCAATTTCGTCAAAACAATTGTTTTCGTACCTGTTTTAAATCCACTTCGATATCTGCTACATAATTTTCAAACACAGTTGGAACGTAAACTTCGGGGAATTGATCTTTACTAAAAACTATAAGCAAGCAAGTTTTGCCGCAAGCTCCATCGCCGACAATGACTAACTTCTTCCTGATAGCCGCCATTTTCTGCAATAAGCTTCTCTGTTTAGCAACAGAAGTGAAGCTTACGTAAAAATATTTTACACAGATCGACAAAATTGAGTAATATTACTGGAACACTGGCTTCAAACATTAAATTAAAAGACTCCACGAGTGTAAAACCACAGTTAATAAATTAAAAAATTGTTTCCACACCCCTCCAACATGTTGACATTTAATGCCGCTTGTTGATGCCACCAACCGCAAGCAAGAGAATACGAAATAAAAATCGCTCTCAACTTCGAAAACGATTCTTCACAGCGTACGAGGAATAACTGCAACCATAGATTACTAAACTGTAAACTGAGTTGCGTTCTCATAGGAACGTCTAGGAAACGAGGATTTCAGATTTCTCCGACTGCGCGTGCGTTCCAGCTTACATATTTGAGGGAATAGGGATGCCTGGAGTACAGCAACCTTGCTCGGCGCCCTAGCATAATTTTCACATTACGGAAACCCTTTTCGCTTCTGTGCCAAGTTGAAGGCCGTATTTCACCAAGTTTAGCGTTGTTCATTGAAAAATGTCTATGTGGCTGTTTTGCCGGTTGCTGGTTTTTGTTGACGATGTAAATTTATAAAGATGTTGAACATCGTATTATCTTAATGTCCTTTGTTTGAAAGTTATTCTTAATCATATTTCTTTAATGAATATACAAATATGACCTCTACGTCCGAAAATTTATTTTTGAAAATCCTGATACGGTAAGTTGAGAATATTTGAAATGGTAATCACGACCCGTAAACATACTTTGTTGCATGTGTTGTGTTGGAGGTACATATTTATATTTATTTACATTTTACACCAAGGTTGAAGTTTTTAAGTACATTTATGTTAAATTCTAATTGCTATCGTCTTATTTTGGTTTATACTTTTTGTTTAACAGGATGTGAAGGGGAATTATGAAGAGTATGGTGTAAAAAACAAGCGCGGTTTCTTTTTAAACAAAGATCTGTACAGTAAAATTAAAGAGTTAAAAAATAAGTTAATTTTAACGGTTGTTGATAAGGCTGCAAATAACTTTAGTTTTATGTGTAAGGATTATTTCAAGCAATTAATTTCTAGGGGTACAACTCAAACAATACCTATCAAAAAATTAACTTTATCAAGAAAGAAATAGATAATTGGATTTTAGCCTTTAGCAAAAAAATTTAATTTTAAGATTAATAGCCTAAAATACCCTTACCTTTTTCCCACTATTAAATTCCATAAAGTACCTACTAAATTTAAGTTTGTTACGTGTAGTACGAATTGTTATAACACTTTGTTCAGTAAAAAATTTTTTAGCTATTTAAAAATCATTCTAAATAATATCAGGGTTACAGAAAATAGCTTTATTATAAATAATAACCAGGATGTTCTACAATTTTTATAGAGTAAGAATATAGATAGCATACACACGTTTGATTTTGAAAACATTTTTAATAGTATTCCCCATAATAACTTAATGTATATCTGCTCAGAAATTTATGATGCCTATCTGGATAGTACTTTAATCTTAAAATGTGGCTCGATTGATTTATGTAAAATTAATATTTTTGAAAACTACCTCTTTAATGGCTTGAGTTTCTTTAAACAGATAAAGGGTATCCCTATGGGAAATAGCTTTTCTAGCGCCTTTGCAAACATTTTCTTGCATTCTTACGAAACTAAATTTCTTAACTCAAATAATGTTACCGGTTTTAGGTATATTGATGACCTTATAATTTTTAACTGCAACGATTTGGAATTTCTCAATCAAATCTACCCAAAGGAACTAGCTTTAAACAGGACTAATGATAATTATCATTTTGCGACTTATCTGGATTTAAAAATTAAAATTAAAAATAGCGAATTAAAAATTGGGATATATGGTAAAAGATTAGATTTTAACTTTGAGGTTATCACGTTTACCAATTTCCATAGCAACTTGAACTACACTCATGGACAAAAAAATTAGCGCTCCAAGAAATAATTGTGGGATCGTAACGAAACTTGCAATGAAGGTACATGTCGGGGAGATATGCAAATGATTAGAAATGCAGCGTGATTGCGCATTACGTATAGTCGGTAGAGGGCGTTGAACATCGTACTCTGTGGAGTATAAAACAGGTAACCAAAGCTTGTTTGAGTGTACTGAATCATTTACAAAGGAAGAGCTGAGATAGACACGCCATTGTGCCGTGTTCGAAGACAATATAAGCAGTTGTCGCAGTTTGAGAGAGGGAGAATCGTCGGGATGATGGAAGCTGGGTGGTCAGCTAGGCGAGTAGCTCGTCAATTAGACCGCTCTGATTGTGTTGTGAGGAGGTGTTGGGACCAGTGGACCCGAGAGATGTCATGTACACGAAGACCAGGCTCAGGACGCCCTCGACAGACCAGTCGTCGAGAAGACCGCCACATCGTAAGAAATGCACGCGTACAGCCAACTGCTTCATCGGCCGCCATCCAGGCACAGGTAGCACCTTCACTAGGGGCCTCTGTGTCTTCTCGAACCATACAAAGGCGCCTGGCTGAAGGACAGTTGGTATCGCGGCGCCCATTACGTGTGCTGCCCTTGACGCCCACCCATCGACGCCTCCGTTTGGAGTTTTGCCGCGCACGAGGAAACTGAACTGCAGCGGAATGGAACCAGGTCGTCTTTAGCGACGAATCCAGATTCAATCTTGTCAGTGATGACAATCGTGTTCGTGTGTGGAGAGCCCGTGGTGAACGCTTCAATCCTGCCTTTGCTGTACAGCGACACATTGCTCCCACAACTGGTGTGATGGTATGGGGTGCCATTGCCTACAATACACGGTCACCCCTAGTATTGTTCCGTGGCACCATGACAGCCCAGCGGTATGTTCATGAAATCCTGCAACCACATGTGTTGCCACTCATGCAACGGCTCCCAGGAGCCATTTTTCAACAAGACAATGCTCGGCCTCATACGGCAAGGGTGTCACAAGACTGTCTCCGCACTGTTACTACCCTTCCTTGGCGTGCCCGATCCCCTGATTTGTCTCCAATCGAGCATATCTGGGATCATTTGGGACGACGAGTTGGGCATCCCACGAGTTTGAATGAACTAGAGGCAAGGTTACAGCAAATATGGAACGAAATGTCTCAAGACATCATACAGAACTTGTATGACTCAATGCCCGATCGTATCGCATCGTGCATTCGCGCTAGAGGGGGTCCAACGGAGTATTAACTCCTCCGTTCATTTGCCTTTTTCTCTGAAATAAATTATCCTTTTTCTTTGATTTTCTTATCATTTACTTATATCAAAGTAGTCATTACGTATGTAAAATTTCGTTTCATTTTGACGACTCCTTCTTGGTGCGCTAATTTTTTTGTCCATGAGTGTATAAAATTTATTATATCTTTTACTCACAACTATACATAATAAAAAACATATGTAACAACGCTGAAGATTTTTGGAGGCATGTAGCATTTTCGAGGAAAACCTAAGTAAGAACAATTTCCCTAAAAATTTCGGCAATTTAAAAGTTTTAAAAAAATGGCATTTAGACTCAGGAATATTTTAAAGACGTTTAGGATAGGGTTTCTGTTTTCATTTGTTTAAACTTCAATGGGGTGTGGCGCTGTGGTTTTGCTACAGTGACGTAAATACTAGGGTAAAATTGGCTGCTGTTTCGCCATAACCGTCACCTACGGAATTTGGGTTTGCATCTTTGGCTTTTCATTAGGATTGTTTGTGTACTTGCATGTATGGTGCATTGAGCCCTTACTGTAAGTTGTCTGTGTCTTTTCATTTCCTTTTGACTAAATGTTTCAATGGGGATCTCGGGGCCTTGGGATGTCTTTTGGTTATACCTGCATTCTATTCAGAAAGTTCCCCTTGAGGTAACTGATTTGGTTAGGCATCACCACTTTCTGTTATATAAATGGAGAAATCATTTTGCCTTTGGTGTAAAGAAATTAAGAGTTTCACATATTTTGCGTGATGTCACACTCTCTCTACTACACACTCAACATCCGAGGCCGGCAACCTTATTCTAAATTCGGATCAAATTTTTATAAATAAATAGTGCTTTATGACCTTGAAGATGTCGTCACTACAGTCCTTTTTATTTATGTCCGTTTATAACAAATGTATTATTATTATTAAATAGTTGTAATAACCGAATTATTAAAATGGCAAACTATTAGACTTTCAATCGGACTTTCTCGCGCATGATACATTTTAACTTTATTTATTTCCATATGGTGAACTTTTATGACAATTCGATGAATACTGTTGATTTGCCCTCTTACACACGCACAGTTTGTTTGACACTCAACATTCGTAGCTGCTATACCCTGGCCTCCGAATTTCGATTCATTCGCTACAGCTTCACAAACACATATATGTTTTTCTGGGATGTCATCGAGGATTTGTGTGTCAGAAATCTGGAAGTCACATCTAGCAAACCAATTTTTAATAATGCCATTTTTTGTTCCTATCCACTAAACATTATTTTCCACCTTAAGAATTTTCCCAATTATATTTGGACAGTCTAAAGAGCCAAGGTCTGATTTCGGTATTAATCCCGGTTAGATCCGGTCACTAATCATCTCAGCGTCAATGAAAACTATTGGTTCGACACTACTCTCGGTCCCCTCTCCCCCAATGCTGATGGGGGGCTGAACTCGCCGTTAAACGAAATCGTGAGTGTCACTATTCTTCTCAGCTACCCCTAAAACTATTGATTAGACACCACTCTCGGTCATTTGGGACATTTTATTTTTCATCCTTTCCCCCCTCCCCCCCAATGCTTATTTTTGGAGGGGGGGGTCTGAACTTGCCCTTAAACGGCTTCGAGAGTGTCACTATTTATTTCAGCGATCCCGAAAACTATGGATTCGACACTAATATCAGTCGTTTTCGTTTAGTTTTACATGGCCCCCGTTCCCCCTCCCCCCTAGGGGTGTCAACCCCCCCCCAGTAATTATTCCCATATTATAAGTCATATGTGTACCAAGTTTGGTTGAAATTGCTCCAGGCGTTCCAGAGTGATGCTGAAACATGGTATATACATACATCCGTTACTACATATTATTAAATGGATGAATTTGTATTTTCCACTCTACGTCAATCGTTATATCAACCGCAACACTGAAAACGTAATTCATTACAATAGACTGCTTATTTCCCCGTTGACTTATTCCCCCCGTTACTCAGCAGCTGGCCAGCAAATCAATCACCGCTGCCCGAACGTTTCTCCAAAGACCCGGATCCTGGTCATTCACTAACGAGATCTATAACAGATCTGTAGCCAGGGGCGTAGCTACCGTGGAGCAGTTGGAGCGAACTGCTCCAGGCGCACGAATCATGGGGGGCGCAAAATTTGAAAGAGTGAATTCAAAATTTGTGAAAACTTTTGTATAAATAATTTCAATTTGTCAGATTTTCTATAAAATATACAAAAAATAAATGAAATATTTTTAAGTAAATAAAACTATAAGTACCTAAATATATTAGAATATATATGACTTACCATAATTCTGATTTTAGAAAATTTTCACTGTAAATTTAACTCTTTATATACCTCTAATAAACCCATAAAAATGTATGATGATTGCTAAGAATGTTTAAAAGCACTACTCTGCAAGCAATCATCTGAGCAATTCCTTGAAGATTTGAGGTTTTCTGAGCTTATTTCTTTTAAAACTAATTTCTCGTTAATAAAAGGGAGGAAGAGAAGAAATATTATGTTGAAATTTTATGTCAACACTGCTTTTCCATTTGTCAAAATACCTGGAGTATACATGCATTTAACATTTTTGTTGGAAAAACTCCCCGTATTTCGGAGCAGTTGGCACATATGAATCCATTTCAATTACATCTATTGAATGATGAATGTAAGCAGAATGTAACAAGTTATTTAGAAAAGAAATGAACTATCAAATGTTAAAACTAATATCGCGTATGACGGATTAAAGTACTTCCAGTTTCACTATTCTGCGTTTAAACGGAAGAGTAATGCTATAAATAATATTTGTAGACAAAGGAGTGTTCAGTAATATGAATAATTAGTTAAACTTTTCTTAAGTTAACCGAAAAAGACTGAAAAAACGGCAAAGTACAAAAACACATGAGCATTGACATTTGTGATTGACTTTCAATATTAGTGCAAATCAGATGCAGTAATATTGCTTGGTTTGGAGCACTACGGACAATTTTTACTACACGAGGGCTAATTACACCAGGACCTTCTGCCTAAAACTGATTCCGAACGGCTACAAACGTCCATGCCAAGAGTGGGATTCGAACCCACAGACTTTGGTACCGAATGCCAGCGCCCTAACCATTCGGCCATCGCCCGCGAAGCAACATTACAAATGACAGATGTAATTGTTTTTGTGTTGCAAATAATGATAGTTATTAGTATAACTATCATAATTAATTGAATTTGAATCCCGTTAACACCACCGAAGAACGCCCGCTGGAATAGTGGTTAAAAGCGTCAAGCTGCCACGCCACAGGTCCAGGGTTCGACCCTGCGACTGGGCAAGGTCGACTCAGCCTTTCATCCCTTGAGTGGGTCGATAAAATAAGGATCAAGCATGCTTGGGAACTAAACTTTGGGGGTCCCACGACAGGCTGACCACCTGACCGAGACATATGCTGCATGGCACCCAAAGCCCACGGTCAAGAAAGCGGAGATGGGCACAGCCGACCTTGGTCCACATCGGACTGTAGCGCCATGAGTTTAGTTTAGTTTTTTTAACATCACCGAAATGAATTACATGTTTAATCGGGGGTAACGTTCACCCTAATTTCAAAATGTAATCATAATAAATAGAAATTAAACGAAATTGTAATAACAGTTTTCAGTTTTACCTAAAACTTTTCTAGTTTTGTCGATAAAATAAGTTTTAGTTAGGAAACGATTGAAAAAACTAGTTGCATTCGGGCAAAAATGGAAGCAATTATATAATTTTATTAGTAGTAAAATTATAGTTCAATATTAGTTGATTGTAAAAACTCAGAACAGGTTTACGTTTAGTCAAAACATTCGAAATTAAAGAATTGTTAAGACTTTATGACCGACTAAGTCTAAGTGGAAATATTGTATATCAGTTTATAAATACTTTTTTAAAAATTCTTGCATAAATAGTATCAGTAATAATTTCTAAAACTTTCAAGTTCATTTTAAATTAAAAGAAAAATTAAGAATGGATCAATGACTTCTATACGCGAAGTTGCTGAACTACTTTTAATTCACACCGCAGCCTCAAGTGGATTCTCTGACATTATTACAGCATGCATGATTTTTTTAAACAGTACCGGTGATGACAGCGATATCAGAACGAAGTTTTTCAAAGCTGAAATTAATCAAAACATATTTAAGGAGCAACATGTCACAACACCGTCTTAGCTCTTTGGTCGCGATGTCAATTGAAAGAACAATAGCTTGTCAACTTGATCTAGAGAAAATGATTGACCGACTTGCAAACGAGAAAGGGAGAAAACAACCATTTTGAAGGATTTTTATGAGCAAACTAAACATGCTCAAGTAAATTTTGTCAACAGAGTTTATAAAATACGTAGTAAATATTAGTGGGTACTCCGTACTTAAAGAATTATAATTTGTTTTATTATTATATTCATATTTATTAAATTGAATTTCTTATTGTTGCAATGTCTTGAATTTCAAATAAATCGTTATTAAGTAAGGTTTTAAATCGAAATAAGAGTAGATAGAAAATAAATTTCGAAAGAACTCTTCCTAGAAACAAGTGGGCGCATCAATTTTACTTGCTCCAGGGCGCTGAATATGTAGCTACGCCACTGTCTGTAGCAGATCCGAAGTCGGTCTTTCAGAGAACCGGGTCATTTTGAAAACAGATCTTCAAAAAGAGCCGTTCATTTTGAAAAGTCTTCAAAAAAGAGACGGCTCTTTTTGAAAGACCTGTATCTTCAAAAATATTAAAATCTGAAGATCTACATCGGTCTTTCCGGTTCCGGTGAACGATGTGAGAGCCGTCAGATCCGAGATACTGAGATCCGGATCAGTCGTTCATTTCAAAGAGCCGTTCAGAGCGAACGGCTCTGAGCTGATTTACCCATCTCTACTGCATCATATGGTGTGGATTGAATTGCCAAGAGCGCTCTCCACTGCGCTCGAGATTTGAGTTTGTTTTTGTTAGTGGCTCGGATTTCAGACAGCAAAATTGACATGTGATTGAGTGTCAATGGCATTTAAGATATCTGGTGATTAGATATGATCGTTATACATGTAGATGTGTGATTAATGTAAGCATTGTAAGCGTCTACAGAATTGTATGGTTTATCCGCATAAAAATCGGTTTTTTGAAAGTTTGAATAAAAAGCTAAGATGTTATCTTTTTCACGTTCTTTACAAACAATTTATTTACCGAGTCGTTCTAAGATTGTTTACCAATTTGGTATCAATAGTCGCTTAACTGCACAATTTTCATCAAATGTGGTTGAAGTTCCAGAGGAGAAAAGGCCAGAATGGATTCCTATTAGCCGTGCAAAACTTGGAAATTTTTTTCAAGACTCTCCTAAGCTTCAAAATCCCTTTTTGATGGATCACTTCTTGCAACGAATTTTAAATCATCATGTGCCTGAAGGGGTATTAAATGAATAAGTATTTAACATTATGATAATTTTTTTTATCCATCCATGCAAGTCTCAGGTTTATTAAATGTGATTTAATATATATATATATATATATATATATATTTCAGTCACCACCATATCCTTGTTTTATTTACAGTAGGTGTTTATACTTTCTCACTTTTACTCATGTATAGTATTTTGACAGTATATGTAGATTTATTGTAAGAACTTACAGTTGTCTAGGCACTTAAATGTATGATAATGATAATCAGTGAGTATTGTTGATGTATAATTCTTCTCTCTACAGTGCTTTGTTTTTATGTTTGAGAAGCTATAACCATTTAATACCCCCACCATTATATTTGGGACTAGTTGTGTGTGTGTATATATATACAGTGGCTCCCAAAAATGTTAGTACACTTACTATTTTCAATGAAATAGGGGTCTATCCATTAATTAAAATGAATATTTCAGAATGGGTATTTAATAATAAGATCTATAATCTATTCTTAACAAAACTACATGAAATATTTTGAAAACATAGTAAAACTTTATTTTTAAGAAACCAGTAATCAAAAGGAAACAAAAGCTTTATCTCACAAAAGTCATAGTGCACTGAAATATTTTCAGATAAATTCATGATCAAAATTATTGTCTGGCGCTTTATTTTTATTTTTGAATTGTGGTGGCATTTAAAATATCGTTTAGCTTTAAATTTTGCTTGCCTATTCCGTAATATTCTATTTATTATTTAAAAATGGCTTGTAGTCGTAAAGAAACAACAATCAACATTCGAAAATTGATTATTTTTCATCATAGTAGTAGTAAATCAGTTCGGAATATTGCTAAATTTCTTAATTTACTGTGCAGTATGTGATAAAACGCTTTAAAGAAGAAAATCGGATTGAAAACAAGGTAAGGAAGGTCATCCAGCAAAGTTAACAAAACGTGATCTGAGATTTATAATTAGAAAATTTGTGAAAAATCCACGTTTAAGTGCTGTAAAAGTTTCAGCAGAATTTAATGAAACATTTTCTACTTCAGTTTCATCTGAAACGGTTCGACGAGTTCTCAGAGCAGCTGGATTACATGGGCGTTCTGCCCGTAGAAAATTTTTTGTGAGTGAGAAAAACAGAAAGCTTAGGCTTTCCTTCGCACTATCAATGATAAATAAGCCCCAAACGTATTGGAATAATGTCTTATTTGCCGATGAAAGAAAGTTTAACATTTTTGGTTCTGATGGGCGTATAATTAATTGTATGGAGAAGTAAAAATGAGGAACTTAATCCCAAGAACTTAGTAGAAACAGTTAAGCATGGCGGTGGAGGTCTGCTTGTATGGGGGTGCATGTCAGCATCAGGACTAGGTAATTTGGTATTTATTGATGGATCAATGAATCATGCTGTTTATATGAATATTTTAAGAAACATTTAAAATTATCAGCCCAAAATTTGGGTGTTGGAAACAATTTTGTTTTTTTATCAAGATAGCGATCCTAAGTACACGGCTCTCAACGTTCGCCTCTGGTGTCTCTATAATTGTCCACAAGTTTTGAAAACACCACCTCAGGCGCGAGATTTAAACCCAATAGAACATATTTGGAGAGAACTGGAGGTTTGAATCGAAAACACGACATTCACATGAAAAGCGAACAAAAAACAATTATGATGGAAGAATGGATAAACATCGATGCAAAAATTACAAAAGAACTAGTGTAATCTATTTCCAGACTTTTAAAAGCTGTTGTGTATGCTAAAGGATATCCTACTAAATATTAATTTAACGAAAAATTAGAATATTTACTAATATGTTGAGATTTTTTACAAGTGTACGAGGACTTTTGTGCGATAAAGTTTTTGTTACTTTTTGATTATTGGTTTCTTAAAAATAAAGTTTTACTATTTTAAAAGATTTCATGTAGTTTTGTTAAAAATAGATTATAGATCTTAATATTAAATACCCATTCTGAAATATTAATTTTAATTGATGGATAGACCCCTATTTCATTGAAAATCGTAAGTGTACGAACACTTTTGGGAGCCACTGTATATATGTATGTATATATATATATGTATGTATGTATATGTGTATATATATATATATATGTATATATGAAATGCCCGTCAGTAGTAGTAGGCATTTGATCGTTGAGGACACACCCGTAGCTGTCAGAAATTCTCGATCAGTTAAAAAGAAAATGATACCTGTATTTTTCAAATCGAGTGGAATTGTGGAATGTGTCGTTTTGGACTCGCAGAAGATAGTCACAGGTGAGTGGTACATTGAGCTGTGTCAGCCTAAAATTATCGAAACTTTGAAGAACCTCCAACTTAAGTCAAGAATGGACACTTCATTCCTCCATCCTGACAAGCTCACTGCGCCAAAGCCTGCACTGAATATTTGGCCACTAAATGACTGAAACTTCTTGATCAGCTTCCGTACAGTCCAGACCTAGCTCCCTGGGACTTTGCACTGATGAGAACTTTCTGAGTGCTTGGGACGAGTGTGCCATACTCCCTAGCAAAACCTGGCAGAGCTGGTTTAAGGATTGGTTTAGGAGGATAGAGAAGTGTATTACATGTAATAGAAATTACTTTGAAAAAAATTAATAAATAAACCCGTATTGTAAAACTTTCCTATTATCCTTTGTATATATATATGTTTCTGTTTAAGCATAATATACTGCATTCAGCATAATATGGTGAACTAAGAATGAAACAGAAAGCATATATTTATAGAATCAAATTATAAGGAAAAAAATCAGTTTATAGACATATGACCTTTTGCACTTTGAGTGAAAATATGTCACAATTAAGGGGTTAAAAGAGGATCTCTTTGAAACATGAGACGGGTAAATTTTTTCAAAATTCGGCAAGAGCAGGGTATATTAAGAGCTTTAAAAATGGGGTAGGATTTTGTACCTTTTGAAAATGCCCGGGGGAAATACTTAATAGAATCAAATTGAGGAATCAAACTTTATAGTTAATATTTTGTTAAAAAAATTTTAATAGCTATTAATTTTGTTAATTATTCAGTATACTGGTAGGTAACTTATGTTCTTCTGAGACAAAGTTCAAATTGGAAATATTTAGTGAAATATATTTATTAATAATTTTTTCCAAAATTTAGAGGATAATCATTTTATTTGTTTTTATACACTTGTTTAATTTAAATATGTAGGATTTGTATATCACTGTGGTCCCTTGTTATTTTTGTAGGTAAATAAAGAGATTGTCAAAGATCTCAGTTGTTTTGGACAAAGAATAGTTGATGAAATTGATGATCTTGGTTGGAAATGTGAATCACATTTACCTTCATTAAAACATCAAGATGCATGGGGTAAACGTGTAGATGAATTAGAGACTTGCAGAGCATGGAAACAGCAGCATGATATCAGTGCAGAGGAAGGTCTTGTTGCTATTGGATATGAAAGGAAACTACATGAATGGAGGTTTGCTTTTATTCTACTTTTATAAATGTTTTGGAGGATCAAATGCAGTTTGATCAATCTTGATATTGATAAATAGATTAAATGTATCTATAAATAGTAAGTTAGATCCGTAAATTTGTTTTAACTGCCTCAGTTTGGCTTTTAGACTTGCAGCTATATATTGTTTCAGTGATGTATATCAAGGTTTGCACAGTGCTTAAGTCTTTAAGAACTACTTAATTAGTTGGATTCTGATCCTTGTGGTGACCAATAGCATGTGTTAAAACTGAAGCCACACCCAGTCAGCCATGCAAGGGGCATATGACAGTAAGCCAGCAAACTACTTAATTTTTGGGAATCCTTAGAAAATGGGTCTATAAAAGTCCTTGATTTTTACTTAAATGTCCTTAATTTGAGAGCAGAAATGTTAAAAAGTTGAAAAATTCCAAATATTTGTGGTTCATGAAAGAATGGGATCCATCTGAAAAATGCACAGGCAGAAATGCAAATACACTTATCAAAGAAACTTTTCACCTCAATCTTGATCTGTCTTTAAGTTCTGAAATTTTCTAGACAACAAGATTTTCATAATATTAAAAATCATGCATAGATAATTTAAGTAAAAATCATTATCTATTTCAACATAGATAAAGATCAGTTGATAAAATTTTTAGGCTTATATATTTTGGCAATTGCTGATACTGGAATCTGACCTCTAATTTTTCATAATCTTATACATATCTCCATAATTCCGTAATATTAACAAAATAATGTGTAATAATTGACCTTGTAATTGTTATTGAAATATGAATTTGTCAGCTTATCGATGAAAAATCTGAACTATTAGAAATGAAGAATATTTCCAATATTTGATATAAATAAAACTGTGTGATCCCTATTTCTTATATTTATGCTGTGTGTGAACTAGTGGAGTGATGATGTTGGGAAAGTATGCCATTGAGAAGTTTTAAATTTTCAATAGTCGTGTTCATCAAGTTTGCAAGTTATTTTTGTATGCCCCATCTTCTGGAATGTACACATGTCCTCTTGCTATGACTGATGGTGCAGCAAAAACTATAGAGGTAATTTTCCCTTTTATATAAAACAAACTTCAAATATATTTTGATTAATTTTAGCATTTTTAATATGTATTTTTTAGCATTAAACAAAAGCTTGAGATTGAATTTTCAATATCTTTGTGTATTTTTCCTCAAAGGTTGTTGGTTCTGGGAGCTCTTTATTGAAGAAAGCATTTGATAATCTGACAAGTCGAGATCCTGCAAAGTTTTGGACTTCTGGTCAGTGGATGACTGAAAGAAAAGGAGGCTCTGATGTTGGTATGAAAGCTTTTTTTTATCTTTTATATGGATCAAGGTTAATACAATTATTACTTATGTGTAGTTTTTATTTGTATATATATTTATTAATCTTTAATTTTAATGTAAATAAAATATGTTGGGAAATTTCAAGATTTTTATCCTAAATAATCTTCTGTTAGTGTGTTAGTATCTGATATTTATGAGTTGGTGAAAATTTCTTCATGTAAGCAAAGAATGGAAGAAGGATTAGTTCATATAAGAGCAGAGTGAAAAGTGTGTTGTTCATATTGGTTTCATAATATTTTAGGGTAATGATGAATCACATTATATTATCATTTCTCAAGCTTCATGAATTCCAAATTTAAATCCAACAGCTAAATTTTCTATGCAGTTTAAATAATTAAGCTCTATTTTGTGCATTGTAAATGAAGATAAGAAACTTAACAGAAAATGATAACATTATTTCGATGTTCTTAAGACTTAAAAATAGTTTTGTCATCCTATATTTACACCTGTCATTTTGAAATTAATTTTTAACATAATTTCGAAGCTTAAAACTGGAGTAGAGATATGCTAAGTTACTGCCTGATATTTTTCATGTGTTAAAGAGATCTTTTTCAATGTTAAAGTTATAAAAATGTTTCTGAATTAATTTGTTTTTTGTAGTAGAAAGTTTTAAAATTGACTCTACTTAAAAAAAAAAAAAAAATCTTTGTTCATTTTTGCAAAGCTTTCATATTGTGAATTTTGGCCATTTCAGTTCAAGTCTGCTGACTCATACATAACAAAAATGGAATACTTTTCTTAAAGTATAGTCTCAATTTCAGTTATTATGTGGTCTCTATTATGTATAATTTTTGAAGTGTTTTTATAATGGTTCTTTTGTGTTAATTTCAACAAGTTAAGTAATAGATAATTTTTTCCCTTCTAAGCTAATGGAACTGAAACAGTAGCTGTTCCTGAGAATGATTTTTATCGGCTTTATGGTTACAAATGGTTCACTTCTGCCACAGATTCCAATATGGCTCTTACTTTGGCTAGGGCATCAGAAAATGCGAATGCTTTACTGGTATTGTAGATGTATATTTTTTACAGTCACAATCTTTTCAAATAGTTGTTGATTAAAAATATATTATAAAAATAATGAAGGCCCAAAAAGTATGATATATTTAAGCATGTCAAGTGAGTTTTTGTGATAAGTTTTTCCAACACAGTGCTAGAGTGCTTTTGTTGTCAATTGTTATGTTCAATTTTGTGAATGACTCTGCTTAAGTATCTATCTTTCTGATGAGGTAGTTGTAAAGAGTTTTCTCTTTTTCCATTTTATGAGACTATTGAGTTTGGTATTGCTAACCATAATGTTACATCAGAAATTGCCATATACATACTAAGTCATATGTGCCAAGTGTTCCGTAAAAAATGTATTCGTTCTGTTTTTTAAGCTTTGTTACGAAAATACGTTTTCAAACAAAAATGTCCTGTATTTTTACTTCCGCAGCGCCATCGCTTTTCTTCCCTTATGTTGAGATTTGCGGGCAGAAATGCCCCAAACTTGACGATTAGATTAATGTGCAGAGTCGTTCTAGCTAGCAGTAAAGGTAGACTTTTATAGCTAAGTGACAATAAAGTAACGCTAAATGGTTATATTAATTTGCAGCATGTGGAACTTAAAGTAGGACATACTCAGGTTTAACATTAAAATAAAACATAAATTTATTTGCTTCTAATAAACACAAAAGTATAAATACAGACAAGTCACTACACAACTTGTGTAAAACAGCTGAACGTGTCCGTAATTTTGTTCGCTGATACTCGGGGGAAAAAATAAACAAAATAGATTAACTCACATGAGTTGACGACACATTGCTGAAATGAAATGAAAGCTGTTGACAAAAACTCCCTTGAATAGGTGGGTGAAATACCTGTACGGTATTGGAAGCTGGATATCTTTTAGCTGGAAACCTTTGCTTTATGCTGAACTTGGACTCGGGTGCAATGGAATATGCACACCGAGATGGCTTGAACATAACTGCTCGGCTGCGAGTCACTGTTAATCATCCACACTAATGCATAAGCGCATGCAGCAGCACCAGCACCAGCACCAAAAGAAAAGCCACACTGCCAGGGAAACGCCGGCCTATATATGCAGTTCGATTACCGCGCTCCCTCGTGGTAAGAGATGAAAAACTTCTTTATGCAAATTTAGAAGATGTTTTGTGCTTGACGTCATCGATGAAATAGCTCAGGAATCTATGACGTCGTTGCTGGCTGCTAGAATGGTGCCAGTGTTGGTTGATTGACGTCACAGTATCGTCATGATGCAACGGGCGTCTGGCGACGGTTGACCTGCGTTATGGTGGTGTTTAATGATGTAAACATCACGTTGCTTACGTAGCTGGATAGTTAGGGGGAGAAAGGAAATGCATATCCGGCATTTTGCCTAACACCTTACATTGCATTTTCGAGATTCATATTTTCTTCTATGTTGCGAGTTCTGTCCGTTGCCTTTGCTATGACATCATCTACTGCACTGCCCTGGCCTGCCCAGCATTACAATCCATCAAATCGGTGTTTTCTTTTGTCTGCACCATGCCATGCTAAATATGTCTATAATACGAAGGATCCAGACCTTATATCCCTAAGTATTCTGAAGAATTTGATTTTATTCCGAAACATCAGAATTTGTCAAAGAATTGTCTGAAAGCAAACTTTTACAGTTCTATTCTTGTGTTAGAAAATATTATACAACATCTTGTTGCTATATAGTTGCTAATTTTCCTCATGATTCGGAATTTTTACAGCATGCTAAAGTTGTGGATATCTCATATCGCCAAGAAAATAACTGTTCTGCTGTGAGGTATTTTGTGGGAAAATATCCTAATTTATTACTTAGAAAAGATGATGAATCTCAATTTGAGACCATTGATGCTTTGGAAACTGAATTTTTAAACTTCCAGCTTGCCGAAATCCCTTCAGATAGCTTAGCAGAAGAAAGAGTTGATCGACAGTGGGCAAACCTCTCAAAAGAAAAGGGGGATGCTCGGTATATTGACATTTCCACACAGTAATGCTGCATACAAAAGAATTTTTAGTTTGGTTTGCAGAAACAAAACCGATTTCAGAAGCTCTCTTAAGCCTGAGACATTGCAAGCAATTTTAGTTGCAAAGTCCTGTATGGCTGAACCATGCTATAAACAAACTTATGATAAACAATTTTTAAAAAATGCAAAATCCTGTACACATGCATCTCTTAATTGAAATTTATGCTATTCATTAAATTTTCGCAACAATAAATGTATTTAAATAAGCTACCTATCTTACCGTTATTTTTTCATTGTGTATTTATTCTGTCAAGTATTAAATATGGTGAGCAACCAAGGTAAGCATGCTTTTTTATAATTTAATGTTTATGTTTATAATGTCGTTTAACCATACAATTTATGGTTGTGCGCTGTGTTCCTTATTTTTTTCTTGGGAGGTTGGCAGCTATGCTATGTCAAAAGAGTTTTCTCATTTTTAGTTAATTATGTTGGAATGTCAAATAAAATTAAATAAGACCTTTTATATTCTTGAGGATTGAATGATAAAGAGAAAAATAATCAATACAAATGTGTACTAAAAGTTTTTTCTAAATAATAATTCTGCTGTTAACACTAGAACTGCAGAGTGGGTCAATTTGACCCAAATCGATGTTTAATGTAGAAGCACACAAAATTTATGCCAATGTATTAAAGGCAAAATGTTTTCCTTTACTGACTTTTAATAATATAAGGTAAGCATAAACTTACCCAATTTGAAAACTTATAATAGATATCAATTTCCAGTTTTTTACAGTTATACCTAGAACTGTGAAGCGGGTCAATTTGATCCCAAGAAGTTTTAATGAGAATAATGAAGTTGGCAAAGATAGAATAATATGGAACGTTGCACAGATTAAAAACAATTAAGGAAGAAAAGCAGAATGTTTTCAAGGAAGTTGTGGGACCCATACCCCATGCTAGACGTATGTCATGGAAAATATTCCATCAAGTTCCTGGAGACTTATTATTTAATAGATACTGATGCATGATAGGGAAATACGCATTTCCACCTTGGTTATTCTCTCGCCTGACCACTCAACTTTCCCCCCGTCAGACGGCAGTATAATTTTTAGGTGATTTATCGTGAGGTAAACTGAGCTGCAGTTACTGAGCAGTTTTTTGCAAATCTGTTTGAAGTATATATAAAGGCGGTTTGGCCGTAAGTTGATGGCTATCGCATACTTGATGTTTCGTTTGTAGTATGCTTTTATGTTTTTAAGTTTCTCGAAGGATTTTTAATAAACCTTTTTGTTTTAAGTAAAAGCTGAATGTTATAATTCTTTTAAAGGGCTATTGTTCTTCCACTATCTGCTAAAACACGTTTAAATTTTTGAAACAGCATATTATATGGTTATGGGCCCAGGTGTCCTAACCCTTAGCCCTTATCAGCTTTTATGTCAGACTTGTGAGCATGTTGTAAGATTCACCTACATTTCAAAGTTTTTATCGACGGCAGGCCAGTAAGTTCTTTTTGGAAGAATGGCAGAGGCAACTGTTATGAAGTTGAACTCCAATAGCTATTCTACATGGTCATGTGATTTGAAAGTCGTGTTAATGGAAAGAAATTGCTGGCAGATAGTTACAGGAAAGGAGACGAGACCAGCAGATACTGTCATTGCTAAAGAAGGTGAAGCTATTCCAACCAAGCAGCAAAGAGACTTTATTAATCGAACTGAAAGAGCTTACAGTCTGATTTACCTGAACTTAAAAAAGGAGTACAGGTGCCTTATATCAGATATAGAGGACCCACTAGAAGTCTGGAATAGAATTAAAGACCATTTCTGCCCGGATTCCCGAGCTAGAGCTATAGGTTTGACAGATGAATTTTTTTAACTGCAGAATTAATGAAAATGAGGATGTTGGACTTTATGCTGCCCGGCTTAAAGATATAGCTGACCAGTTAGAAGATACTGGAAAGCCTATTTCGCCATGGTATCAATCTTTTCAACTTATCCGATTTTTACCACAGGAGTTTAACGGTATCATCCAAAGTATTTATCGATGGAAGGACGACACTTTTAAGGTTGACAAGATTTTGAAAGAACTTTTAGCAGAAGTATCTAGACTCAAGCAGACAAGAAAAGATCAAGAAACTATTGCCCTATTAACTTCAAGTAAAAAGGACATTATACCTAAAATCTTCAAAAACACAATAAAAACTGTAAAAATGTGGCAAAAATGGACATACAAGTAAAAACTGTCGATTAAAATTCAAGCCTAAAAGAACTCCAGATCTGGAAACAAGCTATATAGCTGAAGCGAACGCTGGAGAGTAGAATACAAACACCGCCTGGATTCTGGATACAGCTGCTAGCTCGCACTTCTGTAGAAATAAAGACCTCCTGCTAGACTACAAACCATTACTTGGAATATCCATAGCAGTAGCTGTTGATGGTGTTAACTGTAACATTGAAGGAACTGGTAGAGTCCATCTGAAATTCGTTAATAATGGTGAGTCAGAAATTGTAAATTTATTAAATGTTTTATATTCGCCAAAATTGAGACGAAACCTTATGTCAGGCCCATTACTTGACATAGGTGGAGCTTCATTTATCAGAAAATATGGGAAAATAATTGTATAGGCTAAAGATGGTGGTAAGCAATTTGTAGCAAAACTTTTAAATGGGCTTTAATGTGTATATCCAGAATACCCTGCTGAAAATGTAAAGCGTGAAATTTTTAATACTGCCAGTACTAATCCTTTAGACCTTTGGCATTATAAGTATTGTCACATAAATAGCAAGTATATTGTTCAAACAAGCAAAAATGAAAATGTTATAGGTATCCCTAATCTTAAAAACAGCCATGTAAATTGTGAACCTTGTAAGTTAGCAAAAACTCGTAGAAAATCATTTAAATCCATTGGCAAAATTCGTTCAAAGAAACCTCTCAAGCTACTTCACATGGATTTATGTGTTCCTTCTCCTAATGTGGCCTTAAGTGGTTATAGATATTTTCTTGCTATAATTGAGGACTTCTCGAGGAAAGTCACTACGTACCCCTTGAAGGAGAAGCGAGATGCTTTTAAATGTTTTACTAGTTATCAGAAAAGAGTAGAGCGTTTTTTGAATTCTAAAATTATAAGTGTTAGAACGGATAATGGATTGGAGTTTTCTAGTTCAGAATTTGAAGACTTTTTAGGAGAGCAAGGAATTAGAGGCGAAAGGACAAACACCTACACACCAGAACAAAACTGAGTTGCTGAGTGTTACAACTATACTGCAGTCGATGCAATAAAGGTAATGTTAAAAGCCAGCGGACTGGGGAATGAGTTTTGGGCTGAAGCCTTATTTTGCCATACCTATGTATAGAATAGGGTTTGTCATGGTAACCTCACAAAGACTTCCTTTGAGTTGTTTTGGAGCTGTAAGCCTTCAGTCAGGCACCTCAAAGCTTTTGGTGCTCCAGCTTTTGTAGGTGTGCCGAGGCAACTGAGGTGTAAACTTGATATGCATGCCAAGAGAAGCATAATGGTAGGTTAAAACTCCAATTCCCATTGATCAGATTAAATGGTTAAGACAAGCTGTTCCATGAAAAGACGGTTCACGAACAGATATTTACTATAAAATTGAGGGGTCAAATGCAAGAATCAGGTCTAATAATGATGCAGAAAATTATTGTAAATTGCATAATCTAGAATATGAAAAAGAATATTTTAATTTCAGTGGGAAAAATTTATATTCAGGGCCAGTAAAACAGGGTGAATGCAATATATTGAAAGCATGACTAGAAATTAAAATCCTCACTTGTTACAATGATGCATTGAGAACTCCCCAAGCTGAGAATTAGCATCAAGCTATGAACGAAGAAACGAAGGTCATGAATGACCGAAAAGTATGGGACCTTGTTTCTAAACCTGTAAATACTAAAATCATTGTTTGTCGCTGGGTTTACACCGTAAAATACGATTCAAAAGGTAAAATAGCTAGGTTTAAGGCACAACTAGTAGCACGGAGGTTTGGACAAAAGGAGGGAATTCATTATGATGAAGTATTTAGCCCCGTTGTTAACTTTTCAATTATTAGATTCTGTTTTTCAATTTTAGTTTGCAAAATAAATTGGTGTCATTGTCAATTAGACATTAAATGTGCATATTTGTATGCCCCTTTAGCTCAAAGCATTTTTATGTACCAACCCCAGGGATTTTCAGATGAAAGTTAACCTAATTACGTTTGCAAATTAAACCGGGCTTTATACGGCTTACACCAGTCAGGACGTTAGTGGTTTCTAGAAATACATGCAGTTCTAGAACAACTTGGTTTTCAAAAACTACAGTGGGCAGACTGTGTCTATATTTTACAGCAAAAGGTTGTTTTACTTCTGTATGTCGACGACATTATTCTGTTATCTAAAACTCAAGATTTTATAAAATATGTTATAAGTCTACTTAATAAGAGATTTGACCTGGAAGTCCTCGGTAAAACAAGTAAATTATTTTGTGTACAATTTGAGGAAAAAGGCAGTGACTTATACATACATCAGTCAGACTACATTGACAGAATATGCGAGAAATTTAAAGGGTTTAGTTATCCAATAACCTCCTTGCCCATTGCAGTAGGCACAGTTCTATCCAAAAACCAATGTCCTAGTACTGATGAAGAAATAAAAATGATGTCAAAATTTCCATATTGCAGTATCTTTGGTTCTATAGCATTTTTAGCAAATAGAACATGCCCTGACATATGTTATGCTGTAAATATTCTTTCACAGTTCCAGAATAATCCTGGTTTAACTCACTGGAATACATTGTTAAAATTGTTAGGATATTTGCATTATACAAAATCATATAAATTATATTCGTCTAAAATATCTAATTATAATGTGAATTGTTATAGCGATGCTAACTATACAGCAAATAGGGATGACTTAATATCCATTGGTGGATTTGTTTTATTTATAGATGACGTACCAATTACCTGGCGAACAATCAAACAAAAATGTGTTAGCTTATCTACAATGGAGAGCGAATACATTTCTTTAATTGAAGCTGCCAAAGTGTTAGTCTGGATAATTCGTATTTTGAATGAACTTTTAAAAATGATCATATTAGATATAAACTTTTCTAGCTTTCTATATTGCGATAATCAAGCAGCCATTAACTTTTCTAAATCCCCATTGAGAATAGCCGTACGAAACATATAGACATAAGATATCATTTCCTCAGATACTTAGTTTTAGATAACCTATTCGAATTGAAATGCGTAAACACCAAAGTAAATTTTGCAGATATTTTTACAAAACCTTTGCCTAAAATTGGATTGAAGATGTTGACTTATAGAATTTTTATTTAAATATAAATGCCCATTCCCATTTTGAATGGCAAGTTTTTTTTTTTTTGTAGTGGTGGGGATTGAAAATTCACGCTGACTTTAACATCTGTTTAGTAAAGTCATATTTAAGTAAATATATGAAAGTATTTATGTGTTTATGCATGTATCGGTATGTATTTAGTTGAAAGCGGAAGATTATATATATATATGATGTTTGTTATTTAAATGTTTTTTTTTTCTCAAGTAGAAGAATTTTGAAATGTTATATTTAATCTTAAAGGTGTATAAGTATGGACTGTATTTTCACAAATTGTGAATTACACCTCATTTTGAGTAGTATATTTGTTTAAGTGTGTCAATAATATACCAATGTTTTTTTTGCTTTAAGAAGATATATATTGTAAAACTGCACAGTGTTTACCTTACGCTAATCTTTTGTTTTAAGAATAATAGAAAACTTTAGGCTGTTGAAGCTTCTTTAAGAAATGTTAAATAAATCAAAAAGGGTCTCTAGCTTCTGGTCATACGTGAGAGGCTGGCCATTGATAGGGAAATATGCATTTCCTTCTTGGTTATTCTCTCGCCTGACCGCTCAGCTTTTTCCCTGCCAGATGGCAGTGTAATTTTTAGGCGATTTATCATGAGGTAAACTGAGCTGCAGTTACTGAACAGTTTTATGCAAATCTGTTTGAAGTATATATATAGACGGTTTGGCCGTAAGTTGACAGCTGTCGCGTACTTGATGTTTCGTCTGTAGTATGCTTTTATGTTTTTAAGTTTCTTGAAGGATTTTTAATAAACCTTTTTGTTTTAAGTAAAAGTTGAATGTTATAGTTCTTTAAAAGGGCCATTGTTCTTCCACTATCTGCTAAAACATGTTTAAATTTTTGAAACAGCATATTAATACATATAAAGAAACGTACCAAAGATGAAGTTCATTGATAGATTCAAGGAAACGAATAGGTTGTTACATTGGAAGAAATTGATGCATTTATATTGATTTTATATCCACATGGTACATATTGTGCAAAAGGTCTAGAATTGGATACTCTGTGGTCAATGAACTGGAGACCACCGTTTTTCTGCAATGCAATGCCAAGAAACAAACTTTGTGAAAGAATTAGGTTATTACGCTTTGATATAAAATCAGCTAGATCAAATCATAAACAGACAGACAAATTTGCACTGATTTCTGATATCTGGGATTGTTTTATTGAAAACTACATCAGGACCTAACATAAGTGTAGATAAACATTTGTTTCCTATAAAGGCTAGGTGTGGGTTTACTCAATATATGCCTAACAAATCAGATAAATTCGGTAACAAATTTTGGTTGGATGCAGATGTTGATTCAAAATATCTGATTAATAGATTCCTGCATCTCAGAAAATATAGCTATTGTCCATGCAATGTTTCTCTTTCTGAATATGTGGTACTGCAACTAATAAGTCCATATTGAAACAAAGGTAGAAATGTCACTATTGATAATTTTTTCCTAACCTTGAAGCTTGCAGAGGCATTGAAAACTGAAAACACCAGCACTGTAAGAATTGTGAAATGCTCAGAAGAAATACCATACTCTGTGAGAATGTCAAAATTGGAATTGCATGCCACTACTGTACTAACCCATAAAAATATCAGTCTAACTGTTTACTAGGGCAAAAAAGATAAAACTGTTTTGCTGCTCAGCAGTCTTCATCCTACTGTTGAAATTATAGACAACCCTAAAAAGCTGCCTGATATAATTTCTTACTATAACACATCTAAATTCAGTGTAGATGTAATTGAGAAGATGTCAAGGAAGTATTCCATCAAGTTTGCTTCATGCAGGTGGCTGGTGCAGATTATTTATAATATTCTGGATCTTGTTGCTGCCAATTCATAGGTTATGTCATCTGTAACTGGAAAAAGTATTAGTAGACAACAATTAATTCAATATTTAGTTGAAGAATTATCTGAAAGTTATTCTCTGTCATCAAAGAAAGGTGACATCTGAGTGCCAAACAACTGCTGAGAACACTGGAATACCACAAGTTAAGAGGAAATGGATTCGATGTCAAATGTCCAAATGTGATAATAAAACACAGGATATTTGTACAAAATGTAAAGTCCCATTTGTGGTAAATTCACGGAACTTATTACTAAGTTGTGCACAGAGTGTATACAGTAAATTGGATAAAATATATCAGTAAAACTAGTAACTAACTAATAACAGTTTTAACATTTCTTGAAATTCTTCTTTAAGATGTTCTATAGACATACTGAAATGTAATCTATTTTCCATTAAAGTTATGAAGTATATTTTTATTTTTTTCATAAGGGAATAAAATTTTGAAACACAACATTATTTTCCAAAATTTAAGTTGATTTCTGCTGATTTATATATATCTAATGTAAATTCTGTGAAATAATAATTATATGAAACTATAATGTTTTACCTCATGAAGTTAAATATTTTTGCTACTTTTTATATGTTTTGCTATCTAGGGTCAAACTGACATGCTCCGTGGTTGTAGGTATACTGAAAGTGCTACGGTTCTAGTGTTAATGTGCAGTATGTATCACTGATGTATTTTTCATTGTAATGCACTTGGTGGTTCATTTTCATCTCCATAATTACCTTCCATGGTGTACCATTAAGAAAAATGCTAGTTTCTTTGATATCTTAATATTTTTATATTTTCTAGTACTTGAGATTTAAGATAATTATGATTCCTTTTAACTGTAAATTCTATAAATACTATTGATAATAATTCCTTGTGATTTAAATTTGTATAAGCTGCATTCACTAAATGTTCTTATAACTGCTGAAAACCATTATTATTAATTTATAAACCTTATTTAAAATTTCTTGTAGCTGTTTACCATTTCAAGATTAATTTTTTTTTTAGGATAATAAAGGATTGACTCTTTTTTATCTGGAAACAAGAAATCAAGATGGATGTCTTAATAATATTCAAATTATGAGACTTAAAGATAAACTAGGAACTCGACAAGTACCCACAGCTGAACTGTTGTTAGATGGTTCTGTTGCTTATAAAGTAAGTATGTGTGTTTTTGTCTTAACTGATCTGTCTTGAAATATAATGTACTGAAATATTAAGATATTCTCATTTTTCGTCAGCAGTCTAAAATTGCAGTTACTATTGTTATAGATATTTATTCAAAGTTCAGTTATCTTTAATTATATTTAAAAACTATGTAAAGAGAATAAATTTACATTGCATGCAGTATGTATGTAAATTTCTATTCTTGATGGATGACATTTGCAAGCTTTTTATTAAGTAATATAACTAGAGGACAGTTGGTCCTCCTTGGTGTATTTATCTTTCCATGGTAAGAAATGGGTGGACCAGCTAAACAAACCAAAAATTTTATGCCTCAAATTCAGAATGGCTGGTAAGAATTTGATTTTCCATACCTTTCATTCATAGAATACATTTTCTGAAAACGCAGGAAATATCAAATACTTTTGTTGCTTTAGGCCAGTAGTTCTCAACCTGGGGTGTGGGCCCCCCAGGTGAGGCATGAGGGATTTTTTTTTTTTTTTGGGGGGGGGGGGGAATGGTTAGCAAAAAATATGCATGGAATGTATTTTACTAGCATTAGTCATGTGTTTTAGGCATGATAAGGATGGGAGGGGGGGGGAGGGTCTGAAAATCATCCAAAGATGAGGCTTATACAAAAAAAGGTTGTAAATCACTGCTTTAGGGTAATTTTAGTGAGAAGTTGTGTACAGCTTGTTAATCCAAAGCACTTGTTATAATTTTCTTGCAGTTCATTTAGTCTATCATATTTATATACAAGGTTCACATGGACTTTAGAAATACTTAAGAACTCCTTATTGTCAGTTTCTATTTTTAAGGGTCCTTAAAAAGTTTTTTAAAAGTACTTTTTTTTTTCAAGGTCCTTATCTTTTTTGTTTACTTTCTGGTCCTTAAAAATATTAATTTTTCTTATTGTTATCCATATATATATAAATATATACACATACATACATAAAATGTACATTTGCCCATTTTGAATTTATGATCATAATACAAATTTATAAAGCTGATATTTTAGGAGAAATTATTGTAAGATTATACGTGATCTTGAAACTCAAATACTAAATCTCCAAATTTTGGAAATAAAACTTTTAAAATCATTTCGAACGTTCTTAAAAATGCTAACCCAAGTCCTTAAAAACTCATTGTTTTTGATTTTTGAAAATGAGTATGAGTCCTGTATGTGTCATTTTTTACACACCCATGTCAAAAACTAATCACTTCATATACTGTTGTACTAGATTTTGGTTTCCTTTAAAATTATGCAGGGAAAGTAATATAAAATTTGCCATTTTCTTATCTAATTTAATTTTTGAATTGTGACTAATAATTAAATGTTTAATCTTGATTAGGTGTTTCATATCTAACCAATTATTTATGCTGTTTTTAAATTTTAAAGACATAATTTATGTAGGCTTTTAATGAGATTTAATAAGCTTAAATGTAGTTGTACTGCTATTAATTTACAGGTTGCCATATTTGACTTTGATTTTTACAGAAAATTCCTTTTTGTTTCTAGCAGTAAGTCATCTGTTCATGGCTGTTTTTAAAATTTTATTGATGATAATTTTACACCACACCTTGTCTCCTTGAATTGTTTTTTACTTCTTTAATATTCATCATATGGTTTATTAATAGAAGAGTTTATCAGCACAGTCTTTCTTGCAAAGCTGCTTTGATTCTTTGAAAACAAATTGCAGCTATGTATCTTTTTCTAAAAAGTTCCTACCCTTTTTAAGGAAAAATTAACTGAAAAAACTTTAAAAATGTTTTATTCTACTGGAAGATACAGTTTGTCTCTGTTATTTTTTCTTTCTTTATCGCACAAACAGTGAACATAATTTCATTTGATATCTTTAAGGTATGCCATTAAGCACCAAGTCTCCTTTTTTTATTTGTATCTTAAAGGTACAAAGTATACTGTGAATTTTTTTCAGAATGGCAACTGTTGTATGAATATGTGCAAAATTGACAAATTCGACTTACATTTTGGGAACCTTCAGTTATAATTTTTTTCTCAGCATGATACTAATTGAGACAAAATATATACAAATCGTTTTTTATAAGATATATGCAAATCATTTTTTTATTTGTATCTTAAAGGTACAAAGTATACTGTGAATTTTTTTCAGAATGGCAACTGTTGTATGAATATGTGCAAAATTGACAAATTCGACTTACATTAGTAAAAAAAAATTCAGAAAAAAATATATATGTGAGTGACTTACTTTTTACGAAAAATGAATAGCAATAACACTGTGAATCTTGCATTTCTGTTAGGCAGAGGTTTTAAAAAGAAGTAATTGCAGGGTTTGAGAATTTTTATTAAAAATTATTGATACTAGCTGTAGTATACAGCAAAAAAAAAAATTTAAAATAAACATATGCCAGGGCAGTAAAGGAAATCATCAAAAAATAACAACACATATATAATACAAACCGAGTGAGAGAGGAAGAACGAACAAACACATGTGATTTTTCCCCTGGCCTCGTATATATATATATATATATATATATATCGTAAAACTCAGAAGCGGGGAACTCCCCCTTATAGCTACTATGTATGTGCAGCATGCCGTCTAGCGGGCAGAGTGATAATGAGCCGAGGTTTCACTCAAACAAGTGACAAGATTTATATGCTTGGGCTAACAATGCCCCCCCCCCCCTCCCTCTTTTCACTTTGCCAACAATATTATCTTTTACAAAAAACATTGTTCATATACAGTGGTACCTCGACTTACGAGTGTCTCGACTTACGAGTTTTTCGAGATACGAGCATTCTCTCGGTAGATTTTTTGCTTCAAGTTACGAGCTAAAATTTGGGTTACGAGCAAACTTCAGATATCCCACCGTTAGTTTGAGTAGCGAATGCCATGTTACTTGCTCATCATATGAACACAAGAAGCATATAATATTTACAACCTTTAAATGCAATTATTATACAAGTGTATAATTCTGAGACTACTATCCAGTCTTAAACCGAGAGATTAACACTCAACAATTACCACCTGGGGCAGCTTGCTCTGCCAAAACTTGAGTCGCCCTCTGAAACCAAACAGCACCCAACCTCTCTCGCAGAGAGATAACTTCAGTTCCGTCCCCCACACTGGAACTCCCCATTGGGTCTAAGGGATGGGATGACCTTAGTCCTAGGATTGCAAGCTCTCCCCCTTCTATGGATTCTTAAAACGTTCTTTGGATTCTCAGAAAGAAGAATCTGGGCATTACAGCCACAGTGAGCGATGCAAAAATCGCTCAGCTTCCGTGTCTCACTCGTTCACTATAAGAGAGTAGCTGGTAATAAAAGCGAAAGTGAGGAAAGCGGGGCAAAAAGGTAAAAAATCAACGAATAAGATTTAATTTTTCAGTTCATCCTTTCTCCTCCTCTTCCATCAGCATCTTCAAGTCTGATCTCCATGGTAAATGTTGTACATTTCACTTAATAAAACCATTTTTTTTTGCAGTACATTCTATTGTATTGCGTTTTTATACAATGTTCGTCGTTTATAAGCACATTTTTCTTATTTAAAAACATGTAACTAAAAATTGCAGTGTTTTGAGGGAGCCTGGAACGAATTAATCGCATTTCCATTCATTTCAATGGGGAAAATTGATTCAAGGTATGAGTATTTCCAGTTAAGTCCGTCATGGAACGAATTAAACTCGTAAGTCGAGGTACCACTGTATTGCCTATAATTCTCCACAAGTACATTTACAACTACTTGAAATATTCCATTACATTTTGGGCCCTGAAACTTTAGAACACTATATACAGCTTCAATTTCATTAGTCTAAACAATATAAGAAAAACTACAAATTTAACATTAATCCAGATTGGATACATTAACAGATTTTTCAAGGCACACAAAAGAACTCGCATATACATAAAAAAAGTGCATCAGATACGTGTAAATTACTGCAATGTTTCAACATATACTTAATACAATAAAGTTTTTAGTACAAGCATAAAATCTAATTACACTCACATAGATCTTATTATCGAAACTTATTTTACATAGTTCAGGATACATCCTTAAAAATTAACTTTTTACAGAAAAATGGTACTAAGCATAAACACATAAAGCATATTATATACTAGTCAAGAAAGAATTAGAAATTTATAGTAATAAATGCATTTTTAATTAATAATAGCAAAGTCTCAGACTATAAGGGTTTTTATACATACACTATTGCAAACATTATTTATACACATGAAAGTTCAATAAAAACTCATATTCTTATACTTAACAATGTATTACTTAAACCCTCTAAATGTGCTCAGGTCAAATTTGGTTAGAGGTTTGGTGAAAATGTCAGAGAAGTTATTTTTGCTTCTTACAAAACTCAGTTAAAAAATTTTGTCGTATACTAAATTAAGGACAAAAAACAGCCTAATGTCTATATGCTTGGAACGGTGGTTTTTGACTGGAGACTTTACAAAATCAATGGCTGCCTGGTTGTCTACTTTCAGCATGGGTGTAACTTTCCCACGTGCGATTATCCTCTTATTGTGACATTCACCCAAAATCCTGTTAAACCACAACAGGTTTTTCACTGCATCTGTTAGGGCAACAAACTTGGACTCCACAGTGGATAGGCTACAGGGCCCGATTTAGAAAATTCTTGACTATAGGCACAACTTGGGATGGGGGGCCCCCCTAACACTGATGTGGGCTTAAAATTTCCAAAATTGACACAAAAAAAATAATCCTGAATCATTGTGAAAGTACCATTTTATCAAGAATTGGCTAGTTGAAGCGTAGAAACCTAGAATATTATCAAATAACAAAAAGCAATACAACATATTAACTTCACCATTAAAACATCAATGCAATGCAACTAGAAAAGCTTCTTAATCCCTTATATACACTATAACATACTTATGATGAACCAATCAATCAATCAAATTTGAAAGGATATATAAAAAAATTGCTATTAAAAAAGGTAAAATAAAAAAATTGAATTGGGAATTTTTTCTTTTTCTTCCCTTTTAAAATTAAAATTTTTGGGGGGCCCCTAGGCCTGGGTCTACCGGGCCTAATGGAAAATCAGGGTCTGATAGGCTTACATATTTTTCCTTAAATGTTCTCTACTCGATGGGGGCGTTATCAAGTAAGACCAATTGATCTCCAGTCGAAGTGCAATCATCGCAGTTTGCCGCAAAACCGCATCAGAGTAAGTCATTAAATGTGGTTTAGAACCATTGAACTCTAATTTTAAGTTTCTTGTGTATGAAACATAACCTAACAGCTTTAATAACCCATTCCAATGTGAAATACCCGGATTGGCTTGGAATTGGCTGAATATGTTGACCGCATAACTGATATCAGGTCTGGTTCTGCTAGCTAAGAATGAAAGACAGCCTAGGATACTTTGATATGGTAATTTGTTCATTTCCAGTTCTTCTTCCTTAGTTCCTGGACAATTAGATTTAGAGTACACTGAGCCTTTACTTATTGGGAGAGATTAAATGGGAAAATTTAATTTATTAAACTGTGTACAAACTTAATTTATCTAATTTGTTTGATGTATAACCAGTAAACCTCCATCTTTCTTGAATTCTATCCCCAATAGTTTTCTGGTCCTACTTAATGCTTTTAAATCAAAATAGTGCCCTAGTAGTTTAATGATTTTGTCTATAACATCCTTCCTTTTACCAAATATTACGATGTCATCGACATACAAAATAAGAACTATATTATTTTCAAAAATATATGTACAATTATAACTATTGAATTTAACAAATCCTATATCAGTCAGTACCTGATTATTTTGAAAAACCATATGTGCCTGCTTTGGTGTTATCCATATAGTGCACGGTCAAGGCACGGAAAAGTACTGATGTTCTTTTCCTGGTTTGATGAAACCTGGGGGTTGTGTCATAAAAACAGTCTCTTGGAGGGGTGCATACAGATATGTTCTAGTGATGTCACATTGTATGTGGTCCCAGCTGCTAAGTGAAACTAACAGGGAAAAGCAGAAATGCACAACGCTAAAATTGACAACAGGGTTAAAGGTTTCATCGTACAAGTCTCCCTTTACCTGTTTATATCCTTGGGCAACAAGTCTGGCCTTATACTTTGCAATTTTTCCAGATTGGAGAACTTTATAACAGGAAGAAAAGAACGACATTTTTATTTTCCTTTTTTTTAATGATAAGAAAAATAATGTAGTTGTTACTTCACAAAAGATAAATAGTTTTTAGAAACAATATAGGAGGTGCTACACTTAAAATAATCTTCCAGAAAAATGTATTAGTAATGCTTTGAGTCAAAGAACATGTCATTAGGCAAGGCATTCTCTGATTAAATATTTTTGCTCTTCCTTTTCGAGAAATAAATTATTCAAATGTACATTCTTATTATTTAATGTTTTCATTCTAAAATATTGAATTTTGCTGCATTGAATTAACTTGTTTGTGACAGTACATTTTTGCTCATTTAGATGTCAAAAGAGGGACATGGAGTTTCTGCTATAGCAAATATGCTTAATATAACACGCTTATATAATGCAGTTGGTGCTGTTGCTGCTATGAGAAGGTATTTTTAATTCTCTTTCAAACTTAGTAGATTATCTTTTTAATTATGTGCTGATTCTTGCAGGATTTGTTTAATTTATGAACAGAAAGCCAATTGTTTATATTTCAATATAAAACAACTCTGTATTAAAATCCATTATAGTAGAATCTGTGTAATTTGTAAATATACTATCAAGTGCTTTCTGGTTTGAATTTTGCTTAAATTATTTAAAATTTAAAAATTGTTTGTCAAAGTAGAGTTTCTTATTTCTATTCCTTATTTAACAAAAAATAAAATATCTAGATACTCCCTCCTTATGATGAAAAAAAGTATTGTTCAGAATTTATAAGATGTATATAATTAAAATTTTTAAAAGGACACGTTTTCTTGTATGGAAGAAACTAAGCAGGGAAAGAACTAAAAGAATGCATATTGCAAACTAAGCAGAATGCACGTTGAGCAAATGTCATTTTCTCTTGCGGTTTCTTTACAATCGTCTCTATTGACAAGCTTCTTCACTGCATTTTTGTGAAAATGTGCTTTATGCATCTGCTGTTCTTCAACTTTATACAATCTTCCACATTTATGGGCAGTAAGGATGATTTTATTTTGTTAGTTGGGATTTCTAATAGTAGCCCTACTAATCTGTAAAGAAATGGTCATACCCATGTCTTCAATTCTTCCAACTGAGAGGAGGTTTACTGTCAAGATTAGGCACATATAACACATTTGCTAAGGAAATGGTTTCTGTCCCACACTCTCCCGTGGGCTTCAAAATGATATTGCCAGTTCCTACAGCTTCAATTCTTTCAGAGTTTGCTATTTCAACTTGTGATTTTATTGATACCAAATTTTCAAATTTTTCTCTTTGTGAGCACATGTGCTCAGTGGTACTGCTTTCAAGGTACCAATCGCAGACAGGTTTATCACCACAAGTATCAGTAAGTAGTGCTTGATGTATATCACTTGACACTCTGGTTATACGATACAGTCTTAGGAATAGGACATTTTCGGGCAATATGTCCCCACTGGACACAGGAAAAACACTGAGTTCTTCTTTAATTATCTCTAGCATATTTTTGGATGTCTCATGTCCTTGTGTTTTTCTGCTGTCTTTCATTTTTAGTGCTCTTTCACCGACATCTTCTTGTTCATTTTCTGCCCTGTGACTGAGCAATTTCTTCTCTTCTACTATTAGGCTTGACTTAACGATTTTTGTGGACAAGGTATCTTCATCTCGTTCTTGGTTTAATATCTCTTTAGGTAAACCCATCAACATGACAAGTGCTACTTCTCTGTCTGAGAAGCCATATCCGCAAAATGACACCTTACAATGCAATTCCATAATTCTTCTTAAATAGGAGCTCATACTTTCACCAGAATTCATTCTTACATTAAAGAATTCTCTAAGTAGTTGAAGCATATGTAGCAATCCAAACTTTGTATGGATATCCTTTTGAGTTGTCCAAGCAGAATTTCGCTCTTGTACAATTGGCGATATCGTCCAAAAAGTTGTCTTCTACAAAGAGGAACAGGAACGTGAGAGCCTTTCCTTTAATTTTACTCTCTTCTGCTTTCAATTCTGATCCGTAACCAGGATCAATTGCTTCCCAATAGTTCTTTTGCACTAGCACAGCACGAGTACAGATACTCCATGCCGTATAATTATTTCCATCTAGCTTAGGAATCTTCAATTTATCCATGCTGTCTGTTAGGCCTAGGTGTGCGCAGTGAGTTATTTTTGATTCATCTATTTTCACTAGCTGTACCCGTCCCGGCGTTGCTCGGGTAATGTAATTACCAATTTTTTAGTAGCCTTAACCCTTTGTTAATAGGCGTCGCTGTCATCCTTTTCCTCACCACGATACATTATTTTACCCATATAAATTTAATCCTTTCTGGCACATTTTGGCAAAATTTTTGACATAGGATTACTAATCGAATATCACTGCAATAGTAATCGATTTCCTTGAAAGCGAATATATCACATCCTCCACATGATGAAATTCTTTGAAATCTTCATAGATTTTTTCCACAAATACACCACAAATTATATGATATTAACTAAGTGCTGGCCAAAAAAATTACGGCATTACTAAATGTGATTTTTTAATCGATTATCACTGCAATAGTAATCGATTTTCTTTAACCACTCAATCCCTCATAGAAAACAAACGCCCCAACACATCACGTGCATTAAGTCGAAAAACTGGTTTTTCTCCTATTTTCACTCGCTGTACCTTCGTCCGGAAATGAAGAACGAAATCTCCAAAATGAGATTTCTCGCAAGAGTTTCCGAATCATAAAATAAATTATTAAAAAATAACTACAATTTGTAAATTAATTTTGGTTCTGGCTTTCAAAACTGTGATGTCTAGGGTCTCTGAGATAAAAATTTCGTAAAAATGTAACGACATTTACGTATCGATTCGACAATTTGGAAAACAGGGTCACGGACAAAATCGCGTTTTTTTCCGAAAAACGGGTGCGTACAGGCGATCGAAAAAAAATCACAATTAATCGATAAATTAAGACAGACAATTTTAATTGTGATTTCCGTATAGTGTCATCTTTCCCGTATAGGCTCGTCCAAAAAAAAAAATTCTTGGACGGATACGTTAGGATTTACGGATCTTTTACTCGTCCGGGAGCTCCAAATCGCGACTAAATATTTAATTACGGAAAATCTAATTAAAAAATCGAAAAAAGGGCTTCGAGGTGCATAATGAGACCTCGGGAGGCATCTTCGTGTCGAATCTCAAGACTGTCCGACCTACCGTCTTTGCGCTGCGCCGCGAGCAGACAAAAACTCGGTCACACACACACAGACTTTGCCTTTTATATATAAAGATAGTTATCTGTTATACCCTAACTCGCGTATAAAAAACTTCTTCAGAGCACTTGTGCTGATAATGTGTTAGTAATACATCTTTAACAGATAATACAAAATTTGAGGGAAAACTCAAGCGAAAGCAAAAGCACGTCAAACTGTTTACATATTTATTAGAGAGAGAAACAGAAGGTTGCCATTCAGTGATTACAAAACTCAGGGTATCGTTAAGTTGAGGTGAAATTGTAGCACTGCTTTGGCATAAATACAGTCAGACAAGAAATTAATTTTTAACACCATAAACATAAAAAATTATTACAAACAAAAATAACCTTAAAATTTTACTATTACAAATATTTTAAATAAATATCACAAAGAATCAAAGTCGATAACCCATAGTGAGGTTTTCAATTTGCTTTAAAAAATTACCGTTATAATAAGCATCACCACTGGCATGATGGCTAGCACTGCTTTGTGATTTGCTTGCCTGAGAACAGCTTAGTCTTTTTTCTCTCTAAGGCATTGTATTACATGCTACAAGTAATAAGTTTAGTAAGTTGGTTCTTGTGTGTCACCTTCTTGCAAACTTCTATTTCAAATACATATGTGGCATTTAAAATGATATTGGGCTGTTAAATTGCATTGCTGTATTTGAAAGAACACAAATTTCAAAATGTAACAGCTTATTACAGCACATTGCTGTGTCTGGAAAGCTAGTGTTAAGGGACACAGCATCTCTAAAAAGTGCCTGAAAGTATAAATTTGTGTGTTATCTATATATCTCAGACTGTAGATAAAAGCTCCAGTAAGCTTTACCATTCTGCAGGAAGCAACACTCATATTTACAAGTGATAAGCTATTTGGCAGTCACAGGTTTTTCAATGATTTCAAATTATGGATGGCAAGGAAATTGTTGGAGATGCTGTTTGCTTTGGATGATCTCTGATGTCTGTTACCGATGTCACTCGTTACATTATAGTAGGATTGCCTATAGAGCTTTCAAAACATATTTGATGCTATACAGGGATTTGTGTGTATTTCCAGTCATCCAAAGTATTTTTCTAAGCTCTTTTAACTACTTCTATGTTTTGATGTAGTCTCATTAATTTTTGAATGCCCCTTGTATAATGAAATTGTTATTTGAAGTAAATAAAATTTTTGCATGTGAGACTGTTATTCACAGTGTTGATATTTGGAGATTTTGATTAATTCTATACTCTTCAGATGCTTACTATAATTTGTCTGACATCCATTAAATATTTTCTTTTTACAATATGCTTTATCTTATTCTAGGATTCTTCTTCTTGTTTGTGATTATAGTCAGCGTAGAATAGCATTTTCACTGCCAATTTCTCAATACCCTTTACATATGCAGGTTTTATCTAGAATGGAAATTGAAACCAGAGGTGCTTTATTATTGTTATTAAAGGTATGAGACAATCATTTCAACTCAATAGTTGCAAGTTTGTTTTGTCAAGACTAAACATGGTTTCTAAATCTCATTACAATTTAGGCAGCAGTTCTTCTAGGCAAAACTGAAGTCCATTGTGCTACGGATGATGAATCTTTATTGTTACGGCTTATCTTACCACTGCTAAAATTATATACTGCTAAACAGGTAAAGTAGACGTTTTTTTTCTTTAAATGATCACCACCTCCAAAATTACACAAAGGTGTCCCACAAAGTTGTTACTTTGATATGTACCTCTTATTCAGGGTATATGCTGTAATTTGGCTTGAATTTACAGTATGAAATTGTTTTGCTTAAAAATGGGAAACAACAGGGGAAGGAATTGCTTGAAATTCAATAATACACTCATGTCCATAAATTAAGGATAATGCCAGCTCCGGCAATTAAAGGTTCAGAAACTAAACAAATGTGACTTATTCCTAAAGCCCATTTATTAAACAAAAGATAAAGAACAAAAAAGATGGTGTATGTATGATACTATTCATAAAAACTATGATTTTTGCTCCCTGCAGCAATTGTAAAAAATATCTCCTTTACAAGAACTTAATATTACATGGTTGGTTTGATGGTTAATACATTGTATGTCTCCCATGGGATGAAATACAGTCCGTACAATGCCTAGGCATGCTGAGTATCAAATTATCGAGCTGATCTTGGGGAAGATTACTCCACTAAGCAAGCATTGCTCTCCCAAGTTCCGGTACACATGTAGGAGGTGGTTGACTGGCTGCAACTCATCGGCCAAGCATGTCCCACACAAGCTCTATCGGATTCAAGTCAGGTGAGAATGCTGCCCATTTCATACGGGTGATATCCTCAGATTGAAGGCATTCATTTACGATGTTTGCTTGGTGAGGACGTGTGTTGTCATCCATACACACAAATTCTGCACCCATGGCACCCCTAAACAAACGTACATGTTGTTCCAGAATGATGTCCTAATAAATGTGGCGGTTCATGGTTCCGATTTGATCATGCAGATCTGTTCTGGAGCCCAGTATAATTCCACTCCAAACAAGCAATGATGCACCACCGTAACGGTGTCGTTCAATGATGTTGTCTTGGTGGTAACGGGTACCTGGTGTTCTCCATATGAAAGTCCGATGTGAATCAGACAGCAAGCTAAACCTGGACTCGTCGGAAAACATCACACAAGCCCACTGTGACGATGTCCACATTGCATGTTCTCTACTCCAGGCTAATCGCTGCCAGCAGTGAGTTTCCGTGAGTGGGACACATCTGACAGGCCTGCGAGCATATAGACCAATATTTCCCAAACATCTGTACACGGTTTGCATTGAAACTGTGGTACCCGTGGCTGCAGATAGCTGACGAGACAGGTCCTATGCTGTGCTCCGTCTGCTTCTTTTTGCAGTTACTGCCAAATACCGGTCTTCATTCGGCATTGTAACTCGGGGGCGACCTGTACTGTAATGTCTACTGACATTTCCATCATCTTGGAATCATTGCCAAAGCCTAGAGATGACACTTTGGGCAATTCCAAGTTCCTCGGATACTTCCATCTGAGTATGCCCACATTCCAGGTGGCCGATAGTTCTACCACGTAAAAAAATCATTCACATGCATCCTCTGTGTCATAACTATTCGGTTTTGGCACTGAGCGGCTTACAGAACACTTGTGAACAATTTTACTTCTTTGCCACCATTCTTTATATACCCATCTCTTACAGTCTCATCATTATGACTCCTATCGGCATCATGGCCAACATGGTCCCAATATCTATACCTTCAAGCTGTCAACAGATGAACCTTCTTCATTTTTATAACAACTTTGGCACTCAAATATTTTGTACCAACCGGTCTTGATATGAACTTGATCTGAAGTCATATCTTTCACTAGTATATGATGGACCTTTTAAGGTCCACTCTGATATATTTATGCTCACAATTTTTCAGTTTAAATGAATGTTAGTAGGACGTAGCCTGCATTCCTCTCTCTCTATGACCTACTGACTGGAACCAAAATCATATTAGAATCAAGTTAGAACTACTGTTTGCTACTTGGTTCTTCAAGTCATGTATCAAGGTTAACTATGAATAGTATTAAAATATTCCATTCCTGGAAAAACTATCTGTAATTGTATGAAAAAAATGAAGGAAATTAGTTTTATTTTGATGATAATTCGGATTTTCAATCCTCATGATACGTCAAATAAACATCTTTTCTGTTTCTCTCAGGCTGTTTCTGTTATATCTGAAGGTTTAGAAGCTTTTGGTGGACAAGGCTATATGGAAGATACCAGGCTACCAGTTATGTTACGGGATGCACAAGTTAATATACTTTTCATAATTTCTAACTGTACAAACTTATACAGTATTTTTTTTCTAATTTTCATTGATGAAGTAGCTGTAAAAGAGTAATGATTTTAGAGGGCATGTATATTTTAGCTTCTTGATTTAATTAAAAAAATTCTGTCAAGTATTTTTAAGATATCTTTTTAGTTGAATTGTTTCTAGATATTAGTTTAATAATCACTCCATACAAATTGCATAAATTCATCTTCAAATCTGCTTATTCATAATTTAGAAGAATATGTGAAGGATTATTTAAAATACATTTAATGTCATTATTGAAATTTTATATTTAGATTAAACTCATTCAAATATGAATTAAATTCTGGTAGACATTCTTCATTATAAGACAGAGTGAAACCTAGCAAAATATGCATATACTTACTAGAAGTAAAAAAGCACTTTGTTAACCTTTATATTATTTTGATAATATGTATTGTATCATCTATTTTATGGAAATAAAATAACTCTCAACTGTAGTGATTGTAAAATAAGATAAAAAATTGAATTGTGCTAGGAACTGATTTAATGAGACTCAGATCAATTCATCTCTCCATATAATACTATAACTACCTCTTTCTTACCCTGATAAAGACTTTATGATGTATGCTCATATAGATCACTTGATAATTTTTTGAATGAACACAAGTGTTACATATACTATAAAGAAGGAATATAGGATTGCAGAAATTTCAGATTTCTGATCTTTTTAAAATAACTTTGATATTTTATGAAAGTTATTTAGAACCCCCCCCCCTTTTTTTTTATGGACAGCCAAATTACCAAATACAGTTAGACAAGTGTCCTCATTTAACATTAGTACAGATTTCTACACACTTCTTGACAAATAACTTGTAATTATTTACATGTGCTCAAATGTGAGCATTTGTAGCTTATCAATTTTTTAAATCTGTTTTTTAGCTTAAAATTCTTATTTTATACTTCTTGAAGTCAGATCCAGAAGATAGAATTAAAAGAAGATGTAGGGAAAGTAGATGTTAGGGAAAGAAGTGTTTAAAGTTTTAAAAGAAGATGTTAGGGAAAATAGTGAAACCTTACTCAACGTTTTCAAATTATTATGGGTCATATGTTATCTTTTTGAATATTATTTCTGTTAAAGGTTTTGTTAATAAACTTGTACATTGTTCAAAGGAAAAAATTTTACCATTTAGTTTCAAATTTTTCTTTTTCACTCCTATTTTCAATTTAATAATGCATATAATAGAGGAGTTTAAACCCAAAACAATTGAGATGTGACAGATTCTAGAATAGGTTTTCTAATGGAATAAGGAATATAAAGGGTTTCTGAAACAAGCAATGATGGCATTTTAAGTAAAAAATATCACATACTAACAATTATTGTTAAAATGTATAATATGTTAATTTCATTGCATTTCTAATCAGGACTTTTCTTAAATTGATCTCTACCCTCTGGAATTACATGTCACATGTAACTCAAATCAAACATCAAAATTTCATGAAAACTCAGTTTGAAATTTTTCTTTCATTCTACTCCAATCCAATAAAAAAGAATAGTGTATGACACTGGGTCGCAAAAAAGATAGTTTTAAGTCAATTTATGTCATTAAATTATTTAATTAAAAATATGCTCTAAATTTCCTATAATTACATATTTTTATTCTAAATTTTTTTATGTTAAAAAATATATGATATGATATGATATTGTTATATAAGGTGTCAAACAGTCTTTCGAGGGTATACATTGCTGCCTTACACTTCTACTTATTTGTGAAACTGGGTTTTCAAAATGAAAAACCATACAACGATCAAGACTTAACTCGGAAGATGATCAAATATTTCAACAAATATTATTCAAGGTTTAGAATCACCCATCTTATTCATTTTTATCTATTTTAGTTTTATATAAATAAACGAAGTTTAAAATTTACGATGTTTTAATAGGAAGCTTATAATTTTGCAATCATCCTCTATTTTAATTTTAATTTTTGTTAAATTTGACCTAAATGAGATACATATTAATATTTCAATATGAAGGTTTGGTCATATGAGGTTAGGCCAAAAGCGAGTGTAGAAGGTAAGCAAGACTTACCCACAAAGTAAGTACATACCCACAATCTACAGGTCATTGATATTAAAAGTAATTTGTCAAAAAAAAAATGTGCTGTTACCATAAAATGTTAATTTGGAAGTTGGTGTTTTTTATTTAAAGAAAGTGGGTCATGATCAAAAAGAAGTTTGCACACCTCTGGTGTATGAAATGGTATAATGGGTGATGAGTTTTATGACTTGTACTTCACTTTCTTGATATGTATTTTGTATATAATTAAATATGTTTGATGATGTTTACCTATATTTAGGTTTTACCTATATGGGAAGGAACTACAAATATTATGTCATTAGATGTGCTAAGGAGCTTCTTTAAGTCCAACTATGAAGTACTCAAAGCATTTGAGAGATCTGTGAATTCATCCCTGGAACTTGCAAAACAGAGTGCTGACTGGCATGATAGTTATACTAAAGTTGAACTCAGTCTAAAGTATATATTAAATTTTGTTCAAGATTTCCCACAGTTGTTGCCTGTTGCTTGTAGAGATTTATCATACAGTTTGGCTCGGACCTATATTGGTAACTTTTTTTTTTATTATGATAAAATATGAGGTTGTAATTTTCTCCTTCATTTACCATTCCAACCTTTGTATTCCATAATCATGAGCTTGGTTGATTTCAGCTTGAGCAGCCATCTGTTAAACATTGCACTTCTTCAGAAGGGAGCTTAAATGGCAGAACATTTTTCTAGCTTTATTCAGTCTCATGTAGTGTGTCAGAGCTCATGTTATTAAAAGCAAATTAGGAATATACTCTTAAAGTGTCTCAGAGTATAACTATTCCCTAGGAAACCTAGCAATTGGTGTTTCCTCTGGAATACTTGAGATTTTGAGGCTTAAATATTGCAAAAGCATGTGTTGCATGCTTTCGCAATATTTATTACATCGCAAGTGTTGCATGTCTATCTTGTTTAAGGATTCTCGTCAGTCATCGATGGTCCAGTTCTTTCAAGATCTTTTTCCAGCCGCACCGCTGTTGGAAATTTGATGTTTTACTGGATACCTGATATTCACGATACACTCACAAAATGGTCGTGTGCGGAAATCCAAATTGCATCGCAGCCTCAGAGATGCTATGTCGTGCATCAACTATAACACCACATTCAAAGTCACATAAATCATGATAACTTGCCATTAAAACTGCAGGAACTGATCTAACAGCTTTGTCAGACATCTGTTGTCTTATATAGGCACTGCTGACTACGTCGTGTTATGCTGATTTAGTTGCATATCTCCGTTATTTGCATTCGCACACCTGTACCATTTTTTTTGGCTCTTCAGTGTACATTGTGTGAACATCACTGCATGATAAGTAAGGTTTCCATAATATTTTCTTTAAGTTATAAACTATTTGTCATCCATTAAATAATATTTGGTAGGTTAAAATGAGATGAAAACTGATTCCATAAGTTCTTATATTTTAATATTATATGCATTGTAAGTGCTGAGGTGATATAGAAAACTGCCACAGTTGTAATATTCAACTTTTTTAATAAATAAATAAATTAATAAAAAGTTGGATTTTTACATAAAAAATAACTATAAAGTGTAATTTTCAACAATTCAAAAATAGAAATACTATCTTTTTGTAATTAAAAAAAATTTACTTTTGTTGTAATAAATGGGTACTAGTCATTTCAAATTTTTGTAGCTTAGTGCTTAAATTTTGTGTTGCTCCCTAGTTCTGTCCCCTGTTATATTTAGACTGTATAAATGTTTACTTTTATTTATGAAACTGCTCAGGGTTTTTCAAATGATGGTCAAAATTACAGTTACAGCCAATAACTGTTGGTGATATTGTAGCTTTGCTTTTATAATATAAAAGCATAAATATTTTCCCCTTAAAGTGTCAGGCACTTTTCAACATTTGCTGATACCACACTGTGAATTCATTGGTTTCTTTATTATAGAAGCAAAATACCGGTGAACTAACATTATTCCCTAGGAGAGGGCTGCACAAGCCCCAGTCAGGATTTGAACCAAGCCCACTCTTTGGAAGCTTGTGATGCTAACCTCCTATACTACATTATTATTTTCGCACACATATGCTTATGTACATACTGGTGTTTATTAGATTCCCTAAATTATCCTATCATTTACTTTGTGTATCTCTAAAAAAATTTTTGAGTTTTCATTGAGAAAAGGATGACACTTGACTTGATTGCTGTGCACTTATTTTCCACAAAGTTCATGTGGGATTTGAGGGTATCTTCAATCTCAAGTAAAGCAATAACCAAAGATGAGGTACAAAGTCCTTGTTGACAATGTAACATTTCAACCACATTCTTAACAATTTCTGCATGAGTATACCATGCTTGAAAAGCTTGGCTCACTGATATTATCATAATTTAGTGAAGGAAAATAATCTAGAATATCTAGAAATAGATATGATTTCGTGGTTTTTTAATTAGGGACTAAGTCCTAGCCAGGGAAAATACTCAACACCATAATTTGATACTTGAAAAAGAAAAAAGACATTATCCTTCATTAAACCTTCCTCTAGTGTGTCTGTAGATCCAAACACATCCATACATATATGTATTTCTGAGTAGGAAAGGTTGATAAGAATTTATATGAATGTTCATTTTTACTGACACTGACAAATGTTTGTTATATATATGCCTAGTAGTATCATATTCATATTAGTGATGATTGGCTTTTGCGCAACTATTCTACTATTATACCCTGTGGAAATAAACAAATAAAAACATTTTAAAGAACAGCAGTTTTTGATGGGGACTACAAAAAATTTCTATTTGAGTCCATACAAGTTCTATTTGATAAAACATTACTATTAAAATTAAGATTGTGAGACCAATGTGAGCTATACGTTTATAGGTCCAATATATGTTTACAGTTAAAAGGTCCTGAAATTTTTGTTTCCTTCAAGAAGCTGATGATTACCAAATAAACTTATTGCTCAAAGTGTCAAGTATTTTTAGTTTTGGATTGTTTTTATCTTTGCATAATGTTATATTAAAAGATGGAAATGAAAAAAAATTAAAATAGATTTTTTTCTAATGTTAAACTAATTTAATTAACTAAATGGCTCATCTGGTCATGTAAGGGTGAATGGCTTGGCCAAAACTGGTACTGCTATGAACATACCGACTTTGACATAAAAATTCTCCAGCTTGTTTGAGGTCAGCTCTCCTCGAGAGGAGAGCTATTGAGGTCTAGTAGGGTACGTGGAAGCACAGTATCACTTGTATATCTATTCACTTGTATTCCAGTTCTTTCTGAAAGTCTTGGTTGAGCACATTTGGACCGATTGTATGCTTAATCAAATTGTCCCTGTACTTCAAATGATTTAACATTAAATCTTGTGATAACTGTAGCTTTTGCAGTGGTGCTCCAGCAGATGCTGGTTGTTTCAGTGTTCAGGGTTTAATAAGCATAGGAGGTATTTGTTGTTCAAGCTAGGGCTTAGTATGTACCTTTTTCTGTACCCCTGGTTGCTCTCATCTTCTGTAGGTCTTAACATGATGTCTACATGGTATTAGTATTTTTGTACCCAATTGCTTGTGTGATTTGTACCTCACTATAGTGTTTTTGATTTTGTTGTTCCTTGCTTGAATATTGGAAAGATCTGCTTGTTGTATATGATGTATATATCCACTTCAAAATTTGTAAAGAAATTTTGTTATGTACTTTGTTCTTTTAGGATCATGATTTTGGAAATTAATTGTTAATATAAATGTTGATGTCTTTGGATGCCTTTTGTTTGTATTTTATGGTTTGTGTTATATATCGTGTAGTTAACTTTTGTAGTCAAGATTTATAGGAGTTTTGTTAATATGTAGCCCACTCAATATGAATGTCCTGGAATGCACCATGTCTGCTCGTAACATTTGCATAATGTAGCTTATGTAATTAGTTGTTTTTGTAAATAATTGCATATTTTTGTATTATATATATGATTGAATATTGTTTATACTTGATATAACTTGTAGATACTCGATTGTATAAGTATTGCATGGTATGCAGGATTATGTTCTATACTGCAATGTAATCTTATCGGTCATTATTCACATCATGCACAGTACTTTGGATATGTAGTACTATTCTCTCTCTGTAGATTCATTGGGTCTTAATTGTTGAGAACTGGTTTATGTTATATTTATAGTAGAATATTGCAATTCTGTTTACTTGTCTTTAGGCTAGCTACTCCAGTTACATAATTGTTTAAATGGCTATGCTCGTATACCAAGTTTTAGAGTTAACTTTTACTCTTTCACGAGTTCCCTTTAATTAAGCCAATCTAATTTTGTTACTGAGTCTTTTTGTCAGCTTAAATTTATGATTATTGATACATTGAGCATTTTATTCATGTTTAGTTGGGTTTTTTGGGGAGTGTGGTGGCTGTTTTTCTTGTGAGGAGTTTCTCTTTAATATTGGTGATCTCCCTGTGAATGCCTTGTTTTAGGCTGGGATAGGGTCATCTACACGGTGCGGCTATTAATTTCCAGGACTGATCTAATAACTCCAGAAAATATTACATGAAGTACATACCCATTTAATATGTTTTGAAGTAACTCCCACCTGCCGTAATGCACTTTTGTTCTTGGCTATTTAAGTTTCAGAAACAACTTTTAAAGTCCTCTTTCAGAATGCTCTTTAATGTTGATGTCACCATTTTCTTGATGGCTTTGACATCCTCAAATCTTGTTCCCTTCAGCAAATCTTTCAGTTTTGGAAACAAGAAAAAGTCTGCTGTGTTAAGTTCAGAGAGTATGGAGGATGCGGCATCTCCACAACCTCATGCTGAGCCAGTTTGCTAAAGGAAACAAGATTTGAGGATGTCCAAGCCATCAAGAAAACGATGATGTCCACATTAAAGAGCATTCCGAAAGAGGACTTTAAAACTTGCATCTGAAACTTAAACAGTTGAGCACAGAAGTGCATTACAGCAGGTGGGAGTTACTTCAAAACATATTAAATGGGTATGTATTTCATGTAATATTTTCTGGAGTTATTAGATCAGTCCTGGAAATTAATGGCCACACTTTGTATCTACCTAACTGTATGAGAAGTGGAGAGCATAAGTTGTCGTAAACTGTCTTCAACAAAAATGATGCTGGTTTTCATGTCCTAGTTTTAAAAAAGATATACAGAGCTCCAGATTATCAGTTCTAATTTATGGACCAGTATACATGGAAAATATAAACTAAAATGTAGCTGTGTACACTGTAAAAAATGAACTACTCTCGATAATCTACAATTAGTAATTGTTCAGAGTTTAACTGAAATTCCTTCATGTTGACCTTTTAGATAATTTTTATATCTAACCTTTTTTTTTATGGCATATAGATATCATGGAGTTAAAAGTCATGCCATATATACTTATATCTATCTATCCATTTATAGGTGCCTTATTGATAGAAAATGCATGTATGACTAAAAACATCACAGACATATCTGCAGCTAAAAGGTAAAATTTATGAGTTAATTCAGTTGCAAAACAAAGAAATTTAATAATTTTTTTCTGACTAATTTTTTCTTTTTCAGATGGTGCAGTTTCCAAGAATTATGTCCATTATCAAAATATCATAATGAATCAAGTTATGATAGTGAAGTATGGAAAGATACAGAAATGGTGATGGAAGGCTTCAAAGTATAAACAGTGTTATGAAAAATGCTGAAGTGTGTTCTGCACACTCTTTTTCGATCTAGAAAAGATTAACCAACTTTATAAAGGCACTTTATTGACATAAAAGTGTATAAAACACGCTTTTAGATCTAATAAATGAATGTTAACAAATGAGTAAATGAAAGTGATATCTTATATACATATAAATTATAATACAATACTATATTAAGCTCTTAAAACATCACTATTGAAGTGCTGAATATTCTAGTTCAGATGTCTGATTCTCTGTTGATATATTGTACTGAATTTTCAATTCTGTATCCCTGAAAAAAGAAAAGGCTCTAAATTTTTATACCTGTATTATCAAATATTTATATACTAAACAATTTTGATGTAATTTTTTTTTTTTAACTTTGCACTCATCTCCTACTTTTTAAAAGTGTTCAGTAATGCAGAAAGGCAATCTTGTTTAGGGTGAAATGTGTCATAAATGGTTGAAACAATATGCAAGTTAAAAAAATTTTGCAGTTGTGTTTGGTTCTATTCCAAATGGTTGTGGATAGTGCAGTCAATACTTTTTAAAACTGAAACATATATTCACAAATATATGCATAATTACCTAGAAGTATTATCAAAGTGGAACATATAATAACCAGGATGAGATAGTTCCATTTCATCTTGCATCTTATCTGTTGCTTGGTAACATATTTTCATATTGTTTTCACAGGCTTTATCTGCATAGGTTATTGTAACAGGAAATTCCTAATAAAGAAAAATATATCATATAAAAACACGCAATTGTTATTACTAGATTTATCTTTGAACTACTAAGGCAGTAAAGAGCATATAAAATCAGTGAGAATACCTGATAGTTTGAAGTGAAGCTCCACTTAAGCACTATGGGACAAGTCTGACAATTTACTTCGAGATCAGCTTTTTCTCCAGCATGAATAAGAAGCTCACCATTTAAACTATCCTTGAAAGCACTTATTTCACCCAATGATACTTCTTTCAATCTACTTTATATAGCAATATTAAAAATTGTTACAGCAAATACACAATATAACTTGAATGTTATCACATTGGTTGTGTATTTAGATGAATTAAAAGTTTTAAGATCTCTAGCAAAATAAGGGCTAAACTGACTGGAACCAACTGCTCAAAGCCAATTCTAAACACCCATGGCTGTGCAGGATGCAAAACTTCAGATTCAGGTTCTATAGCAGAGTGCACTAGCCCTTTGGGCCTAGCATACCCCAAATATTTTTTTTTAAACAAAGGAAAATTATTTATTGCTATTGATAGGGCTTCCAATAAAATTAAACTCCTTCAAGCAATTTCTATAATTTTTAGTATTCTTAAGTCAGCAACTGACTTGTTCCAAACTAATGTAATGTATCACCATTCGGTATTCAGTGACTGCTCAAGTATGTTCTGCTCCACTGTAGTTTTGACATGGAGCTCTTTGAATGTTATATTACAAGTCAGTGCAGGTCACACTGAATTGACTGAATTGACATTTTGTGGAACAGCATACAAAATGAACATTGGCGAAGAAACATGGGCACATTTGTAATGTTAGAAGTCAGTCATCACCCTTTAACCACTGTTACAATTATGTATGATAAAAATTTTAAAATATTCTATATGAATCCTTAATTAAAAAATAGAGAATACAGCTAGCTCATTTATGACTGAAGAAATAGGACTAGATATCAACACATGTTAAAATTTATTCAGTTATCTAGCCGATTTCATGCAGCAATGTTTTTTGATTAAATTTAGATAATAGTAAAATTATAAAATATGTCTTCTTACTTTGGGACATCTTCTTCCAATGTTAGAGATGTACAGTCATCGGAGCTTACTTCAGTATTTTGTTCTGAACATTTGCTGTCATTTTTTATATCTGGCATTTTTTCTTGCACTTCTGAATTTGTTCCATCGAATGACCTAAAAAATTGAATCAATAACAATTACTATTTTTAGATGCTCATTTTTTTCAGCTAATTTTATATATACACTTAACTATAAATTACAAAACAAACATTTCTAATACTATAAGTATTTAAAAAAAAAAAATCAACTTGAGGAAAGAAAAGAGATCATATTCCTCTGTTTCATACACACAGGAAAATATGGTAGATTGCAATACTTTTTTATAATTTATGAAGTCTTTGAGAGAATCAAAAAGATCTATGTGAAGTATTTTCCAGCAAGTTTATGTTTAATTCCATGTTTAGCATATAAACAAAAAATTCTTTAGACTAATTTTATGTAAATATTATCTTTGCATTTATTAGACATCATGCTTTGTTCCTTGACATAACGGCATGGTTCCAGAGTAGGAAATGAAAGCAGGGAATTTGAAGCTACAGGTGTCCATGGCTTATGCCTCTTGAAAGTTTAATGCCATTGAAATAATTAACTTTCTCACATTTATATTGTATTAACATTTTAATCATATTTCATCCAGATCTGTATTTTATTACTAAATATTAAATACATATTTACGTAACTGTAATTGAACATCAACCACATTTATATGTCATCACAGTTAAATATGCATGGTTATATTAGGAAGCACACTATTAAAATATTAAAACTATTTCCAGATTTTGACTTATTGGGAAGACTGTTTTTTATATATACAAAAAATAATTTACATTAAAAGAGTCCAAAAAGTTTTAAGAGTAATTTAATAACTCAAGGTGATTTACAGAATAAATACAAAACTTATTAAAATTCACAAAAATCAGTTTAGTTGTAAATATCTACTTGTTTTTAAAGGAATATATACTTGGAAGCTGATTTTTGAGAAAATCAAAGAGTGATGAATTTTGAAAGTCCAAGAAATTGATTTTTGATTCATTGATATGAAAGGTTAGACAAATTAAACATTCTTCACAATTTAAGAATAACAAACATTTATGTTTGATAATTCATTCCAGTCAAAATTTTCCTATTGAATCCATGTAATATCTCAAGTTTTAAAATTGAAATACAGCAAGAATATATAAAAATAGTTTTCATTTTTTTTCACTGGGCCAACAACTGTTGAACTTGTGCAAACCCTGAATGTTTTCCCAATATAAATATTTAAAAAACTAAAAAATTCAGTATTGCTTTCATATTTCATTTTGTTTGGTGGTAATGAGGAATATAAAAGCTTAAAATAAATCATGCTGATATTGAAAGTGATTTTCCCTAACTTTATATAAGACAATTTTAGTTCCAATTTATTATTTTTTAAGCCGGAGGTTTCCGATTGATAAACCTGAAAGTTATTACTTTCTTAACTTTTAAAATATCCAAAGAAAATGTGGTTGAGAGCCAGAAGGAAGAATTTCAAAACAGCAAAAAATTGTACAATGAATCCTCCATTAGGGTGGGGCATGTGATGTATTCTGAGGGAGAAATATCATCTAATATCCAGAATCTAAACACTAATACAGTATTAAAACAGTCTTATTATTCAGCGTCCAGTGACTAGATCATAGAGTTAGGAAATGGTTCCAGCAAGAAACATTTAAATTTTCTGTGCTAAATAAAAAACTTGATAAAAATATTTTATGCTGACATTCAAATGTTCACAGGGAGCATGAATGTAAAGGATGTCAAAACACAACATTTTCTCACTTCCCTACTTCAGGATCAAAAATTAATCTTAAAATTACCAAGAAATTACCACAAATTTTACAAAAACATGTTTATAAAGGTAACACTGTATTTTTGTTCTCTGGGCATTAACATTTGCATGTTTATTTGGATTTCTTTGTGCTCACAGCCTTTAGTAGAATTTCTCTATATAAATGAAGTACAATTTGAATCTTAAACTAACATATGAAATAAATAATTAACAATACAAAAATGCATCTTGCATATATGAAATTCATAACATCTTAACCAAGGATCAAATACAGATATTTTTACTAAATAGATAAGTGTAGAACCCATCTGTATTTCTAAAATCTATGGTGAGAACTGAAAGGAACATAACAAATACTACAGGTCATTTTGGATGATGAATATTTCAAATTTATAACACCAGGGTTTTATATCCCCAAATTCCTATCTCTGCTGATCTGCAAGGGAGGTATTTCCCTATTTTCTCATTACAAATTACTCTAACTTTAGATGCCTGAAATAAAAAATTCTATAAAGCAAGATGGTTAAGCCTTGTTTTTCAAATTTAATCATTATTTGATCATGAGTACTTAGAAAAAGAGATTAAGTGCTGTTTTTTCAGTTGAAGAGTCTGAAATTAAGTTTAACAAGGCACTATTTGTATTAAGTAAGACAAAAAAGTACTGTAAAATCTTAACTATAATATGCACACGTATATAATACACATGCTTGATTTTGAGCAAAAATTTTGGAAAAAATTAAAATTCGATTATAATACAAACCCATAACTTTTCAATTTTTTTTAAATAGCACAAATATTTATTAATATAAATAAAATTTGAAATAAAAATAAACAAAAATGTCAAATTCGGTAGAAAACAAACTTAAATTTTTAATTCAAAACAAACAATACTGTGAAATTATCAGTCTTAATCACTTTCACTAAAATACAGCTCATCTATTGTTTGTCGTTTATTCAATGTTAAAAGCTACGTTTTTTGTACATGAGTATAATACATACCCAAATTTTTGCAGACTAAAATGTGAAAAAAGAATTTCACTCTATAATCTTAAACCAGTGCATTTTTAAAAATATATGCTCTAAAATGATGAAATCATACATATCATCTATGAAGCATTTTAATTTAGTTCAATGTCAGAGCTGTGGATACAAAATATCTAAAGCTGATTTTTGACAATAAATAATAATAAAGTATGCAGCATATTATTCTTACAGTGAACAAGATGAGCCTTGATCAAGCTTAAAAGCAAACCGAAGATCGGGGGCACTTGCAAAATGAGGTGTACTCTGTTTTTGAGTGATTGGAAGAGAAATAACACTATCCGTTATGCTGGATGGCACTTCTATAAAAGAAAAGAGTTGAAATTATGTAACTAACAAGAGCTCAATTTTCATTCTAAGATTAAATAAAGCAGCTTCATTCATGCACAAAAATGTACCAGAATTAAAGCTACAGCTACTTGCTGGAATATCATTCGCCTCATCATCACTTTCATCCTCAATTTGAGGAACACCACTTCCTCTTCTCACATCTTTCTTGATTTCCATCTGTTGCAGAAAACATTCATTGCAAGCACGAAGTTTTCGACTGAAATTAAGATAACTTTTTAAAAATAAACTCTCCCTTCATATATATTGATCTAGTGCTCAGTGGCAAATTAATTACCTGCTTGAGGCTGTCAACATCCAGTTGTTGGAACAGGAATAGCAAAATATTCTTCCACACAGTCGACAGTGGTGCTGAAAATAGTTAACAATCACACTTCAACAGGGTACACAGATAGAAATGAAACATTACTACTTACTATAAACATAGAAATTGATATAATCTTCCTCTTAAGCACAGGAGAAAGTGATAAAAGAGAAAATTACCGATCTTCAGAATGTTTGTGTTTGGGGGGATGTATTAGTTTTAATGATTATCATAATTCCTAAAAATGTTATGAGTGAAATATTGTAGTAATATGACATGCCAAGGGTATGACTGAAATATTGTAGTATGTGGTCATAACATGGAATTTTTTTTTTATAGTCCATAAATTTTAAACACAGATCAGGTACAATAAAAAGTTGTGGTATTAACAGAATTCAAACTGTGTTCCTTAAAATTACTTCAATTATTTTTTAGAAACGAAGAGCAAAATAATCACATCTAACAGACCTATTCTAATAATGTAACATACATCACAAAACATGAAAATACACTAGATTTACTTAATTTTGTTTCATAATAAAATTAAAGAATACATGAAATAAGAACTGTTAGTTAAAAAAACTACCTTTCTCAGCATAAATGAGAAATTATTTTTGCAACCCAAGCAACTTGATACTTCTGAATCATTCATCCAACGATCATCAATTTTAATCTTCTGGAGGTGATATAAATGATTACTTCTCTTCCAAAGAATATCTTTCTCTCTAAATGGAAGTACAATTACAAACTATTATTGCTCAAAATTCAGATCTACAAATGTCGAAGAGAAAAAAAAAATGCAAAATTATATACTTTTGTACTCTCTACATACAATCCTTCAACCTATACCTAAAGTTCTATTTGTAAAATTTTTATGTTAAGAATATCAACATTTCACTACTCTAGTAAGACATTTGCAGAAATTGGCATCATAAAATGAACTTTAAAATATAAAAGTTATTTTACTAGAATAGCTAGATTGTATTTGAAATTATGTTCTTAGTCATAAGATTTTCTACACAGAGCTTTGAAATTGGTGGTTAAAGAACTGGATTTTGGATCAAAGAAACAGTAGCTGATAAAGTATACCCTAAATATGACCATGTAAATATAAATTGATGCTATTTTAAGACTCTCAAGAACTATTGGCAGGTACTTCTCACTTTTAACTTTTGTTTGTTTATATGCATTTGTTAATTTTTTTAAACATTGGTAGGTTTATATGCCCCTTGTATTTGTTTGTATTGTGTTTTATGTCTATGTGCTTGGCTTTCATGCATTACATCATAATGTATGGAAGTCAAGCTTTTCTCTCTATAAATCAATCTGACAAAAATTAAGTATATTTAAGTGCTTTGACAGCTTTGAAGAAAACTCAGCAAATAAAATTATTAACAAATAATTCAATGTTGAATTATCTTTCTATTAAAATCAATTTATATGGGCAGATGATGTCAAAGCCCTATAGGTGGCTCAGTGAAAGGAAAGAAAATTAGATTAAATGTCACTCTTACTTTAATAATTTCACTAGCTTTTTCTGTAACTCTCTGGAATATTTTTTCAAGAGTATGATTTCTGTTTCCATATTTTCTTTCTCCTTCAGATTATATACTTTAATATCCTCCAACTGAGAAGACAAGATTTCATTCTTACTTTGCTCATCTGCTACTTTAGTCATTGACTGAAATGAAAATTACAGTAATAAAGCACAAAAACTAGTCAAGGAAGAAAGACCTTCAAATACTCACAAAAAATAAATAAAAGTTCAATCCAATCATACACCATACTAAGCAATTCAATTACAGTTATTTATGGTGAATAATTTAGTTGTTCTTACCTAGTTCAAAACAACATTGAAATATTATTTATCATAGATTTTTTTTAACATGAATGTCAGAAATATTTAGAGTTTCAAAATATAAAAAGTTTTAAACAAGGATGCAAAAATATAAATAATAAATATAAGAAGGTAAAAATCAACCTATGAGACATTTATTAACAGATCAATTAAATTTCTTAGTGAATATTACCACCTGTAATATTTACAATTGGATATCAAACCTCCCTTGTTGTCTCCATACAGAATGAGAGATAATTTAAGAACAAAAATGACACAGAATATGCTATCAAGTCTAAGCAATCATATTATTAAAACAAATATTTTAATGTTGATGTCTATACATAAAGATAAATTCTTTTTATTGTACATGAAATCTGAATTGGATTTCATAAAAGGGCTTCAGATTTTAGATCATATGAACTTGCTAAGCCCACTCCAAGATTATAAAATAAAACTTCATTGAAAATTTAAATATTTTATTTGAAGTCAAACTGAGATTGTACATGGGTCAAACCAATTTTGAATCGTCAAATGAAAAAGTTTTCAAATTTAATGGTCCACAAATTCTATACTGAAGTAATTTTTATTCACACACATATAGAAATTTAAAAGAATAGAATAATACAATTAGCAATAATATAAAATATAAAAAATTATCTAAAAATAGAATACTCAACATGAAATAATTAGTAAAATGTTGGAAAAGTTCTATTTTTAAAAATTATTTTGCAAAACATACATAGAATGTACAAATATAAGGACAAAATACCAAACATAAAAAAAAATTATTATTCAACTTTGTCATACAGTAAAATCTCAACTGATATTAGTCATAATTCAATAGTCTAATAAAATGGTTTTGCATGAGGTAAATCCCATTCTCATGTATGAGAAGAGGTTCTATGACTACAGAATTTATCTGTGGCTTAGTATGTACCATAACTAAATAATCTGTTTTAAAAAACCTGAATCTGAATTCCACAAGATTTAAAATTTTCAAAATTCAGTGCATTAACCACTAGTACATAATAACAGAACTAGGTCAGTTACACATGACTATTTACTTAAGCATCTAAAAGCTTAGTCATTTCTTGCTTTTCTATCAAACAGATTATTTTTTACAATATTTCCAGAATTCCTCCATATGCTTAGTTGAATATTATTGTTATGACAGGGTAAGAAATATCAAACTAATAGCACTTGATAAAAATGCAAAAGACAAGAAAGCAAAAAGCACAAATAGATAGTAAATATCAAGCTGTATTGATGCACATGCAAAACACAGACCAAAATTAGATTATCGAATTCTGATTGTGGGTGAAATACCTTTTCTAGTTCTTGGCATAAACTAATGCATTCTTGTTCTCGTGTCTCAAGAGCAATATGAATATCTTCAAGCTAAAATATTGTGCATATTAAAGTAAAGTATGTATTTCTATGAAAGCAAAAGCAAACATTACAATACATTTATCATTATATAACATTTGAAAATGTCAAAACTTTTCCATTTTATACATATTAATTAGAAAATAGAGAAGACATGTAAAGAGGGCTAAGTGATTCTTTTATGTAACAAATGAAATATCTCTAGTCAGGGTAGCTTCACTAGACATCTCAAATTTAAAATAGTGTATCGAGTGAAAAGTAGAAAATTCACCCAGGAAATTACAAATTATTTCTCAGGGGTCAAACAAGGTTAATTATGCACTACAGTTAAAAGTATTAAACACATGCCTTAATAATTTTTCTGTTTTATAATATATGCATACACAAAATGCACACCCAATTGTTAATAAGAAAGTGCAGACCACAGAAAAAATTAGATCTTCTTACTTCCTGCCACTGATGCTCCTTTTCATTTTCTCGATCAGAACGAATTTCTAATAAAGCTTCTTCAAGAGCAAGAATAAGCTTTTCTTGATCATTTACTCTCTGTTTCATGTCCTCTAAGCCTTTATTTTGTTCGCTGAATTCCTAAATGCATAAAACAAATAATTCCACAAAAGAATATGTTTATACTATTTTAATAAGCAGTTTTTTAAGGGAATTGTTTTTAGTATTTAAACAACAAGGCCTATCAGGGCACACAGCTTCTCATAGATTTAATCAAATCCATAAAATATTGAAAAGAAGTGGCTAGAAGCTGAAACTTATACCTGAATTTAAGAATTAAAATTTACTTCCTTAGATTGTACAGAGTTAAAAATTACTATGTTTAATTGATACAGGTGTTTCTCAACATAATATTAGCATAAATAATTAGTATAGCCCCTTTCATCATTCCTGTAGAAAGGTTGCTTTTTTTAGGGAAATTTCCTTCAGGCATAAATAAATTGTTTTGGAATCAGTATATTTTTATTAAATCATGTTACCATGTATTCCAATCATGAAAAACCCATAGAAATGTTATCAATCAAATTAATTTAGAACACATACCAGAATTATAAAAGAATAATTATGTACAAAGTTATTCATTTAACTTTCTTAACACAAATGAGTACAAGACCAGCTTTGAAATTATATCCATAAATAAATACCTTTAATGCTTTTTCATACTTTAATGCTTCTGTATTCAGCTGGAACTGAAGAGCAGCAACCTCATGCTCTTTTGCAGCTTTACTTATAATAAGTTGCTGAGTAGTTCGATCTAACTCAGTAGATATAATCATAATTCTATTCTCCAGTTCTTGGACTTTACTTAATAAATGCATTTTCTCTTCTTTGAGGGCAGAAACTTGTTCAGTAAATTCATCAGACTGTAAATATCTGGCATAAGAAGGAGACTATTTTAGAGGACAATGCTGACTTTCCTTGAATTTTGCATAGCAAGACAATTTATAACAATGTAAGATAAATTTGATTAAAAATTCACTATATATATTCTAATTAAATAACATTAGTTTGCACACATAAAAATTTCAACAAGTAGGAATTGATATTCTTGATAAGGAATAAGAGAGGGGGGAAAGGAATAATTTTTTGTTGTGTATACAGCATATAAAAAAATCTCTAGTAGAATCATAATATATAATGTACTCATATCAATATATTTAAATTCAAGAAAGCAGCTTAGCAATTTACTCTGAATAAATTTTTTTTATTAATTTCTCCTCTCATAGAAGAAATAATATTAAACAGATGATAAAAAATAATTAATATAATAGAAATGATTATTATAAAGTTAATAAAAAATAAATTGAAATCACAAGCAGAAATAATAAAAAAAACTCAGCAGACCAAAAGTCTATGAAATAAAAAAACATGAAAATATTTCCCCTAGATATTAATATCTCATTTAGCTTCGAAAAACAATTTTTTGGAAAGGATCTATGTTATTCAAAAATTATTGTTTATCATGATATATACCAGAGGTGGGGAACGCGCGGCCTCTGTGATCTTCTCTTGCGGCCTTCATAAAAGCTAGCACTTGTATTAATTAATATTTAATTATATAGATTACAGCAATTTCCAAATCAATAGAATTAAATAAAGAACGGCATGAATGTATGTACAGTGTTGGCCAAAATAAAGTTGACATTTTGAAATTGTTGTCTGAAGTCGCTACAATTGTATATTTTTCCAAATGAGCTTCATTTACCTTGATTGTATGATACTTTAACTACACTTTATATGTCATTTAATGCTCAGAGTTTCTTAGGAATACAACCAGACATGTTATTTGATCTCTACACAAAAACTATTTTCTTACTATTATTGTTGTGACTGACTCCATGTACATTAAAACATATTATTTTTTCTGCCAAAAAAAAAAAAAAAATTAATGATTAATGTTATAACAAGTTTTTATCCTTATGTGAATACAAAAATATTTTATATTGTAACTTTTTATGTCAAATAATAAATAAATAAGGACTTAATTTTTTTTGTTATTTTTCTATATAATGCACCAAATTGTTAAAACTATATCTAACTATAATAATTTCATAAAAGTCGCATTTATAGGTTCATCAACTTATGAGGCCTCCTTTATTACTACCTAATTTACATGTGGCCTCTAATGGTAAAAAGGTTCCCCACCTTTGATATATACTAAGCAACCATTTTCACTCATATTCAAAATGCCAGTGTTTTTTCTATAGGGTGAAAGACACACAAAATATGTGAAGAATAATTTAATTTGTCTGATAACAAAAGTAATTAATTTTTAATTATTTCAAGTAACATTTATCAATATCATACCAGTTACTTAAGGATTCATACAAACAAACAAAAAGGAACACAAATCATTGAGTAAACACAGTACAATAGAACAAGATGCTACACATGGAGTATAGCCACAAATAAAAAAAAAGGCAAGTTGATAAAATAAAGATTTTTAAGGACAGCAACCTTAGCATTAACACAACGTAAAAACCATTCCAGTTTTGTCATTTTATAGTAGATAGATGTTCAGTTGAAATTTAAAGTTCATTTATAAAGCATGTCTCAATCATATAACAGCAAAGTATAACTTCTGGTTAACTTGGGTTCAGTCTGAACAATGTGCCTAGTTTTCAAGCGATTAGAGCAATGTGTCAAATTACATTGCTTACAAAACAATAATACTAAAGTCTGCATGTTCCCTACAGAAACTTAGTTGCTTAAAAATCATCTGGACCTAGCATTGATAATTTCTATATCTATGTAAAAACAATATGCCGACATAAGATGCAAACACCCAAGCCCTCCCTCCCTCAAAATTTTGTGGTATCTATACTATGAATCCATCTTTGACAGTCAGAACTCATAGGGAAAAAAATTACTTCTTTCACCCATAATTAGCAAGTTTAAACCTTCAAGTAACAACCATAGCAATTTCTTTTCCCTCACATTTTATTTAATTACACAATAATATATGTGATTCTTTCTATAACTAACAATATATATATATATATATAAACAAAAATATAAAACTCTACATCATATATATATATATATATATATATATATATATATATATAGTGCTCTTTAAGGGAAAAAATGAAAGCAATCTTCCCAAAATTCTTTGTGTAAAACAAAAAAAATTTTAAACTTAGTATCAATGAAGAAATAATTTAAAACATACCTCCTTTTATTTGAGGCGACCATTTCACTACCCATTTCTAAATTTTTTAAGGTTTCTTCTAAATCCTTTTTCTTTATTAATATGGAATCTACATGTGATATACTTGTTTGTAAATTTGGATTATTATTTCTTGTCATCTCAATTGATTCACATGATGAAATCATATAATCAACTCCTTTGCACTCAGAGGTAGAGCCAGAGGCTGAGTCAGAATCAGGTAAAGAATTACTCTCATTTATTGTTTCAATTGTAGTTAAAGGTTGAATAGCACCAATCTGCAATTTGTAAGGTGAAAATGAAATGCATGAATCTGTTTTGGAAGAATCACAATAGCAGCTATCAGATGAATTGGCCTCATTACACAGACTTGGTATGCATGAACTGCATTCCGAGTTCAGACTTCCAACATCTGAAGATGAATGGGGACTGTTTGTAAAGTTATTTTGGCAAATATCTTCAGATGAAGTTGGAACTATAGCATCATTGGCATTTTCAAAATTATTTTCAGCAGGAAGATCACTGACAAATGAGCTTGAATGTATTATTTCATTATTTTTTTCAACTGTTTTGCACATGTTTTCTAAGCGTCTATCAATATCTTGGCGTCTTTTAGAACCTTGCAGAAGACTAGAATATAAATTTTGACACTGCTCTTCCAAGAGTTCTAAACGACTTTTTTTAGGGCATGCATCTTGGAAGGTTTCGCTTGGACTGTGATTTATCGAATCTTTTTCTGAGGTACTTTCTTCAGAAAAGTTACAGTCACAAGCTGCATGAGGAAAAATAGCTTCCCGTTCTTCATAGCCTTTATCATCTACAAAACCACTTTCTTCACTTGTTTGCTTATGTCTCTGTACAAACTCCTTTCGTAAATCTTGCCACTCAGCCTCTGACTTAGAGTTTTTTATGCGTACAATATTAAAATCCTCTCTAGTATTTTCTAACTGTTGCTTTAATCTAGTTAATAATTTACGTTTCTCTTGCAGATCATATTTTAAAATGCCTTCTGCAGATTGCAACTTCCTATGCTGTTTTATCAGTACAGATACAAGTTGTTGAGCCTCCTCAATCTCTTTGGTGACACCTTTTAAATGTAGTTCTTGGTCTCGAACTCTAGTTATCAAATTATTATTTAATTCTTGAGAGGAATCTAATCCAAATTGAAGCTCAATCATTTTTTCATTAAGGCTGTTTAGTTTTACAAAGGATGATTTTAAAACAGGCAGTAGAGGGACTATGATTCTTTTAAGTACAGGATCATGAGCTATATCACAGGAAAAATCATCTGATGACTTGGATGAAGCAGTATCATCAAGTGGTAACAATACACTCTGTTCGATATCCTTTTCATTTGATATTTTCAGAAAACCATAAGAACGTAGTAAATCCTTTAAAGTTCTGATTTTAGTATACAGGTTTTGATTTCCTTTTATAGAGCAATCAACTTTGTCTTGCAATGAAATTATAATACTTTCTTGCTTAGTAACAAAATTTTTTATACAAGAGACACAGTTTTCAACAAAGTTGTTAAAGTTTAAATAACTTTTAGATTTATCACATTCGGATGAAAATTTTTCTTCTAAACAATTTCTAATCCTCTTCAAGCGAGAAATATGGGGTATAACTAAATTAATATCAGATTTCTGAACAGTATCTTCTATATCATCAATTATAGTTTTGATTTCCAATAATAACTCTGCGATATAAATAGAATTTTGAGGAAGATATATATTTCTATTAATTTCTTGTGAATTTTCAATCTCTTTACCACATACGCAAGAGTTAGACATTTTGAGAGTTGGTGTTTCATCAATATTTATCTGTAAGGCACATTCAAAACTTTCTGCAGCATCACTTTTGATTTTGGGCTTTACAGAAGGATTTATAGATGGAAAACATCCATCTTCACATGCATTTTCAGTATTTTCACCTGTTATTCCAATCACCTTCACAACCAATCCATCAGTTACAGTTCCATCAGAAGCAGTCAAATTAGATGATGTAGATACAATTTTGTCCTCCATCTCAACCTGCACATTTAAAAGTGTATACACATTAACAAGTCTATTATATATTTTACATTATACAATATACAAAAATCTACTTATAAATAATATGCTTTAATGATAGCTTAAATTTCTAGCTAAATTTTACTGTATGCCTACCTGACAGGATTGAGTTTTCTTGTCATCTCTGTAAGCACAATTCAGCTGCTGTTGAAGAGAGAGACACTTGGATTGAAGAGTCTGTATTTCAGATTGTAATTTCAAATTTTCTCCTTCAAGATGTCTAACTTCCTTTTGTAAACTAATATTTTGTTGAGAAAGATCTTCATTCAATTCTGTCAATTTAAGAGGATCCAGATTCTCCTGCAACAGTATTCCAAATTAGTTTCAAAGTCAAAAAATAAATTCTATTAAGATTATTTTTAGACTCAAATACTTTAAGGATTCTACTCCAAAATTTGATTGTTCCTGAATTAATTAATCTATAATTAAATGAACTTACCACAGCTGAATTATTTGAATCTGAACATATATCTAATGAGGAGCAGGACTCAGAATCACAATTAATAGTGTTGCATTCACCCTAAATGAAAATTAAAATTAAAAAACAACATTAACAATGTAGTTATTATTTCAGACATTCTTACGAGAATCCTAAAAGTTTAATTTTTACCTGAGTTGAAAAGCTATGCAAATTTCGAAATGGAACATTATCATTTTCATATGAAGTGAAAAGTTTCCTAAAGGGGAAAAAGAGCAACAGAATTTTATTGCATTGCCAAGTATTTTAGACAATTAAAATCAATTCACTAATAGCAACAACAAACCTTCTTCCTGTTACCAAAGAAATGCAATTATTGGATTTTTTTTTGGATGGTTTAAGAGTATCAAAAAGTTATAGAGAGGAAAATCAACATGGTAAGAATAACTGATAATATATATCTGCAACAGCAGTAAAATTAATTCTGAGTAACTTTTAATCAAAGTTTTGTACAATACAAAAATTTGAATATGCCGTAAAAGTATATCACTTATCTAAATTAATTTTTCAAGTGAATGACGATGAAAATGACCAAAAGAAATCTTGGTAGATTTGAATTTAAAGTAAAAACTGCTGAATAGGATGAAAAAATTGTTTGTCAACATAATTTTCTTTAGCATGAACAGTGAGATATCAGTTTACAGCAATATTTTGAGCATCAAAAATTATGGCCTGAATTTCCAGCAAATAAGGATTCTGAGTAATCAAATTACATCCATGCCACTTTCAATATCTAGGATCCATAAACAACATCAAGCATGCCTTTATCTATGAAAGAATGTTCAGAAATGTTTTTTGACAAAAAACTGTACGGAAGTTCAAGAATAACTGATTCGACTGATATAACTCCATTACAAAATTACTCAGCAAATTTTACTATGCAAGTATGTACCATTTTAGAACAACTAACAGAAGACAAGCAGAAAGATAGCTTAGAGAAGCACTACCTAAACTAAATGCTTTCTTTCATTAGGGAACAATCCATATGGATAGAAGAGATAGAAATCCAAACTTTCTGTACTTCTCACCAAGATTTTTATAAACAAAAATAGTAGCTATAGTGGATTGATATGCTAACTAATTAAAATTTATCAGAGCTTTATACAGATTCTTTGCTATCGAAGCTAGCTAGCTAGCTAGCTCTCTCACTCACTCACACACACACACACACGCACACGTGCGTGTAATAGGTATTTCTTATATTTTATAAATAAATAGATATAATATATATATATATTTATGCAAAATTTAACTATACAAAAAGTCATTTCATAGATTGTAATAATAATTTTACATAGATAAAATCTTGTGTTTTTCTATGCAAGCATAATGAAAAGATTACCGGGCAAATTTAGGCCATGAAATATCAAGTTCTGTGTGTCCAGTGCTTAGGTCAAAATTCAATTCATTGAGTTCATACAAAGAGGTGACTAATGTGGACCATAACTTTTCCTGTGCAGGAAGAGATTGTTCCACATAAAAATCCCTAAAAAGAGAGTTAAGCACATTTTGTTTAAAGAACAACTAAGTACATCAGAAAATAAACTCTTCAGTTTCTACGAAAAAGCAGAAGTACAATGACCACAAACACAAAGTCAGATGCTTATTATTCATGTTATGAATTTATTGAGAGAAAAAAAGGGAGGAAATGACAGTTTAAAAGCAGAAAAGACAAACATTATGAGAAAAAGACAAATTAATTAAACTAAGTTCTTTTGACCTATTATTTCTGATCATGAATGAAAATATTTTTTTTACTGGTTGAGTCATACTATGATGTATAATAAATATCCCTGTAAAAAAGTTCTAAAATAAAATAAAGAGTTATGAACCAGTGCAATACTATGGTAATAATATCTCTCTTTTACTTAAATAAACCAGCATTCTTTTAAAGAACAAACTTTTTTCTGATGTGTATATGCATGCTAATATTTCAGATATACTTATATACATGACTGTACCCACTCAGCACTATTAACTTTACAGTTCAATTAATTTTATAGATTTTTAGCATAAAAATTTGATTTATGTACCAACATTTTAAATTAGTATCATATTTTATTCAACAAGTCTTATGGCAAAGAGTTGCCTAGTATAAAATTTCGCTTTTAAATTTTATCAACTTCATGGGGTAAAGAGCTGATAATGAAAGTTTGAATTCCTATATCTGGTTTTGGTGGGTGTTATGTCTGATTGTTACTTTTATTTTTACACAATTATTAACACACCAAATACGTTGATTTTAATTCTAAAAGTTCTGATGAATATATCCTAGTGTAGATGACCTCAGTTTTAGCACTAGAATTACAAGAGTGGTAACAAAATTTCATATGAAAATAATTTACCAAAGTTATAAGATGGCATTCAAACAGTTACTACTACACAATTTGATTTTAAATATCCAATGTTGTTAAAAAGAATAATTCAAGAATACATGCCTTTAATGAACAAAAGATATTGTATATAAAGACATAATAAAAGCAATATACATTGTGGTTTACATAAATAATGCTGCAAGCACTGAGGCATGCTAACTTGTTTATACATGATGAGTATGACATCAGCTAAATAATAATAGAGAATATAGCTCTATAGAAGGGCATGACATAGTCTCCAAAAGAGGTGTATTGGCACACTACATCAGCAGTATATATCTGCCAGGAGGATTGCAAAGGGACTTAAAATCTTAAACTTAACAGATGCACTTGTAATTATAAAGGTCAAAGACTATAGGTAACAGAATACCAAAAGTTTTGTAAGAATCATGTAATAAAACTTATTGAAAATGCAGTCTTTAAAGTAAGGTCTCCACCTTTTATTTTATTTATTTTTATCACAAATGCCAGGCTTGAACAGTTAAATTATTAACCTTCTGGCATCCCAATATTTCTGAACAGTACATTTAAAACTATTAAGTGCAGAATTTCCACCTTTCATAAATCTAGCAGTAAATACATAAGGAATCGCAGAATCACTTGAGAAATGAGCTGCATGGAGCTGAGGAATGGGAGGAAAACAAGCTATTATTTATTGCTTCTGAATCAATCCCTATGACTTACACAATTTAACCTTGAAATATGAAGACTGTAAATAAGATACCATTTGTTAATGATGTTTTAATTCCCAAGACTAAAGCTAGTCAGTTAAAAGTTAGTTCATACGGGTATACGTGTGTTGTTTTATAAGTCTGTGAGATGAAGCACTGAAATTGTTAGTGCCCTCACATTTAGCATTTTTCAAAGGCACACTTGTAAAATTATAAACAGATTTGATGTTCAGTCTGTGATTGACAGCGATTTTAGTCGGTCAACTCTTTTTACTGCTCACACAATGGAGAAAAATGAGTTCCGCACATTGATAAAACATTAAGTTTTAAGAGGTAAAATGGCACTAAAAACTAAATCCAGTCTTAATAAATAATACGGCGAGTCTGCACTTTTGCTTAGAAGGACTTACAAGAGCAGACCTGCCAACTTTCCGGATTTACCCCGGCAATGCCGGATTTTTAATGCCTTTTCCGGGTTTCCGGAATGGACACTATTATTACCGGATTTTTAATTACATAACAAAAATATCTACTCAGTTCAGGTCACCTATGTCAAGGGAAACCTTAGAAAATTTGCTAATATGCAAATTGAACCCACAAGGACGCTGTTATGAAGAACAATTTAACAATGAATTTTTAAAAAGAGCAAAATCAGCTACATTAAATGCTACAAAAATTCCAAGATTTTCTGCAATTAATTAAAACAAACATTATAAAGAAATAGAAGTACTCAAAATATAGACTGCTGGGGACCATGCTAGTGTAAATAAGATGTACATTAAAATGTATGATTACTAATTACAAATACAGTGGTACCTCATCTTACGAGTTTAATTCGTTCCATGATGGAGCTCGTAACTCGAATCAGTTTTCCCCATTGAAAAGAATGGAAATGCCATTAATTCGTTCCAGGCTCCCCCCAAACTCGGCAATTTTTGGTTACATGCTTTTAAATAAGAAAAATGTTCTTATAAATGACGAACGTTGTATAAAAATGCAATACAATAGAATGTACGGCAATAAACTTGTTTTATTAAGTGTAATGTACAACATTTACCTTGGAGATCAGACTTGAAGTTGCTGTTGAAAGTGGAGGAGAAAAGCTGAACTGAAAAATTAAATCTTATTCGTTGATTTTTGATCTTTTCGCCACATCTTCCTCGATTTCGCTTTTATTAGGAGCTACCCTCTTAAAGTGAGACACGGAAGCTGAGCGATTGTTGCATCGTTCACAGGGATGTAATGTCCAAATTCCTCTTTCCGAGAATCCGAAGATCGTTTTCTCAGAATCCGTAGGAGGAGGAGGAGAGCTTACGATCCTAGGACCAAGGTCATCCGATTCCCTAGAACCCATGGCGAGTACCAGTGTCGGGGAGGGAATTGAAGCTATCTCTCTGCGAGAGAGGGAGGACGCTGTTTGTTTTCGGAGGGCGACTCAAGTGTGGGCAGAGTGAGCTGACCGGGGTGATAATTGTTGAGTGTTAATCTCTAGGATTTAGACTGGATAGTAGTCTTAGAATAATATGTATACAATTGTATAATAATTGTACATAAAGATGGTAAAGATTATATGCTTCTCGTGTTCTCCTTTGATGAGCACATGGCGTTTGCTGCGTAAACTAGCTGTGGGGTATCTGAAGCTTGCTCATAACTCGATGCAAAAAATCTGCAGAGAGAATGCTCGTATCTCGAAAAACTCGTTAAGTAGAGACACTCATAAGTCGAGGTACCACTGTATATAACTTTTGTTTAATATTATAATTTCAAGATGTGCTGAACAGTAAGGAAATATTTTGAACTATGTTATATTATTAAAGAGATCCTATAAACTATAAGTAAGTATAGATTATAATTCTTTTATAATTTTTTTCTATACTGTTTTGTGTTATGTCGTTATGTCGATTATTTTAGGCATGGTAGAATATTGCAGGATTTTCCTCTTACTGAGGTTGGCAGGTCTGCAAGAGGTTTGTTGATTTTCGTGAATGAGCACAAGTGACGCTGAACATTCTGGTTGCCCTGCTGTCATTACGCCAAAAATTATCGAAAAGATACATGATATGGCGATGAAGGCCAGAAAATTAACAGTGAGATTTATGAGGCTATTAGCATCTCATCAGCGCACGTACATAATATTTTGCAGAAATATTTGGAAACGATAAAGCTGTTGGTAAGGTGGGTGCTGCATTTGCTAACAATCAACCAGAAAGGTGAAACAGTGAAGTAGAATTTGGAGTTGCATAAAAGAATCAAGATGAAATTTTGCATCATTTTGTAACAATTGGTGAAACAGCTACATCAGTAGCAGTCAGAAGAGAAAGAACAGTCAAAACAAAGAGATGAAGGTGAACATTTAGGGGACTTCTTTGGACGCCCATGGTATAATCTTTATTGACTACTTGGAAACAGGCAAAACAATCTCTGGAGATTACTATGTATCTTTATTGGATTTTTTAAATAAACAAAAAGGGCACATTTAGTGATTGTGAAGGTTCTTTTCCATCATGACAATGATCCGGTTCATCCATCTGCAATTATGGTGGTAAAACTATTAGAACTGCACCACAAAATTGTTCCCCCATCCTCTATATTCTCCAGATTTCTCACCTGCAGACTACTGCTGTTTTAAAGTATGAAAAAATTTCTTACAGGACAAAGTTGCAACAAATTCCGCAGTGACTGGTGAAACAGACGCTTATTTTGCAAACATGGCTAGGTCTTACTGCTGTTCTAAAATATGAAAAAAATTCTTACAGGGCACAGTTGCAATAAATTCTGCAGTGATTGGTGAAACAAATGATTATTTTGCAAACATGGCCAAGTCTTACTTTAGGGAAGGTATAAAAAAGCTTGAAAATTGTTGGACCAAACGAGTGGACCTAAGAGTTGAAAAAAAAAAATGAAAGAAAGAAAAAAAAGTCATCTCTATTACTCATGCACAGACTTATCAAATGACCAAATAGTTACATCTCATAAAAGATGTCAAACATACTAAACTAAATGTGAACTAATGCACACAAATATCATTTCTTTTCTTATCCAATCATGTTCTTGAAAATTCCACAATATATCAATCTTATACTCTCGCCTTAAATAAAAAGTTACTCATAGAAACGAATGCACTAACTTTACCTTGAAATTTTTTGTTGCATGAAACAACTCTGTAGTGTATCTGCTAGGCATTTTTGGGTCAAACAAAACCTGATAAAAGCTCTACCTCTTCCTAGAGATGTTTTTAGCTATAAAATTAAAAAATTAATAATAATCAGAAACAAGTTTAATTAAAAGCAAAATAAAATGTTTATAAATTATACTTACAGCAGTTATTGATTTTACAAAATTTATACCATCATGATTTCTTTTAGAAGACACAAAAGAAGCACAAATATAGTTCCAGTATGATTTCTTTGGCCCTAGCAAACCTGGCTTTTCTAAATAAAGTATAGTTTTCAAAATAAATAATTGATTAAAATACAAAAATTAATCTGGTAAAATTAAAATTCGTTTAAAGCATAACTGAATGAGTAAAAAATAAAACTATACCTATCAGACCAAATAACAAAATCAGCTCTAATTTTTCCTGAAAACGATGAAGTATTGCAGAATCATCATTAATAGGAGTTCCTCCATCTGAAGACTGTTTCTTGAGTTCAGAAACACAATCTAGATAATAAATACAATTGTAATTTACAAAAGTTACAGGATACAAAATAGCTTAAACTGTAAAGAGAGAGTAAAATCCAAAAATTAAGTAATAACAAACTTTAACTTGTATGCAACAGATAATTATTATGATACATTCAATATATAATAAGTACTATAAAAGAAATTGTACTTAACCAAAAGTTCATACTTGAAAATTCAGCACATTATGCAGCTTACTGGAATTAATTTGAAAAAAAGAACCCAAAGACATTAAATGTCAAAATAAAACTGCCTTCAATACATTAAACAGGCAACAATACCAATATTGATCAAAATAAAGAATCACTAAAATAAATGAGGAGTGATAAGTTTGATTTTTAATAGTTCTCTAGAAATATAGAGGTCAATTCAAAATATTTGATTTTTTATTTTCTTGTGTAAATAAAACCTTTTTACTTTTCAATTATTAAGAAACATAATAAATGCAGTTAACCTTCCACATTCTCTGGGGTTTGGTGTGTAGATCTCAGGTCTAAACAATTACACTGCTGGCCATTAAAATTGCAACACCAGAAAGCAAAGCAAATAACAAAACTTTCCTTATTGTATGTATACAGCATAGTAGGAAGAAAACATGATTAAATTTGTAGGAAATTTGGGGGTATAAAGGGTCTGAAATAAGTACACACAGCTGCCACCTCTGGCAGCTAAAACGGCTCTAACCCGGTTAGGCATCTTGGATGACAGATACGGGAAAGTCATTACATGCTGCTTCAAGTCTATGCCACACTTCATCAATCGTAGTGGCTGGAGAGCGATGGCGAACCAGTCTCTCCGCAACCTATCAACAGATGTTTTCAATGGGTGAACGATCTGGCCAGGACAACAGTCGAACACCCCCTATGTTGAGGTAGGTCAGGACACGACAGGCAACACGCGGTCTTGCGTTATCTTGTTGAAAGACGACGTCTCCCAGGCCGCGAACACAGGGCACAGCCACCAGGCTTAAGATCTGAGAAATGTAACGCTGGCAGTTCAGATTACCGACGACGCGAACAAGAGGTGTTCGTGTCGTGTACCCAATGGCTGCCCATACCATCACACCAGGTGCAGGGCCCGTATGATGATATCGAAGGCAAGCAGGCTACGTGCGTTCTCCCCGGTGCCTCCATCACGATGCTGCACGCAGAACCGGGACTCGCCTGAAAAGACGACGTGGTGCTACTCCTGTATCCAGTTTTGTCGTCGCCCGTCGCCCTGCTGCAGTGTTAAGGGAAGCCGTACAGACAGTCCGTGTTGCTACAGACGTCGTCGCGGATACTTGTGCTGTAAACAAGCCCATTTCTCAAGATCCGTGATGTGGCTGTACGATCCTGGACAACATGTCTGTCCTCTCGGGCGTTAGTGGCGGAAGGACGTTGAGATCCTGCATGCCGTTCAGTATGACACTCCTGAACCCATCGATTCCATATTCGCATGACAGTCGTTGGATTCCGAGCAATGCGAGTAGCAATACCGCGGAACGATAAACCGCACTCTCGATAGGCCACGATCCTGCCGCTATCGAATTCCGAGACGTGCTGGTAGCCGATTCTCCTTCTTATACGAGGCATAACACGACCTTCTCACAAACAACTAACATTCAAATGCGATTTCCTAGTGAGAAACCCACTACATAACTTTTCATTTATACAGAGTTTAAGATGCCGTTTCTCCCTCCTGCGTCGTTCGATTGCGCTTAAATGCTAATCATTTGCATATCCCAGCACCATCTTCCTCTCATGCAAATTTGATGTTTGTATCATCCCTCCTTCATGGTGTTGCAATTTTAATGGCCAGCAGTGTATTTATCAATGATTCATTTGAGTAAATGCAACTACTGTTCCTTTAGATTACACAAAAACTGATAGCAGTTGTAGGTGTAAACTGCTTAAACATCTATATATATAAAACAGTTCCGTAACTGACTCATTCACTGACTGACATACAACGCACAGACCAAACCGCTGGACCTAAAGGGCTGAAATTTTGCATGTGGATTCTTCTTATAGTGTAGGGGTGCACTAAGAAAGATTTTTGAAAAATTCTTCTTACATTTTTTAAAATAAAATTTTTAAGCTGTTTTTTTTTTACTTTTTTAAGTTTGCACTTAAAATAATAAATTGAGCGTTATAAAATTTATACCACGAGAAAGATCATAAAAATTCCTTTAAAATGAGATCTTTTTCGAATCTTTACCTCCATTTTCTGATTTTTGGAGAATTTTTAAAGAGAAATTTTTAGAATTTAATTTATTAAATGCTGATCACGTGCATAACAACTAAATAGACAAAAAATATTTTTTTTCTTGCTAATGCGGCAGACGATTGGACATTATTTTGTCTATAAAAATATCCCTTACGATTTTTTTATCTATAATATATACAGTGGCTCCCAAAAGTGTTCGTACACTTACGAATTTCAATGAAATAGGGGTCTATCCATTAATTAAAATGAATATTTCAGAATGGGTATTTAGTAATAAGATCTATAATCTATTCTTAACAAAACTACATGGAATATTTTGAAAACATAGTAAAACTTTATTTTTAAGAAACCAGTAATCAAAAAGTAACGAAAACTTTATCTCACAAAAGTCATCGTACACTGAAATATTTTCGGAAAAATTCATAATTAAAATTATCGAATGGCGCTTTATTTTTATTTTTGAATTGTGGTGGCATTTAAAATATCGTTTGGCTTTAATTTTTGCTTGCCTACTCCGTAATATTCTATTTATTATTTAAAAATGGCTCGTAGTCGTAAAGAAACAACAAACAGCATTCGAAAATTGATTATTTTTCATCATAGTAGTGGTAAATTAGTTCGGAATATTGCTAAATTACTTAATTTATCCCATTCTACTGTGCAGTATGTGAAAAAAACGCTTTAAAGAAGAAAATTGGATCGAAAACAAGGTAAGAAAAGGCCGTCCGGCAAAGTAAACAAAACGTGATCAGAGATTAATAATTAGAAAATTTGTGAAAAATCCACGTTTGAGTGCTGTAAAAGTTTCTGCAGAATTTAAGGAAACATTTTCTACTTCAATTTCACCTGAAATTTTTTGACGAGTTCTCAGAACAGCTGGATTACATGGGCGTTCTGCTCATAGAAAATTTTTTGTGAGTGAGAAAAACAGAAAGTTTTCGCACTATCAATGATAAATAAGCCCCAAACCTATTGGAATAATGTCTTATTTGCCGATGAACATTTTTGGTGCTGATGGGCGTATAATTGTATGGAGAAGAAAAAAATGAACTTAATCCCAAGAACTTAGTAGGAACAGTTAAGCATGCCGGTGGAGGTATCCCTGTGTGGGGGTGCATGTCAGCATCAGGACTAGGAAATTTGGTATTTATTGATGGCATAATGAATCATGCTGTTTTTATAAATATTTTCAGAGACAATTTAAAATTATCAGCTCAAAATTTGGATATTGGAAACAACTTTGTTTTTTTATCAAGATAACGATCCTAAGCACACGGCTCTCAACGTTCGCATCTGGTGTCTCTACAATTGTCCACAAGTTTTGAAAACACCACCTCAATCGCCAGATTTTAACCCAATAGAATATATTTGGAGAGAACTGGAGGTTCGAGTACGAAAACACGACATTCACACGAAAAGCGAACTAAAAACTATTATGATGGAAGAATGGATGAACATTGATGCAAAAATTACAAAAGAACTAAAGCAATCTATTCCCAGACGTTTAAAAGCTGTTGTGGATGCTAAAGGATATCCTACTAAATATTAATTTAACGAAAAATTAGAATATTTACTAATATGTAGAGATTTTTTACAAGTGTATGATGACTTTTGTGAGTTAAAGTTTTTGTTACTTTTGGATTATTGGTTTCTTAAAAAGAAAGTTTTACTATGTTTTCAAAATATTTCATGCAGTTTTGTTAAGAATAGATTATAGATCTTATTATTAAATACCCATTTTAATCAATGGATAGACCCCCTATTTCATTGAAAATCGTAAGTGAACGAACACTTTTGGGAGCCACTGTATAAAACAGTTCCGTAACTGACTCACTGACATACAACGCACAGACCAAACCGCTGGACCTAAAGGGCTGAAATTTTGCATGGCGATTCTTCTTATGGTGTAGGGGTGCATTAAGAAAGATTTTTGAAAAATTCTTCTTAGATTTTTTAAAATTAAATTTTTAAGCTGTTTTTGTAACTTTTTTTAAGTTTACATTTAAAATAACAATTTGAGGGTTATAAAATTTATATCACGAGAAAGATCGTAAAAATTCCTTTAAAATGAGATCTTTTTCGAACCTTTACCTCCATTTTCTGATTTTTAGTGAATTTTTAAAGATTCATTTTTAGAATTTTAATTTATTAAATGCCAATCACGTGATTTCTTTTTCTGGTACTTTAAATAAATTTATCGTCACGTGCATAACAACTAAATAGACAAAAAAAATTTTTTTTTCTTGCTAATGCGGCAGACTATTGGATATTATCCGAAAAAAATAAATATCCCTTACTAATTTTATATATATATATTAATATTACATCAATTGTATACATTGATCGTCGCATTTATTATAAATATATATATATATTTTTTGGCATTAATTGCATACATTGACCGTTGTATTTAATTTGAATGTACTCCGTAGCGAAGCGCGGGTTTTCAGCTAGTAAATATATTTTTTTCTACATCAATTGTATATATTGATAGTCGTATTTATTATAAATATATATATATATATATATATATATATATATATATATATATATATATATATATATATATATATATATATATATATTTATTTATTTATTTATTTTCTTTTGGCATTAATTGCATACATTGACCGTTGTATTTAATTTTTAATAGTGAAGTGCGGGTTTTCAGCTAGTAACCAAATAAAAGTTTTAAACAATATTTATAATACTATTCTTTAATACGATGTTGCTGTAATGAAAATTTTATTATTTTGTACTAAACTAATTTTCTTTTAATATGAGAGTTTAAAAATATGTAGTTATTAAAAAAAAGCTTCTACATAAAATCATAATATTTAAGTATGTTAATACATAATTGAAGTTTTTTGGCTTTAAGTATTAATTTAAATGTTTAAGTAAATATAATTTCATACTAAAATAAAATACACTTAGCATTTTTCATTTCTAAAAGTTTATCATTTCCGCTTTCATCAGAATTTATATCTTTCAAATATTCTAATTATTTTACCTCGCATTCTATAGTTTTTGACGATTAATTTAAGCTTAGACAAACTCTTAAAATGTTATTTTATTTTACTTTAAAAAAATTAAAACTTCGTGGTTGACTTTAAAGGAGAAAGCAGGTTGGAAGAAAAAAAATGAAACTAGAAAAATATTTTCTGAAATTTGGTGAAGCCTAAAATCTTTATGTTAAAATAAATTAAACTAATAGTTTAAAAGAAATTTATTCAGAAAGATATACAAATGGTTATTTTATAGTCATTTTTAGGTTGTGTAGTTAAACTCCAGTTTAAATAATTAACATTTTGGCGATAGATGACTATACTAAGAAACAATTTTTTATTTATTCCGATATTCTGAATGTGATAAAGGTTTGGTTTTGGTTTGAAGCGCAACGGTCAACCTTTTGCTACGCGAGGGCTAAATTTGACCGGGACCTACAGTTTAAAGCCAAACGGCTACAAACATCCATGTCAACAGTGGGACTCGAACCCTCAGGATCTGAAACGAATTCGGCCATCACCTGTTCCCATGTGATAAAGGAAACCAATCGTAAGCATTACAATTTATTATGTAATCATATGGAACTAATAGTTTTAATGAAATTTTTTTAGTACGATATAGAAATAGTTAGAAGAATCATTTTTAGGTTTTGTGGTTAAATTTTAACTTAAATAATATTTTCCCAAGAAATGGATGGCGATACTAGGTAAACTTTTTTTTTTCTTTTCAAATTTCGGCATGTTATAGTCATGTGATAAAGGGGACCAATCGGAGGCACTATATTTTAATCAATAATCAATAATCGAATGGAACTAATGGTTTAAATGAAATTTTTTTTAGCAATTTACACAAATGGTAATTTTATAGAATTATTTATTAGGTTATGTAGTTAAGCTCCAGTTTAAATAATTAATATTGTGCCATTAGACGGCCATACAAAGTGACAAAAACAATTTTTTTTTTAAATTCTCAAATTGGGATAAAGGGGACAAACATTATATTTTTGATTAAGAAATAATAATTCGATTGATTCCATCATCATCAAAAACAACGACGCCAACTTCACATTCTCCTTTAAAAGTCAATTTACAAAATTTAAGAAACAAAACTTTTTCCTGAACGAAATACTGGAAAACGTCTTTCCGTTTTTGGCTCATATTAACATATTAAAACACAAATATGTGTGTGTGTGAACATTTGTGGATTTGAACGTGTATATAAACCAAGGGCGGCTCCAGTCCAGTTTTTTTTTGGGGGGGAGGGGGCAATGTCGGCTCTTAGGGTTATATATATATATATATATATATAAGAAATAAACATCGTCTCATTTTAAATTTAAACTCATTTAGTATTAGGTCTATGATTATATAATTTTAGGCTATGAAAAAAAATACACCGGGCTTTTGCATTTTTTATTGCCCCCCTCCCCCCTTGGAGCCGCCAATGATATAAACACTTTTTTACCACTATTGTTCCAGCTTACATCTCCGCTCATATCAGTTAAAAAGTTAATTGTTGTTATCTGTGGTAGTTACGTCCGGGCGGCGTTCACGAGAGAAATTTTCTACTTTCCTCGCAAACTGGGGCTGTAATTGTAGCGCATTTTTTCTTGCATCTCGGTTCCAAAATAGTTTTCCATAAACATAGAGCTAAACAGGCTACGAGGCGAAAACTGGGTGCGCCTCACGCTGGCGTTTCGAAAATGTCGCTTGTGCGGTTTACACATTGTTTTTCCGCGGTAAAAAGTGCTATTGCAAATTTCTGCACTTTTTAACCCTTCACTATGATTTCCGTAATTTTCTCATTCGATTCTAATTTCCGAAATTTTTTATTTTACATATTAGCATTCTAATGTAATTTTATTCATAAATCTGGAGCAACTTTAGGCTTTTCAAAGTACTTGGCCCCTCTGCAAAATGCAAGCTCTAGAAAGAAAAAAAAAAGTTGTCGGAGACAAAGCTTCTTTGACAAATGAAACGGCAGTTGCAATTTCCCGCGTGGTGTTTCTCAGACAAATGAATAAGCACATTCTAGTACAAGTCAGACGAAAAAAACTGTTCCCCAAGAATCCGATAATTTTTCCTTTCATTTTAACAGAATTTTTTTAGCAAAAAAAAAAAAAGAGCGTAAAATACGAGCTGTAGCACGTGAATACGATTTCTCTACGACATTTGGCTACTGTTTAAAAAAATTATGTACTTTTTCCCGCCAAGAACTACGGGCTCATATTAAAAAATTAGTTTTTAAAAAGGGAAAAATAAAGGATAAGAGAACTTTTCTGATTACCAGAAAATTTGGAAATTCTGGGGGCCTTTCAAGTGCGTTGCAGACATTTAAAATGATTATACTTAATGCATATGTATATAAGAAAGATATGGAAAAAATAACCAATATTGATTTTACATTGAAAACAAGCTAATCAATGGAGGACTGACAAAAAGAGGACTACAAATACTTATTCACATTTTTTAAGAAAAACATATCTAAAAGAAAAAAATTAAATTTGCAACTTTTTAGATTAAATCATCCAGAATTATTGGAAAATATTATAGTACAACTAAATAAAAATAAAGTAAGTGAGAAGCTTAACAATAAATCAAACAACACAAAATATTAGAAAAAGGTTAATAATTTTAACAGCATTGTAATTTAACTGAAAAATTAACATTTGATTTGATTAAATATACAGGAACAAATATATTATACAAAAATATATGTAAAATATTGTTTTAGTAATGTTGAAGAATGACAACACAGGTGTTTCTAGATATGTAATTAAGAAGAAATACAAGCAAAATTAATAAAAGTATGTTTCTGCAACATAGTAAAGATAAAACAGTAACCTCTAACACTTAATAATAGATAACTTTAGCTTCCTGGTTAAAATTTCTTGCAAGCTCATTAATTTTATGAAAATGTCAATCAAAACAATTTCATGAAATCAGTGAGTCCTCCTGATAATATGGATTGACTTGACAAATAGAGAAGTATAATGAAGTATGAGTGGATTCAGTTATGAGAAATGTGACTCAAGCCAAATGTTCAATAAGATTATCCCCTAGGAACTTATGAAATAAAATATATAAATTTTTACATTTATAACAGAAAAAAAATAATAATAGAGGTTTAACAGATTGTTTTTAAAGTATTGTGAGTTTTGTGACGTAAGAGTTTTAATGGTACATATAGGAGAGAATATATGAGAGAAATAATAATGGTAAATATATGAGAGAAAAAAGACTAATTACTTTTCCTTTTACATTTTAGATAGTCACAATCAAACAGCATGTACCTTAAAGTAATTCAAATATACTTTCAAAAGAGCTTACCTTCAATATCAAGAAGAACTTTATTTGGTTGTGTTCTTGAGCCCATTATACAAGATATTTTATCTACACAAATTAAAATTAGTTATACCTCCTTTATGTATACAAATACATATCAATCAATACACAAAATTTAAAATCCTTAATCTAATATTAGTTAACTCCTTAAAGCTATCATTTAATTCTTATCAACATCAGATGTGCATGAAATATAAAAATTACAATATATTGATATCCTTAATGTTAAAATAATTTTAATCTCTTAAAATGTGTCGTAAGCACTATGAAGGCTTTACAACTAAATGTTAATGAGTTTTAAGATTAAATCCATCACCTAGAACAGTGGTTCCTAACTGGTGGTCCGTGAGAGCCAGTCAGTTTTCCCCAAGATGACTTTGTTTGCTTATGTCTCTTTAAAAAAATATTATTTTCAATGTAAGAAGTACCGAAGTCTGTACAATGGTTTAGAAAATACTTTCAAAGCATTGGACAGAATTAGGTACTTCTTACATTGAAAATAATATTTTTTTTAAAGAGACATAAGCAAACAAAGTCATCTTGGAGAAAACTGACTTTGGCACTTCTTGTACCAAGCCACAATTATATATACATAAACAAACACACATACACACATATATATATATATATATATACACGTATGTATATGTACATATATATATACATATATATATATATAGTTATTTCTGCTTATAAGAATCACGTATGTTATTACTGTTTTTGATTCTTATAGCCAAAATTTAGGTTTCTGGACAGGCGCACACACCTATATACACATATATTAGATAATTTACCATAAAATACTTTTTAATTTATGTTAATTATCTTTTATTAAAATTATTTTTTATAATTTTAAAAATACAATTTAATTTCTAGACCTATAAGTAGATACACATAATTTTAGTAAGAGAAGAAAAAAATCCAATATTAGTTACAACATACCTGCATAACAGTTTTAACATTTCAACTACAGGAAGGGAGCAAGAAAAAGTTTTTTATGTTAGTTTGATGTAATGAAGTTTTCAGGAGGCTGTTTATACCTCTTTCAATACCAATAGTCTCAGACAAAGATTCACCTTCTAGCTTACGTTTCACGGTTTGATAACATGCTGAATCTACTAATGTCAGGTTTTCCTAAGTGATAGTGAACAATTTGCTGAAGATTTATGCGTTTCAGGGTCAAGGAATCCATAACCAGTATGTGGGAGGTGGGGAAAAAAAGAGTCCCTGTCATTGTTTGTCAGTGGAGAAAAGTGAAATGGGACCCAGACAGGTAAAGATGCCCCCGGGTCAAGCTAATAGGACAGTGTTGTGCCAAAGCGTTTAAGGGGAAACTATTATGTTATATCTAACAAACAAAGCTATGCATTTTATGACTGTATTCCATCCCATTTTAACACTCTTTCATTTAAAAAAATTTGAAGAAAGAACTTCGTGCCTTTTGAGGGTTTAAGTGGCTTTTTTGGAAAAATGAAAGGAAAGCGAAGAGTGTAAGCTGATTCTTAAAACTGGTGGATTGATTCTTTAAAGCGAAAATATTAACATGAAATAATACATTTGTTTTTGTGATATTGATTCTTATAACCACTGATCACTATAAGCGGTGGTTACTGTATATATATATATATATATATATATATATATATATATATCTGTGGTTGGTACAAGAAGTGCCTAAGTCAGTTTTCCTCAAGATAACTTTGTTTGCTTATGTCTCTTTAAAAAAATATTATTTTCAATGTAAGAAGTACCCAAGTCTGTTCAATGGTTTAGAAAGTACTTTCAAAACATCGGACAGAATTAGGTACTTCTTACATTGAAAATAATATTTTTTTAAAGAGACATAAGCAAACAAAGTCATCTTGGAGAAAACTGACTTAGGCACTTCTTGTACCAAGCCACAAATATATATATACACACACACATACACATATATTTATATAATACAGAGAGAGAGAGACATAAACATGAATATACAATAATCTGAGTCACCTGGTTCAAACAGATTAAAACGTATAAGAGGAAAAACTCATACATAATATATAGGGGTAGGTAAATTTCACATAAAAAAATATTGAAATTTTGTAAAAAAAATTACAAATATAAAATTTTGCATTTATTTGCAGAAAAGTATAAACAAATTCAAAAATTTTTCAATTATTTTTTTAAAAAATCACAATTTTATTTACTTGATAAGGTAAATATCAAAATTCTTAGTTAAAAGCTAACAATGTAGTAGTCTCTATATTCTCTTCCTTAAGTCTTTAGCAATAAGTAATAAATAAATCTCTCAGTTAAAGACTGTGTAGGGTCTTAGATAAGCAATTAAGTAAATCAATTATTACCTAATTTCCCTTAAAAAGCCATTTATCACCGAGTTTTTGCCAAAAAGAAGTAAAAAAAAAATTTTTGCATTTATTCGCTCTTATTGGAAAAATTTTGCATTTATTTGCATCTATTTTGTAAATACGAAAATTACATATCCCTAATAATATATTACACAATAATCAATCATCTGTTAAACAAAATAAAACATTCCCAAACATAATCTTGAAGGAACAAAAAACTACATCACTTTATGAATTTTCATAGGGTCATCAAAAATTCTGACTTTTGTTTAACAATATAAATCTATATATTTACTGAAAATAATACATAAAAGAAATTAATGATATATTAAAATTTAAAAAAAACTCTCATGACTTATAATGGATATTACTCATTACACCATACATTTAAGATCAAAATCCTTTCTTCACTTAACAAAACAATACAGTCAATTTATAAATTATGCATTAATATTTTTTTTGCACAATATATTCCACTATAAAGAAGTAAAATATTACAGCAGTACTAATCAGAAAAATAGTCAGTGAATCAGTCAGTCAGTCTGATCATGAATCTAATGTTTTGTTTAGAAATAAATATATATATATATATATATATATATATATATATATATATATATATATATAGGGTGGAGTAAGTGATTACGCAGGCTAAAAACCCTAAAAAATACAACTAAAAAAAAAATTAATTTGTACTTTGTATGAAAATTCTTGCACTACTGTTATGTACAGTTTTTATTAACAGAAAAAAAATTGTAAAATGAAAAATTTTTATACCTACCAAACCCTTGCATTTTAACTAAGGTACCCAAGCTCGAGTACTAGCCACAAAAAAAAAAAAAAAACTTATTAACCATAACACATACAGTTATTTTGAAAATAAACTTTTATTCATTAAGAATACAGATAAAATATATAAAAACCATATTTTTTTCAATATTACTTTAGTACTGCAGGGTTTTCACTTGCCCCATGAAAATTTTGTGTCAAGGCAAGTGAAAACTGGCCCCATATACTGAAAAAAAACCTACCTTTGTGTTATAACAGCCAAATAAATAGTTTTTTCTTCCCAACATATGTTTTCTAGCTGGAGAAACTTAATAACCAACCACCTTTTCCCATATTTCTTTAACAGCTGATTATTGTTCGTAATTCCTTAACATTCAAAAATAGTAAATTATGCAACTGAAACTAGTTTTTTTGCTGTAGGTTTGAAGAAGTGAATTGTAACAAACTAATTTGTTTAGACTAACTTCTAGAGAATGTGAGTGGAGTGGACATTACAAAATGTGTGTGAATATATTGAATTTCTAATTCTGTTGTCACTATTTCTGAGTTGCCTTTTGTACCAAATGATGACTTATTAGTGTTCCTGGAAGAGCCGAGGCCTGGAAGGCACGGTGAACTAATTTTTTCCGTGTCTTTTTGGTCCTACAATATTCAGTAGGGCCTAGGCAAAGAAAAAAAAATTTTTTTTTTGAACTTTTAACAAAACAAATAATACAAATATACTTATTTTGTTGATATTCGAACGTTACTGACACTGCTAACTTGAACAACAAATACCTCCACAATGAAAGATTGTAAAAAAAAAAAAAAAAGCAAATTTTTCATACAAATACAATCACTTGTTAAAAACTTATTTAGATTCAACGTGGAACTACATGATTTTACGTTCTCACTTACCCCACTTCATCCTATATATATATGTGCACCAACGTCTTTAATGTAAACATAGATGTAAAATTTACCACCAAAAATTTGTAATCTGAATTTACAATGTAAACAATACGTAGTATTTTAATCGAAAGTAATTTGAAAATTTCGATCGGGAATTTCTCAAAATCAATGCCTTAATATCAGACTATAATTAACAGGATTTAAAAGACCCAAACATTCAATCAATTCAAAATCTAAAGGCAATGATACTCACGGCACAATTTTCCATTTTCTTTTAACACAGAACGCTTGATTAAATAACTGATACACAAATAAATCCAAAAGAAGTATTTACCAGGCGGTTAAAATCAGTATGCTGTAAAGGAATCCAAGTTTGTCAGCAATAAGAATATACTACTATAATATCAAGTCATTACGAGAACTGAAACACCAACAATACATCTAAAGATCTATGGGAAATAAAATTGCTCTGCAAAATATCACAAATTAATACCAAGGTGAGGAGATGAGATTCAATCCAGCGTCTATAGTAAACAAAACATAACTAACTCGACTGCTGTCGGTCTTTCATATGATAGGAGAGCGCTGCTCCCACATTCCTTGCGTCATTCTGTTTTGCTTCTACTGCTGGAACAACAAATGAGCAATTGCATCACATGACATTCGAGTGAGAGTAGAGTTGTTTGCAGAAAGGATTATTTTAAAAATATCAGAGAAGAGCTTGTAACTCCAGAATGATAATACATGAGTTAAAATTCAACAACTCAAAATTTACTTGCGATAAGGAAACGCAAGAAATTTTACAATAATTTGAGTAAATGGAGATAACTAACGCTTAACCTAGATATTTTGTCAAATATGAGACACTAGTAATGTGTTTGGATGTGCATATAAGGGCCTGTTCACATAGGAGCCCGATGCGTTGCGTTAAGGAAAAGATGACGTTGAGACGAAAATAAACCAATCATATGCGACATACCCTGGGAAACCAATCCCCATATAAGAAGTTGCAGAGAATGTTGGCCAATCATATCCTTTGGCCTTTACACCTGTAAACATTCTAGCGAGCATTCGTGTGTCTGGTGTATGGCCAATGAATCCAAACATATTCACTTATGATGAATATTTGAGTTCAAGTGTAACCGACAGACCAGATCCATCCGTAAATTGCCAAAATAACGATTTTCCTGAGGAAGAGTGTGAGTCAACAATGACGGAACTGGAAGTTTCTGTATCAAACTTAGTTTCACAACCTGCAGAATTTTCAGAGCCTTCGACATCAAACTTCATTTCATGTGCTGCTGAATTTTGTAAGCTTCGTACATCTAACTCCATTTCATTTGTAACGCCTGAACAGGTACAACCTTTTCCAAAAGCAAAACCTCGTACATCCAAAAGAGGTGGCCGAAAACCAGGGAGATGTAGAATCCTGACAGACACTTCAGAAAAGAAAGAAATTGAAGAACAACATGCAATTAGAATGGCCAAAAGAAAAAGAAAAATTGTGAAAAAACCTGTGTTTCAAATAGAGGCAACTTCATCTTAAGAATGATTCATCTGAAGAATGATGAATCATTATGAAAATACTTGTAATTCACTAATAATTTGGCACATTCATTTGGTTTCTGTTATAAAATGCATGAGTATATGTTTATTTTCTATTCATTATGGAATGAAACGCAACTTTTAGGGATTGGCCCTAGGTACAATAGCTACTGTCCCTAGGTACAATGCTGTTTTGTACCTAGTATATTAATCCCAATGGGATGGTAAGTAGTATAACAATGCGTGCATATCAGTTTCAGAATTCTAAACACAGGGGTACACAGGTCTCCCCTATCTGTTTTGCCGACGTCGAAGAAGCCAGCAAGAGCGAAGAGGCGACGAAATCCGCCGGAAGGAAAAAGACAGAGAAAGGCTTCAAAGTCCTCACTAAGAAATCTTCACATTCAGAAACGATAGACGAAGAGACGGACGACAGTAGTGAGACGTTTTCTCTTGGAGAATCCGATGACAGCATGTAATATTTTGAAGAGGAATCAAATGATTCAGACCCTGACAGTGCTCCGTTGTCGGTGATCCCAAACAATACCAGCAACGTCTTTGAAATAAACGGTACCAGTGCTACCGATGCTTTCAAAGCGGGGAGTTTGTGGTGGTAAACTTCGAGAGCCTGCTTTTCCCCTGAAAAGTAACTGATGTTAAAGACGAAGAATATATGGTGAGCGTTATGTATTCTGTGTTGGATTTGTGTATGGATTCTGAGCGTTATGAGATTCTGTATTGCATCGATCCCCCTAGGCCAGTGAACACCCGGGGACTCTTTGATGTCAAAGATATAGATAATGCTATGCAATATTTATAATAGGTATATATAATTGTGTATTAAGCTTTTAAGTCAAAAGTAGCCCCACTTGGCGGGGCAATTTTGTGACACATTTTGACCTTAATTTCTCTGGTAATTAAAGATCTGGGTTAGCGCAATACATTACTTCGTAGGGAAAAAATGCACCAATGTTTTGCAATTGTTCGTTTTGGGCTGCTTTTAAAACTGATCGGCTGGCACAGGAAAAAAAACCTAACATCTTACGGTATGTCATAAAATTAATTACTAAATCATTCTTCGAGCCTTTATTGCAGCAAATGGCTTGATTGCATTATTATAATTAATTGTTTTAGATACCACTTTTTCAATAGAAACTATTGCTAGGTCTTTTAATCACTCTTGGGTTATTGTTCATATGTAATTCTCTAAAATTTTCAGTTTAGAAAAATTACGCTCAGCCGCTGATACAGTTTCAGGTAGTGTTAGTAGAATTCTTAGAGCTACAGCAACGTTTGGAAATAGGCATTAAAAATTTATTTCTCGTGATTTCAAATTCGGTCGTTTATAAAAAAAAATAGCCTGAATATTCGCTTATATTTTTGTAATTTTACTAATTTCGTGATACATCAGATTTAACTATTAATATTTAAGAATTTCGTATTTTTACTTTGTCTCACTTTGGCGCCTCACCTATGGGGCCGGCTCTGTTGTACATCCCTGACTATTCGAACTTCATATCCTTTTGTTTTAACAATAGTTATTGTTGTGATTATTCTATCTTTTCCAAAACAACTGGGGAAAATTTCCCCGTCCCTTACTACAATTAGTAGGCAGGCTTTTGTTAACTTTTATGAGATATTTCATCAATATATGTGAGCAACACAGGTCAAATTTGCTAAGAAGAATAAAAAGTTGAGAAAAATTATTGTTCTACATTTTGATTTAGAAAATTTTATTATTTTCCCTTTTCAGGCGATAACCAAGACCTCGTTTTCCAATTACATGTCCTGTATCAGTAACTTTCAACAAAATTTCTTAATTTCGTTTCGTAGTTTCATGGATTCGTTCTATTATTAATGTAGCAAGTCCTTATTGTTAATTTTGATACTACATTAAGTCTCATTTCAGTTCAAGGGAATTAAAGACACATCCTGTTCCGGTATTCTTTGACCGATTTATTTATTGTATATTCTGTCCGCTCCCTAATAAATTATCTGTATTGTTACTTAATACTAAGCAAAAGGAAAAAAAAGGTTTTTTTTGTCGCTTTTCGGCGTAAGGTGAGTTAACGTGTGCGCTTTAATTTCCATAGGAATTTTTTTTTTCGAAATAAATTTTTGTTTGTTGGTGGAAATGGGGTTAATAAGGATGAAATTTAAAAAGTGATAGATATCTGACATTGGTTTTAAAAATAATTTTAAAAGCAAAAATACTAGTCTTGTAAATCCCTTTTTAAATGATGCACCATGGTTTTCTTGTCATTTAAAAATTCTTCATTCCTTTCCTTCTTAGTGGGAACTCATACTCAAATCGTCTAATTCAGGGGTGTCCAACTCTCGGTCTGCGGCCCAAAGCAAATATTAATGCGTCCCAGAGAGTTCAAAGCGAAAAAAAAAATATATCAATAGACTGCCTCGGTGATGATGTCAGGCGGCCATTACAGTTTCCGCTTTGTTCACTCAACAAATCGACAATACATTATTTAAAATATCTTCTATACATAATTTTGTGTGCAATTTCAATCTATTAATTTCATTACGAAAATGAAATGTGAAGTTTTTACACATTTAACATTTCATATTTGTAATGATATTAATTGTCAAAATATCGAAACCATTTTCTGATGGCGAGTTTATTAAGGAATACATGGAAAGCGTGGCAGATATAATTTGCCCTGATAAAGATGATATCTAAAATCAGTTCATCTCATCAAACTATTTCCAGGAGAATTGACGAACCTGAGAAATTCATCGAAAACGACTTAAAAAGTAAAACTTCTAAATTTAAGTTTTATTCTTTGTCGATGGATGAAAGAACTGATGCTACTGACTCGGCTCAATTTGCCACTTTTATTATAGGTATAAATGACGAGTTTATTGTAACTGAAGAAATGACTTCTTACTACCGTTAAAAGACACGACAACCTCGAGAGATTTATATGAAGCAGTGAAGAAATCGTTGATGTGCCATTCTAATCGACTCTTGCCAACATATCTGGTATAGTTACAGATGGCGCCCCAGCTATGATAGGCAAAAAAGAAGGACTTGTAAGATCAACAGAAGATAATGCCATTGCTGTTGAAAATTCTCGTTTGATGAAATACCATTGCATAATACTCCAGGAAAATATATGCGAAAAAGCTTTAAAAATGGACCATGTTATGCAAATCGTCGTCAAAACGGGGAATTTCCTAAAGACTCGGGGATTGAATCATTACCAGTTTCAGGAATTTCTTAAAAGCTTGGATGCGGAGTATGGCGATATCGTATACTTTACAGAAATAAGGTGGCTCAGTTGAGGGCTAATGTTAAAAGGATTTTATAGCCTACTTGATAAACTCAAATTGCTTATGACATTGAAAAACAATTTGTGCCAGAACTTGATGATGACAACTGGCTTGTAGATTTAGCATTTTTGGTAGATTTGATTGCCCATTTAAATGACTTAAACACCCGTCTTCAGGGTAAAAACCAACTTATCGGTACAATGTTTCAAACCATAAACGAACGCGTACCAAATGAAATTGAAAATATGGCAAGCCCAAGTAAATGTTCACAATTTTTTGCATTTCGAGACGCTGACCAAGCATATTTCTAAAAATGGTAAAAATAGGCAGATTTGCTTTCCGATTTAGTACAAGAATTTAAAAATCGATTTCAGGACTGTTGGAAAAATAAACAATTGTTTTGCATCTTTGCCACTCCATTTACAGTCGATATAGATATGCTGCCAGCAAATTTGCAAATGGAAGGCATAGAGTTGTAATTTGACATCCAACTTAAGGAGAAGTTCAATCAAGTCTCTTTGCTGGACTTTTATAAATCATACCTGTCCAGAGATAAATATCCCTCGCTGCATAGTCATGCGTTATTCATGTCATCTTTGTTTAGAAGGACGTACATCTGTGAACAACTATTTTTAAGAGTGAAGCACACCAAGAGTCAAATTAGAACCGAAATATCGGATGAACATCTTGAGAAGTCCCTGAGAATTGCAACCATTTCAATTGACCCAAATATTGATGCATTAGTTTCTCAAATTCAGTGCCAAATATCACATTAATTTTATGACTCCTATAGTTACCTTTATAATTATAAATACAATTTATAATGAAATAAATATATTAACTATATATTATACTTTTTTATTCATCAACAATTTTTAATGTTAGGTATATTTTTGTGTGGCCGAAAACAATTCGTCTTCTTTCAATGTGGCCTAAGAAAGCTAAAAGGTTGGACACCCCTGCTCTAATTCATTGCATTTAGTACGTAACATATCAGAGTGTAACATTTAACTGCTGTTGTCTGCTGTTTGATTATAGCTTTTAGCAGCACTTAAACCTTGTTTTCTGACATTTTTTCATTATGGAGTTGCAAAAGATGATAGTAGAGTTCCTAGCAAACCAACCCTAACAGTCTTCTTTTAATATACTGTAGTTTTTCTCGTCTGTATTTCCTGATACTTATTCTCATAAAATATAAAGATAAAAAATAAAGACATCTTTAAAATAATTTTTATACTTCAAACTGGGATATTACTGACTTTATGCAATAAATAAATAGATAAACCGAACAAAATGTAAACTACAAATATTTTTTTTTTCCAAAGCTAAATATTCCTGTTATTCATTTCATTTAAAATCAAGTTTCAATCAAATAATTGTATGAAAAACTAGCTGAAAACTCACACTTCGCTACGGAGTACATTCAAATTAAATACAACGGTCAATGTATGCAATTAATGACAAAAAAATATAAATATATACAGAGGCTGTTCGCACATTTTTTAGACGATTTTGGTAAGCGGTAATAAAAAATCGTTTGCTGCAAAAGAAATAATTGCAATTGTACTATGTTTTTAAAAGTAAAAATTATCGTCTGCGGCTTGAAAGTTTTGTTTTTATTCAAAATGGCGTTTTTAACAAAGCAGTGGTTCGAAGGCTACATTTATGCTCTTTCCGAAGAGAAATATGCATACTCCGTTATCCAAAAACGATGTGAGAGTCATGGTTTTGTGATATCTAAAGCGTCGATAGGTAATATCGTCAACAAGAAAGGAAAAAAAAACGTCAAATTGGAGCCTCAAGTGGGACAAAAATTCCAAACAAGTATCCAAGGAATAAACGGGCATCTTCGACTATTGCAAAGGTACGTTGTTTAATATTAAAAGAAAATCCCCCTAGTCAAAGGACAGTTGCAAAATCATTAAAATGCTCGGTGTCCACTGTAAACAAAATGATAAAAGTTGATTTAAATCTTAAGAAAGCGAAAAAACGCAATGTGCATAGTCTTCTTCCAAATCATATCGCTGAACGCAGGACACGCTGCAGAATTCTATATGAGAAACACTTATCCAAAGAAAAATGGAAAGCAATTGTCACAATAGATGAATCATGGGTGTATTTAAATGATTGCAACAAAAAAAGAGCCATTTATTATCATAAAAGGGGAGAAAAAAATTTAAGTACATGGTTCAAAGAATCGAAAGAAAGTTTTTCTAAGGGATTCATGATTGTTGCTGGTTTTTCTTATAATGGCAAGTTAAAAATAAAGAGAGTGGAAAAAAATGTCAAGATTAACTTCAAATACTATCAGGAACATATTTTATCGCCAATTTTTCTGAATGAAATACCATCGCTTTACCCACAGTGCCATCAATCTGTGAGACTCCATCAGGACAAAGCTAGCAGTCACACATCAAAATCCACTGTAAATTTCCTAAAAGAAATGGAACAAAAAACTGGTATCAAGGCCATACCCTTCACTGATATCCCTACTAAATCTCCCGATGTATCACCTATGGATTTTTGTGCTTTCGGACTTTTAAAATCTGCATTTTCCAAACGTCGTCCCAAAACCCTTACAGGACTCTGGAAAGCTGTTCAGGAGGAATGGGATAGAATACCTCTTCTGACACTTCAAAAGGCATTATTATCCTGGAAATTGCGGTGTCGAAAGATAGTTCAGAATAAGGGATGTCAAATAGAACATTTAAAACACAAGAATTTTATGTAATTTAAATTTGTGTATACAATATACATCGTCTAAAAAATGTGTGAACAGCCTCTGTATATACAGTGATTTCCGCTTATAAGAATCACGTTTGTTATTACTGTTTTTGATTCTTATAAGCGGTTGATTCTTATAGCCGAAATTTAGGTATTTGCACAGGCACACACACCTATATATACATATAATAGATAATTTACTATAAAATATTCTTTAATTTATGTTAATTATCTTTTATTAAAATTATTCTTTATAATTTTAAAAATACAACTTAATTTCTAGACCTATAAGTAGATACACATGATTATAATAAGAGAAGAAAAAATCCAATATTTGTTACAACATACCTGCTTAACAGTTTAACATTTCAACTACAGGAAGGGTGCAAGAAAATGCTTTCTATGGTAGTTTGACGTAATGAAGTTTTCAGGAGGCTGTTTATACCTCTTTCAATACCAATAGTCTCAAACGAAGATTCACCTTCTAGCTTACGTTTCACGGTTTGGTAACGTGCTGAATCTACTAATGTCACGTTTGCCTAAATGATAGTGGACACTTCGCCGAAGATTTATGTATTTCAGGGTCCAGGAAGCAGCAACCAGGATGTGGGAGGTGGGAAAAAAGAGTCTCTGTCTTTGTTTGTCAGTGAAGAAAAGTGAAATCGGATCCGGACGGGTAGGATGCCCCCGGGTCAATCTAATAGGACAGTGCTTAGCTAAAGCGTTTAAGGGGAAACTTATGTTATGTCTAACAAACAAAGGTATGCATTTTACGACTGTATTCTATCCCATCTTATCACTCTTTCTTTAAAAAAAAAATAAACAAAGAACTTCGTGCCTTTTGAGGGTTTAAGTGGCTTTTTTGGAAAAATGAAAGGAAAGCGAAGAGTGTAAACTGATTCTTAAAACCGGTGGATTGATTCTTTAAAGCGAAAATGTTAACATGGAAATAATACATTTGTTTTTGTTTTTACGATATTGATTCTTATAAACGGTTGATTCTTATAACCACTAATCACTATGAGCGGTGGTTACTGTATATATATATTTATAATAAATGCAACGATCAATGTATGCAATTGATGTAAAAAAAAAACAAAAAAATATATTCATAAAAAAATCGCAAGGGATATTTTTATAGACAAAATAATGTAGAAGAAAATAATTAAATTAAATCTAATAGAACATACTAAAGAATATAGTACAGTTTGGGGAACATATCTTTTACTGTATTTTAATATTTTTTTGGATAATGTCCAATTGTCTGCCGCATTAGCAAGAAAAAAAGATTTTTTTTGTCTATTTCGTTGTTATGCACGTGACGATAAATTAATTTAAAGTGCCAGAAAAAGAAATCACGTGATCAGCATTTCATAAATTAAATTCTAAAAATTAATCTTTAAAAATTCACAAAAAATCAGAAAATGGAGATAAAGATTCGAAAAATATTTCATTTTAAAGGAATTTTTATAATCTTTCTCGTGATATAAATTTTATAACCCTCAAATGGTTATTTTAAATGCAAACTTAAAAAAAAGTTACTAAAACAGCTTAAAAATTTAATTTAAAAAAATCTAAGAAGAAATTTTCAAAATTCTTTCTTAGTGCACCCCTACACTATAAGAAGAATCGCCATGCAAAATTTCAGCTCTTTAGGTCCAGCGGTTTGGCCTGTGCGTTATATGTCAGTCAGTCAGTCAGTTACGGAACTGTTTTATATATATAGATAAAGAACCAAATATGTTAAAATAATAATAATCGTAATAATGATACCATTTTCAATATTTGGCATACTAATCCTTAATTAATTTGCACTTATCAGATCATATACCCGTTGTTCATTTTTTTGCCATTAGGTGATTAATCAAGAATTAAATAAAAAATAATACTCAGTGTCAGCACAGAGCAGTTAACCAGTCTAGACGTTTTATCAAAAGCCACATATCAGCGCTTTTGGAGCGCTTTGTTAAGCAGTGCACATGTTTACAATTTCAACAGAGTTACAGTGCGCATTTGTATACTGCAGTTAGGAGGAGGGAAAATATGTTATACATAATTTGATAAAAACGTATTTTTTTCAAGCAGATGATTGGGACTTACGAATATACAGAAACAAGTTTTAATAAATGCAATTATAAAAATGTATTTTCTTGATGTAGTTTTCATTACTGATATTCTATGTCTAACGAATGCCTAAAAGATAAGTGTCTATTGCATTGGAAAAAGGAACTATTTGGCCAGAGTCCTGCACAGACTGGGCTGTAGTTTCAAACAGAAAGTCATTCAAACAAGAAAAATAAGATTTTCTTGTAGACAGTAGAAGAAGGGACTCATAAAAAGTATATAAGTAGGAAATCCAGAAGTATGGCCTGTTTAAAAAACTTTAAATTTCTAAAATATATATACAGTATGCCCACTAAAGTCCCTTCCTACCCTCTAAACTTCGGAACGGCTGCTGCTATATTTATAAAAGTGGTGTCTAGGTATAGTAACCATGCGCTACTGAATGAAAAAACCTACCGCGTCACCTGGTGGAAAACTGTGGAGTTAGCATTCCTATCTCAAAAACGGAACGAGATAAGGAAAAAAAGTGATTTACAAACTTGTAGAAAATTATCGATTTAGTACGAAAAGATACCTTGTGGACATTAATGCGAAGAATAGAATGATTAAAATGCGCATTTGTTTTTTCGTGATTTCCTAAACTGTGACGTTACGAAACTTGAACGGAAGGAGAAATGATTATCTTTCGGGAAAAACACGACACCGCAATGACGGTGAGAAGTTTGAACATCTCAAATAAAGGTATATTGTTATAACTAGTTGTTTTTCTCTTTCTCAGATCGTTTTGTCACGTCACAATGCAGGAAATCACGAAAAAAATAAATGCGCATTTTAACCGTTCTATTCTTTGCATTAATATCCACAAGGTATCTTTTCGTACTAAATAGATGATTTTCTACAACTTTGTAAATAACTTTTTTTCCCTATCTCGTTCTGTTTTCGAGATAGGAATGCTAACTCCGCAGTTTTCCACCAGGTGGCGTGGTAGGTGGTTTCATTCAGTAGCGCATGGCTACTTTACTATACCTAGACACCACTATTATGAATATAGCAGCAGCCGTTCCGAAGTTAAGAGAGTGGGATGGGACTTTAGTGGGCATACTGTATATATATTCATGATAAAACTGTGATCTATAGGAATAAACTTCAAATTAGGAATAAGGAAAAGAAAAAAGGTAAAAATATATAGCCTATTTCATTAGGCGATACAACATATAGAACTGAAATATTATTGTTATTTTTTTTCCAATGGCTGGGAGCTGAGCCCCGGGTACACCACAGAGGGTGGGTCCACGCTGCACCCGTTTTGAAACATACCGATGCCGTAATTTTGAACAGAGTCAAGTGACAAGACCAGAACACTTAAACCCCCACCTCTAGGGGTATTGTTTGGGAACTTGGAGGACATTGCAGCTACGACAGATTTTTCCGTGCACCAGTAGTGTACACGTCGGCGGTTTTGTAGGCGTCGGGTATCGAACCAGGAAATTGCAGATCACTGGTTCGACGCCTTTGCCGACCGGGCCACCGCTCCCAGAGCTGAAATATATCGCAGCCTTTAATAAAGATTTTATTGAACTGCAAAAAATAAAATAAAACTTTGAATGGGTTAATGCTAAAATACTCTACAACCTGAAATTTTATCTATAGGTTTTGGAAAGTAAACCATAAAAATTACATAAAACATTATTAAGTCTGAAATCTGTCGGAGTGTAGAATGTAATAAATGAAAATAATTTTTGACCTTGTGTAATACGAATACAAAGATACAAAGGCAGAACAAATTTGCATTTTAGATGATATATCCCTTTATATAATACAAGAAAAAGATTAAGAAAACGGATACATACTGAAACAAGAGCTTGGTTCTGACAAATTTGGAGCCCTATATACAGGAAGTCAAGAGCCATATTTAGCCAAATATAGATGTTTCATTACAACTATGAAATTATAATATTATACATGTATTACTATCTACGTATTAAGGGCATGAAAGTATAAATGTCTGTATTCACATGAAAATATGAGTCTCGACATGTTCTTTATGTCACTATGTTATTTGACCTTAACTACAAAATGTATTCCTAAGCTATTCTCGTCTTTCATTTCTGAAACAGACCAGTATTTAAATACAGAACAAAGAGTCATAATATAAGGAGTACGTTCTGCAATTTTCTATGTCAAAATAGGTTACGTTTATTTGACATTCTAAAAACAGCAGAAAAAGCTAGCCATTTCCATTTTCATATGAGAAAATCCAATAGTTTTAGCACATTTTGCTCCAGATCCGTATCCCTAGCTGAATTACTATTAACAGTATTTCTGATTGTGCACAGTTGGTCTTAATTTAAGACGAAAATGTATTGCTCCTAATACAATCACAATTTGCTTGTACAATTAATTGGTGGCTTATAAATATACTCTATCTAGCATCAATTATTAGGTAGCATTTTTTTTCTGTTAATATTATCACTAACAAAAAAAAAAAAAATTTAAATGTACATTTTCCCTGATTTTTGTGGCAGAATGTAGTCGAGTTGGTACACTGTGACTTTTCACCTCTTGATGGAGATAATGACTAAAACTTGACCTTCCTTGTGTTCTCAGATGCAAGTGCCCTTTGCACACTATTGCCTAAATTAAGCACTAACCCCTCATATACGATAAAATGTATGAAGAGCGACCTACTATTATTCCACGTGAACTAAATCATAATGCTTTGTTCTTTATTTATTGTGAATATTGCCAACAGTAGTTACTTTATTTGGATAACTTTGATGAGGCTTAAAATATGAAACTTAGCTGTAGTTTTAGTATATACTTTTTGAAAGAAATTTAAAAAAGAAACCTGAAAAATCAACCCAAGTTATGAAAAAAATACAACTTTGGTGGGAACACTGTATACAAAACAATATTTCGAATCAAAATTAAAATTTTGCAAACTTCAAATCATTAACATGACAAAGTAAAACAAAGAAACAAAACACAGCATTTGAGAATGATTTTTAATATGAATGAACAGTTTAAAAACACAATTTAATCGAATGTTATGCGCATACCTATTCCGAATGTAAGCATAATAAATAAAAATTAAATTAAGATTCTTAAATTTCTTTATCACGAAAGCAATATTATAACACATGTAAACTAAAATTATCCATAGAACAAGCACTAAAATTATTCATAATTTATTTAATCACATGAAAAAAATTTTAAATTAAAAAAATCTTAAGCGTTATTTTTACAAACTTCGTTTCTTTAATTTTTAAAAATTTCTTTTGTCGTGCAGCCAAAATATAAGAAAGATTGCGCATTGACATTGATCGCAAATATCTTGGATCTATGAGCTCTGGAAGCAAGCAATCAAAATCAAATAATTCTTTAGAGATTAATACTTAATAGAACTTTTAGCTCTATATAATTATTCCAAAAATCATCATTTTCTTTCAATTTTTTCAACTTTTGCACCCTGTTTGGTCCACAGCACAAATAGGCAATAGTTTCTTTTTGTGATGTGCAGCTGCCCTTGGATTTGATAGTAATAAATGTGTTTATTAATTTGGCCAGTTACATTCTTTTTTTAAAAATTATATATCCAAAAGGGGAAGCAACAGCTTCCTGTGGTAGGATTGTTTGGCACGAAAAGGGGCATTTTATTTCTTCGATCAGCCCGTCTGGTGTAGCACCTAGATACGGCAATTCGGGATCTACGAAAAGCCCACATGGTTGGATGTTTATATTGAAGCGATCTTTTAGGTAATTTAAAGCGTCTTTTTCTTCATAATCGATCTCCCGAACCACAAATCCTCGGAAGCCGAAATTTTGTAGGGTGATTACTTTTGGGTTCTAGTTGCTCACCAAGAAATCTTTTGCAACAATTCAAACTTCTAGGATGTTAAAAGGGGCTTCAACCCCCCCCCCCCCCCCCCTTCACTACCACAAAACCCGTTTTTAACATTGGATTTCAGCCGGATTGCTTTTAAATGAAAGTAAGGCTCAAGAAACATGTACTACATACCGAGTTTCATTAAAATCGGCCTAAAAGAGACAGAGCTACACTTTTTGGAAAACTCTTTTTTTCTCAAATGTGTACCAATGTATTATGTTTTGCCATTTTAAATCTACAATATATATAAAAGCCAAATACCACTCACTCACTGATCACTGTATCTCTCGAGCCATCAGTTCTAGGAAGCTGAAATTTTGTTTAGTGGTTACACTTCATCCAGGCCCAGATTTCCGCATGGGCAAGTGGGGCACTTGCCCAGGGCCTCGAAAATTATGGGGCCCACCTAATTTAATATTAAATTTTACATATTTACGAAAATATGGTTTTTTGGTTTATACAGTAAATGGGGCAGTGGGATATACAGAAAAAAATCCTGGGTGGGGCACAGTGCACCCACTACAGCAAAAGCATACTTACATCCATAAGAGTTTCTCGTTTATTTATTTCATTTTTTTTCTGGGGGGGGGTGTAATAACTTCAGACTGATCTATTTTGAATTTCAAAAGAAAATTTCATGAATTTATTTATTAACATTAAAAAGTAAATTAATAAATTAACACTTCTTATTATTATTGTAAATATTTTTCAAATTTTTGACTTGTTGGTCGAAAATGTTTTGAATTTCCGACCAACAAGCATGTACTCCCCTCTGGATCTGTCCTTGGAGGGGGCCCCCAAAGTCTGATTTGCCCAGGGCCCCAGTGGGTCAAAGTCGGGCTCTGACTTCATCTCTCACTAAGAAATATTTTTAAAAAATCCAAACTTTTAAGATGTGAAAAGGGACTTAAACCCTCAAAATAAAACACGGACTGACTGATCACTGTATCATTGGAACCATAAGACCTATAGGAAGCTGAAATTTTGCATTGTGGCTCATCTAAGGCCCTATGTGCTCACTAAGAAGGATAAAAAAAATCCAACCATAATAGGGTTAGAAGGGACACAAGGCCCCCAAAATTAAAAAAAATATAAATAAATCTAAAAACTCTTATTGTTGGATCGTGGTCATTAATTTATAGGGTGAACTCCTCTAAGAAATGTCAACACTTTACTACTAAAGTTAATTTAAATTATAGAAAACCGATTACATAATTGGTGGTAGTAAGGTATTCCGTAGTGAAGTACGGGTATTTAGCTATAGGTATATATAGGGATAAAAAAGGTAAGAAAATATATACAGGCCAGAGATAAGAAAACTTTCTTTCAAGTTCATCTTAAAAGTATAAGAAATTATTAAGAACGAATCAATGGAGTTTTGAATGTATTGAAAAATTTCATAAATGCATTATATACCGTTGTCTGAGGCCTAAACTATATGAAATTATTTGAAATTAGTTGCTATTATATTTTATCGTTGTTTGTTGATAATTTCGTATTTTTACTTTGCCTCACTTTGGCGCATCTTTCAATGTCTTATCCATGGGACCCGCCATGTTTGGAGGAACAATCTACCTTTTTATTATTCTAGAATTTCGACATTTGTGTCATGTGAAAACTTTTCAATAATCATGCACAGTTTTTTTATATACATATTAGACAATTTTCTCAAGATATTGAACCTTTTTCTGAAGTTTATGTGCAAGAAATCAGTGTTTGTTTACTTTACGACGTGAGGAAGAATGGTTTCAAATATTCTTGTGCCTCCAAAATACATTAAAAAAATTATTCAAATGGCTTAGTTATTGAAAATACTCTTAATATACTTTATTAAGGACAAGATAGCAAGTCCATTAAAGGAACATTTTAGAATTTAGAAAAAAAAAATATAAGTGTAATTTCCGAAGTAGAGAGAAGATCATAATTTTATATCACTTCAAATATAATTTTTTTTTAAATCCATAACATCAGATTTAATACATTAATATCAGATCCCCTTTACGTTACTGAATGGAAATGAATTTTTAAAAAACTTGCAATTAATTAAGCACATATAAATTAAAGGGAAAAAATGTAGTTCTTACTACGTTTTGATAAAATAATTCAAAATACGCTGAAATAGCTCTCAAATTTTCCAAAGTGCGGATACGTTTATCACATTAAAGTTTCGAATATTATTATACACAACAGATAAACAGGTTTTTTTAGATAACAAATTACTAACTTCAATAGAAGGATAAAGTAAGATGTGGCAATTTTCGACCTGTATTCACTTGAAGGGGAATAGGTTGAAATTTGTGAAAGCTGAACATAAGATATCTAAAATTTTTATTACAGTCATGTTTTATAATGCAGTATTAGCAGCAAATGACTGGTGATTTCCAAATGATTAGATAGAAATTACAATTAAAGATATCTGCAATATCGCTCCGAATTTATCGGAATCCTCTGAGCAATTCCTTGAAGATTCAAAGTTTTCTGAGATTATTTCTTTTAAACCTAATTTCATTATCCCCGACAAATCCCAATTTTTCGGAGATCTAGTAAAAAAAAAATCCTTACTGTTTATCCTCAACAGTTGCCATTCAACATCGGTATCCACAGCCCAGCGGTTTCGCATTTGCAGAGGGGAGGTGATAGGATCGTCTTGACCCCCTATATATAGAGATCCATTACAATCCCTCAAAATGTCAGTCCTAAGAGGGGGGGGGGGACTCCTCCTACCACAAGAGTCGGGAACAAGAGAAAAAGGGAAATGAGATTTTTTTCTTAGTATATAGCTTAGTATATAGCCCTTAAAAACAAAAACAAAAAAATCCATTTATCCATTTTAGGGGGTTCTTTTAAAATAAAAATAATTTTGTCAAAAATGATTAAAAACGACATATCGTATATTACCTTTGAACCCGTTTGACCCCAAGAAGGGTTGTTGCCGTGGAGCATACCAAAAAACGAAGGGGAAACAGGTTCGAGATGGGTTGCAATCTTGACGTATTTAGCCCTTTCGTTTTAAGGATAAAAAATTATAAAATAATACATAACGAAGTAATTGTTATTTTAAATGCTTGAATGAATCTTTATAAATATGATAGTTCAATAACATATTTTTTCCCCTGGTCGTATTTAGTAATTAACGTTTATTTTGGAAGGATATAGAAAAATACACGAAAAGAATAATGAAATATAAATAATACGATGAAAATTTACAAATTAATTTGAGAACATTTTTTCCCGAAATATTAATTCTGCTGTGTGGACTAAATATGCATGTATAAAAATTGACATATAAACATTTCTTACAAACTGTACACTAAGGATTTTGCTTGGGTCTCATTGATCCAAGCTTGAGAAGGCAAAGACTTTCCTTTCTTAAAAATAGATATGTTAACATCTAAAGTAGAAAATGTTAAATTACCAGGCGCATTGAAACTAAAACGATCAAAGACTTATAAATGATTATTAGCACAAAGTCAAAAACGTATGTTAGTTTAAAAGTATAATCACAGAAAGAATGTAGTAGTAGCAATAGCGTGAGCACAAAGCGAAATGGCACCGTTCACTTTTTCTTATCAATATTTTCCCGTTTCGCCAAGTCGCCAATCGAGTACTTTCCACCCCAAAAATAAAATTAACTGTTCCGTTAATATGGCTACTGCCAAGCACAGACATGCGTCTGGAGCTTTTCTCGTGGTGGCAGAACAGTATACAACTTTATTTGGGTTAAATCTAGGATCATTCTAGAACTGTAATAGTCATGCTCATTTGTTCTGCCAGTCCTCGCTAGGAAGTTAGAACTGACTGAATTACTTGTCTGAGGTCGCTTATGTATGGGTATTCGCAGTGACTGCACTCTTCAAGAATCTCGCGGCACACAGTAGTTGAGAATCACTGCCTTAAACTACATCTTTTCCATGCCTTAAATGTGCTATGCTAAAGAAAATAAAACAAACACCAAATAAGATCCATTTTTTATTTCATTTTCCAGATCTGTATTACAATTGTTTGTAACTAAGAAACAGAGTGCGACTTATTTAGAATTTTAATTGCATGGTTCGAAATCATTTTATGCAGAGATGAAGCTTCAAACAGAGCACGTTGCCTTTGTATGTATTCATTTTTAGAATATTTATTGATCGCTAATGGCCAGTCTCTGTTGGAAGATCATTACAGTGTACAACTCATTGGAGAAATGAGAGTTCCAGTGTATGTAATCATTCTCAAATTGTTTTCTTTATGCGCGGTACTTGTTCGTAATTCGCACTCTGTTTTAACACATAGTAAATGCAGAGACGTATTTATTACATACTGACTATTAGCCACTTTTTATAAATAACAAATATTAAACAATACTTTGATCAAGAGGTTAAAAGCTTCTTCAATGCCCAGTAGTAACGAAATGACATGCTTCTTCTTGTTACCCAAGGATTCTTCATATTTATAGAAATTCTCCTCTAACAGAAAAATTAATTAAACTGAATTCTTCCTCAAGGTTATCTATCTATTATTTAATTATTCACTTCCTCATGAAAATCATAGATCAATATTTATGTTTTTCAAGTGCGTATAAAAAGTACAGTAAAAAAATCTTCCATTAAAGTAGCAAAAAAAATTTAGCTACTGCATATTAAACTTTTGCAATGCAAATACTTTTTTCATTTGTGGTAAAAAAAAAATTGCACTACACTTGAATAAATGAAATAATTCTATGAACAGAAAAACTTATGTCTAGATCAGAGTTGGGGAACGCGCGGCCTCCGTGATCTTCTCTTGCTGCCTTCATAAAAGCTAGCACTTGTATTAATTAATATTTAATTATATAGATTACAACAATTTCCAAATCAATAGAATTAAGAACGGCATGAATGTATGTACAGTGTCGGCCAAAATAAAGTTGACATTTTGAAATTGTTGTCTAAAGTCGCTACAATTGTATATTTATCCAAATGAGCTTCGCTTACCTTGATTGTATGATACTTTAACTACAATTTATATGTCATTTAATGCTAAGAGTTTCTTAGCAATACTACCAGACATGTTATATGATCTCTACACAAAAACTATTTTCTTACTATTATTGTTGTGACTGACTCCATGTACGTTAAAACGTATTATTTTTTCTGCAAAAAAAAATAATAATTGATGATTAATGTTATAACAAGCTTTTATCCTTATGTGAATACAAAAATATTTTATATTGTAACTTTTTATGGCAAATAATAAATAAATAAGGACTTAATTTTTTTGTTATTTTTCTATATAATGCGCCAAATTGTTAAAACTATATCTAACTATAATAATTTGATAAAAGTCGCATTTATAGGTTGATCAACTTATGCGGCCTCCTTTATTACTACCTAATTTACATGTGGCCTCTAATGGTAAAAAGGTTCCCCACCTCTGGTCTAGATCAATTGCTAATATCCATTATTATGTAAAATGTTGTGCGAAACTAGAAAATTTCAATGAACATTTTTCTACATTAGTAAAAATTTTAATTTCTAGACAAACTTATTCGCAGGTTTTTAAAAAAAAGGAATGGCAATTCAGCTACACATGTAATATAACGTCTATTTCTCTAGTAAGTTCATTTAAGAAAATTTTTTATACCACTTAGCTACCAAATAGCTGATATCCTTATTTGAAAACTCAGCGCATTTCTGTGCTTTAAAGACACATGCATTCTTTAGAAGGCAATAACTTTAAAGTCACAAGTAAGAGTTATATTGGAAGTTTGAAAAATTATATTTTAATTTAGAAGTTAGTATTATAATATGATTTTTCAAACAGCGAAATATGAAAAACTTATTATGAAAAAAATCTAAAAAATTCTCATGTCAATATTACTCCGAAGATATGCTTTCCTGTATTAAAATATTTAATGATTTTTAACACCATTTTAAACCACAATCACTAAGCCTGTATAACATTTACAAGCCATAAAAATTGTTTCACCCATAAGAAAGTTTCCATAATTTTAATGCTAATTAAATGTTGAAGCCTATTTTTATGCACAGAAATACGTCCGACATGTTCTAGAAAAGAGTAGCATCACATTTCCTCTGAAAACTTTTAATTCCCGTTAGTTGGAAACCGAACATTTTTTCCTCAAAAATCGATGCTACTGTTTTCCCAATAACTGTGAAACAATTTATTTCACATAAATTTCTTTTGGGCTGAGAGATGCTGTTACTGCAATAACAAGTACTACTGATTAACATGCAAGCTTTCGTAGCTTTAAAAAACTTGGCAACAGTTAAAAATACGTTTATTTTGTGCAACAAGCATAAAGTTATGAAAAGGGCTGTACAATATTCATTTTAAAATGCTTTCTATATTTAAACAGCTATTTTTTACTCAAAGGTCATTTTCATTGGCAATATGCAATAATATGCTTTCTATGAAAGTTAAAAAATAATTAACTTTGAAAGAACGACACAAAAGATTAAAAAAGATAAAAAAGGGTATATTTATTACAAGGGTTAATTTTTTTAAAAATAACATCCTAGCTATACTAAAATATACCTTAATTTAAGGATTTCAGTGTCAAAATTAAATGCCCAAATGGTTTGAATGATTGAGGGAATAAATTAAGTTTTAGTGGCCATTTTCCATTAAAAATTCTTCTGTTAAAAAAACAAAAACATTTTACAATAATTTTGAGGAACGTATATCAACAGAAATATATTAATAAACACTATTTTTTTCTTGCTCATAAAGTTTCAAATTGGAATTGAAAAAAGAGCAACATACGCGTATAAAGTATACACATTTCTGAAAAAGTGAAAATTTACTTTATTAACGCGACAGGCACATGAGAATGAGAAGTCATACAGCCCTTGCATTATTTCAATAACACAGAAGTAAAATGGAAGACATAGTGCGTTTATAACTGGAGCTGCTGTGAAAGTATTGTGCTTTCTAACTGTTTTGTGCCACCAGTTATCGTTTAGACTTTATAACATAGCATTTGTGTGCAAAAGTCAGATTATAACGATGGTGTTTTTTAAACTTAGCTCTTGAAAAAGATTTATTTGATGTTGATGGTTATTCGTGACAAAAACACTGGAGTGGAAAATGTGTATTATCACGAATGAAAATACAACCAGTTTGAGAAATCAGTTAAGTTGCAGTTAAGGCCTTCAAAAATATATTTTGTTTAAATAAATACAATACACTAAAATGTATCTACTCTAAAATGTTCACTATGAAAATATCTCTCATTCACTTTTTTTTTACCTCCCGATAATTTTATTATATTTTTCAATAAATTGGAAATGTATGCATGGAATATTAAATTCTATCAGTGGGAGCAAAAGGATTTAACTGTCTCGATCTCACCGTCATGTTCACAAAGTATAAACGAAGGCAAGCTCTATTTATGTTCTTCCTCAAAACTTTTTGAAATGCTGTACGTATTAAAATAAAAATCACATCAGCTCCAGATATAACAGTCAACAATAAGAAATAAATAGCGAGTAGCTTATTTACAAGTCTCATAACGGAATAATTTACTCAACAGAATTTATGCTACGCATATAGTTTGTAACTACAAAACATTTAGCAACATTCTTTAAACACGTTACATATACGATTACAGATTAGTCATTTCTAAGCTAGGAAATCACATTTTACTAACAACTAAACACTGAGAATATTGGACACACCATTTGATTCAACAGCACTTAAAATCTACAATACTAGTGAATCCAATAGCAGTGTTAAACTCCCAAACTATTAAGTTCTATCGTGAGCAAATATTATGGAAAGTGTTCAGGAACCTACAAACTTCGAAACTGTTGACAGAAATAAAACCGAAAGAAAAAACAAACAAACAAACGTCGGTTCCCGTAATTGGGCCTTGGTGAATATCTTTCCACCCATCTGAATGTGGATTAAATTTTGCAAATGCTGTTGATACAGTTGAAATACTTACACAGAAACAAATTTAGTACTCTGGGAGACACAAGTTAAAAAAATAAAGACAAGTATTGAAAATTGGTGAAAATATATTTCGGAAATCGAAGTTTTTAGGTCCTGTTTCATTCCAGTGGATGAAGCTTGATGAGGTGCAACAGACTAGATACAGCCAGATAATACGGAGCATGATGAAAGGATAGTAGAAGAGTGCGAGATGTGGATAGAAATTTTGGAACTTGGCAATATTGAAAGGAATAATTACTGGATTTGTTAGTTCGGAACTACAAGAGTTGTTTGATTTTCGGAAAGATTAGGATTTACGGATTTAGTTTTCATGGACATTTCGGAATAGGTGGATTTTGAGGACTGTATTATTTATATTGGGAAATTTGGAGGAGATTTAGCCGACATGCAAAATGGACGGCATCTCATTTTTTTTTTCAGATCATTTTTGTACACTGCGATATCTCTGAGCGATGAAAACTCCTCAAAGTGCAGCACGACAGTTTTCACGGTTTTAATTACAAGTTAATATTGTAGCTCAGGATTTAGGCGACTTATTTAGAGTTTTGGAAGACATTTATTTCACATCTTGGTCCTTCTTTTTTGATAAAAATAATTTCAATTGGGTATTGGGTTAGAGTACGAAAATACGTTGCATTAGCTAAGAATTTTTACAAATTGTATAATTCTGGAATTTATTCTCCAGAATCAACAGGTGAAAGGTGAAGATTAGTGTTATGTACTTATTATCAATTTGAACTCTTGATAATTTATACTCAGTCACTTAGTTCATACATTCACTGAAGGCAGCACGAGTGATTGAAGTAGCATACTTATTAATAAGTTACATGCTCTAGTAGTACCAAATTCTAGATTAGTGTCTGGCAGTGTGCATAGAAAAATTGCATATTATATATATATATATATATATATATATATATATATATATATATATATATATGTATATATATGTATATATATATTTTATATATATATATATATATATATATATATATATATATATATATATATATATATATATATATATATATATATATATATATATATATATATATATATATATATATATATAAACTTTACGTACGCAGAACACGTCATCAGGAGTTGTCGGGGAACTTTAAAGTTTACTCTAAAAGAAAGTGATAGTTATTTTCAATTAAACAGTTTATTTTCAATTTATTAAAGCAGTTGAAATATTAACTTTCTTATGTAGCCATGAAATTTATGATTATTGTTTTGAAGTTATTTCCAAAATGCAGAAAATCAGGGATTTAATAAATGTAATTAACTGACATGATGTAACTGTTTATTGTTACCGCTAGTTGGAAAAATAGATTTGCGAGTTGCATATTGTTATTTGAGAGTTTACTTCAAGGATACCTGGGATCTAAAAAGTAAGTGTTACTTTCAACATTTTATACGATTGACTATTCCTAAATCCCTCTTATATAAACAAAGAACGCGGCAGAAGAATTATGTATGCTTGGCGCTGAACAGTTACAATAATGAAACTGATTTGCTAAAAAAATATTCTTTCAATTATGGCACCTTAGAACACACATTGTTTAATATCAGAAAGTTTTGATAGATTTCATCTCTTAATTTATATCTAATAGTTGAAACTGATTTGTTGTCATGAAATTTCATTCAACTGACCACTACTAAATCACAGTTCTGGAAGCAATGAACTCTGGAGAAATCATTGCTACCAGTAAGGAAACTGATTTATCAGAAAAAATATTCTGAAAATTATGTCACTTTATAATACTCATTGTTTCAGTTCTAACAGAAGAAATTTTAGGCCTTTCCTCTCTTCATTTATCACTAGTAATATCATTTAAATTATATAAAAACTGAAAATTGATTTATTTTGATAAAATACTTTCTGAACTGGTCAGATCAATGTTTAGAGACACGCTTTTGTGATTAATTTACTTCTAAATAAAACGTGTGTGCCTAATATAATTTATTATATATTCCTATTCTGTGTTAGGTATTTCTTTGAATACCCGACTAAATAGCACTGATACAAGATCTTAAATTTTACCCTGATTTACTAAATCACAAGGTGAATATAAAACAACATTTATTTTGACTGAATGAATTTTATGTATGCATTACGCGTAATAGCGACGATATTTTCCTGAGCCAATGTTTTTTATCTCTACTTGAAAAAGAAAGGTCTAATATATGCGATAAATCTAATTTTGGCATCGACTGATAATTTCTTTCCACTCTACTATATTTTCAGTAAGGATTGTCTGGATTTGTAATACTATGACATTAAAAATATATAAATTTATGTTATGATCAATAAGGTAGTTTTTCTTCTCGTGCTCTAACACTGCTTTCACACCATGATGTGCGCGACAAGAGACAACAACGCAACTAGAAAACCACACATAAATATTTACAATAAAAGAAAAAATTCTCCAATAGCTACCTTGTATGTAGTGCGAACCATAGAGACTGTTAAAAGAATTTAATTAAAATATACATCAGTCATTTTACTACAAACCATCATTATATAAATTACATACCTGAAATCATAGTGTTATAATGATGGTTTCTTTGAAGGAAAAAGAAGCTCTTTAATACATCATATAAACATAAAATTACAAGGCAATGTTTGCATCTTTTGAATCTTTGACAAAAGATTAATAAATACTGATAAATAGCAATATTTTGGGATTTTTCAGTCATTCATTTATTACATAAAAGATAATAATTGCAGTTTTTTTTACGAATTTTAATTGTTTCAATGATCTACTGAAATGACAATATTTTATGTAATAGATTACATTTTAATATTTCGTTCGCTAAGTGACGAATGTATTTAATTTTAATTGAAGGGGGCCGACCACTGAGTATTTGAATAATATATTTAAAAAAAAATTGGTTTAACAACTAGGCCATAATGTCATACATACATTATCAAATCTTTCCTGTCAAGTTTCATATGAATATCATAATAATATCTCCTGTTCGTATTGCTTTGGGGAGTTTTCTACCAGAATTAAAAGGCCGCCGCTTCCATACTTTTGGGTTTAGTTGTACATTAATAGATAACATATATTGTCTCAGATGTGGTTTGATAACAAACAATCCGTATGAGAGAGTTCAGCAACTGAAATCTTCATTTGCATTTGTTTTTTTCCACATTTATGCTTTCCATTGTTTCAAGCTCTTCAAATTCGAGTAAACAGGAGATAATTTATGAAACGCTTTGATATATTTTATATTTGTTGACAATAATATGCGTTAAAACGCAATTTCGGAATTGTTTGTTAAAATATTAAAACTTTTAAATAAAGTACAGAAATATCTTAAAAGAAGCAAAAAAGTCCTATCAATTAAGTAAAAAGTTAAAACGAAAAAAATTTCGTAATTAGAATTCAATCGAAAATAATATTTTCAAGTACATTTGTTAGCTTTAAAATAAAATATTATGTATGTTCAAGAAAATTGTAAGTTATGTAAATCTTAAAATTTACCAATATTTAGCTCATTTATTTAAAAATAAAATTAACATCTTTGAAAAAAAAAATTGACATTGAAATTTCTTTATTTCCCTTAAACAGAAATAAGAGTTTTCAATTTAATAAAAATTAAAAAAATGGAAACTCAGTGATCTACCCCCGTGATTTATGGAAGTATTCCAAACTGAAAATCTAGTTATAATTTACCAGTTATAATTCAAACAGATGCAATTTAATGCTCTGGAAGTTTTAAAAATGTAATACTATGAACTGTGAAGTAGCAATTTAAATCATTTAAAGTTATATTTTTTGCTATGATGCTAACAATTTCGGGGATTATACACATAAACAGCTTAACTTTCTCTAAAATACATCTTTTGCAAAAATATTCATCAACTACCCTATTACAATTCACCCCCCTCCATTTTCTCTGAACAATTAATAACAAAATATAACTAAAAATAAATAATCCAACAGAGCTAGATAATTATAAGAAGAAGGCAGACGAAAAACAAACAGAAATCAAGCACTCAGGGCTCCACGCACCAGAGGCAAGATTCTGTAGTAGTGCCGGAACTGAACCAGAAAACGAGGTAACCGACTGGTCTCGTCATCAGGGAGCCTAACCAAAATCAGCTACCTCAAGAGGAACTTTCTGAATAGGATGCAGGTGTAACCAAAAGACATCCCCGAGATCCCCATTGAAACATTTAGTCAAAAGAAAATGAAAAGACACAGACAACTTACAGTGAGGGCTCAACGCACCATACATGCAAGTACGCATACAATCCTAATCAAAAGCCAAAGATGCATACATACCCTAATTCCGTAGGTGACGGTTATGGCGAAAAAGCAGCCAATTTTACCCTAGTAGTTACGTCACTGTAGCAAAACCACAGCACCACACCCCATTGAAGTTTAAACAAATGAAAACAGAAACCTTATCCTAAACGTCTTTAAAATATACCTGAGTCTAAATGCCATTTTAAATTGCCGAAATTTTTAGGGAAATTGTTCTTACATAGGTTTTCCTCGAAAATGCTCCAAAAAATCTTCAGCGTTGTTACATATGTTTTTTTATTCTGTATAGTTGTGAGTAAAAGATATAATGTTTGAATGGCCGTTACCTCGTCAGTTACCTCGTATTCTGGTTTTGTTCGGGCACTACTACACAGAATCTTGCCTCTGGTGCGTGGAGCCCTGGATGCTTGATTTCTGTTTGCTTTTTGTCTGCCTTCTTCTTCGAATTATCTAGCTCTGTTGGATTATTTATTTTTAGTTAGATTTGTCCATTTTCAATATGAGGATATGAAGCAACTGGGCAATCTTTTATTGAAAAGTTTTATGTTTTCGTTGCTAGGGTAGGTTTTAAGTTAACTTGTTTGGCAGTCTATGCTCGCTTTTTAATTTTTAATATTTTTGTTAGTTTGATTTGTTTATATTATTTAAAAATTAATAACAAAACTAATCTAAAGTTGCATAAAAAACAGCATGAATGTTAATATTAGGTTACATATCAGATCCAGCAAAGAGAAACGCTCCGGAATAACTTATTTAAGAAAGTAACTAAACCAATTTGTCCAAACTATTTTTCTTGAAAAAAAAAACACTTTACAACGCGATACATTCTACATATCAGATTCTTTGAAAAGTCTGAAATATAACAAAAATGTAATTTGTATCAACCTAATCTGTACAAGCGATTTTTTATCATGAAGATGATTTTATCGAAACAAGTGGTTAGTTAATGTTACAATGAATGGAACATTACAAATACCTCTATATGAACAACATATAAAATAAATATGCCCCAAACACACGAGGAAATGCTAGGGAATTAGTTCTGTACGAGTGAAGTGAAAAGGCACTTCTGACTAACTCCGAGCATTTCAGGATAATCCATAAAGATAACATATTAATACAATGATGATTCCTTTTAAAATGCAGCTTTGAGCTCAGTGGAAGACATAAAGGCTGTTCCTTGAAATCAAAAAGAATCTATCCTGGCAAGATGGCTCTCAGAGTCAGGCATTTGAGATGCTTTCAGACGTCGTAAATCGGATTTTATAAAACCTGGAAAATAGGGAATCAAAATTTATCTTTCAAAACAGTGAAATACGTTAAACTTATAATAATAAAACTGGAAAACCTTTACTTAACCTAAAAATCCAATATTGAAATGTTAAAGTATTATTTCAAATGAATCAAAGAAAAAATAAAACCATCGTTTATTAATGACGGATTGACTGCGAAGTCAATAGATTCTTTCGAAAAGAATTATTTACAAAAGATCAGTTCAAATATATTCCAGTGATCTATCATTAGCAGAAGGAATTTTTCAATGATACTCACCTGTAATTATGCTGCCTACTACCAGAGTTGATGCAAGACAAACATTAGCAACCCAATCTCCATAACCTTCCAAAATTGCTCCTGCGCCGGCAGTAAATATTATTCCAAAAACCTGCAATGTGTAAGAAATTTAACAATATAAGATTCTGAATTCTTTTTCAAGAGGACATAAACTTGTGTAATAGATTTTGGGGGTATCAATGAAGAATAATATGAAATCCCAGGGTGACGATGATTAAAAAACAAACAAAAGCATTTGTTTGATTGGGGGTAAAGCCACGATCATATTGAAGACCTTAACTAGTGATAGGACGGTTAAAAATGCTTCAACGAAATGAAAGAGTGAGTTTCGCAGATAAAGATACTCACCTTTTCGAGGTTGATGCAGAAAAGGAATATTCCAAGAACTTTTCTTAGATTCTCGAGCATTACTAAGTAAGGCAGAAGACGAGATGAAAAAATATTCCCTCTTGAAGCCAACATTACTATTTGATGACGAAAACATGCTAATGATGTCTAAAATCGACTAGAGAGTAAAATACGAATAATTTTCAAAAACAGTTCTCGATTGAAAGAAAAGAAAGTGATGATGTTTTCTTACATATCGCATAACTTACTCAGGCTACCTGATTACCAATTCATCTGCCTTTGTTACTTGTCCAATACTACTGTAAATGAGGTTCATCTGTACTAATTTCCCCATGAGAGAGTATCACTGACAAAATATTATTTGACTCAGTTGAACGAGGGGGCAGGGGAGGTTCTATAAGTAATGGATTGTAACAGCAGTAAATTGGATGAATATGAGTTCTAGAAAATACGATGGCATATCAGTGTATGTGTCCGAGTCTGAAAGTAAGTGTTTAATAAAACAACATCCCGAATAGCAGGATTTAAAGGTAGGTTAGTTGGTGATACCTAAGCAGGATCTGAGAATGACACAATAAACACTCGAGAATTCGAGGAATACACTCCAGCACTCGTTTGCAGAAAGCAGCAAAAGAAATTTAGGAACCGATAAGAACAGCGTATAAAGAATGTGCCATGCCTCATAACGGGTGTTTGAGTGACATAATCAAATTAGAAGATTAGGTAAGTTAGGTAATGCACCATTCTATGATCGACCTTTCATGTCAGTTCGATCGTCAAATAGAAATCCTAGAGATATCCAGGGCTATGCATGCACCCCAAGGATGTATTGGATACCATTGAGACACAAGTTACAGTTTTGGAATGTTGGTTGAGAATGCCACAGTCACCTTTTGCTACTCAATATTAAATGTATAATAGAGATTAAATATTGAAACCTACAGTTTAAAGACAGATGCCAACCGCAAGACTCGAACCTCAGAACGTGGTACTGAATGGTAGCGCGTTATCAACTCGATGTTTGGGGTCTGGAAGGATGACCTAAAGTGACTTCAATACACCTATAGAAAATGAATTCTGAACAATGATCGCGAAGATTGCCTATTAAGAGAATTCGGGGCACATTGCATCTTGCGAATAGTGACTTTTTCCTAAAGTTGAAAAAAAAACTGCATTGATGAAAAATTCTGACAGATCTTACGTTGAATAACGCTGTATTGGATCTGGGCAAGTTATCAGATCAAAGCTGTGATTATGCTTCGAGCAAGCATATGAATGTAAGATCGATGTCTCCAACTGAAGGAAGAGTGACTGATGGTTAAGATGTCTCGTAATAAAGTTCTCCCTTTCACTACTGGGTTTATTGTATACAATATCGTTATTTTTTGATTGACATTCGTCAACTGGCAAGTGTCACTAATCTATATAATCAACAGCTAGTATTCGGTGGACAAAAATTCAAACAAATAATCATACTTGAGCAGAAGCGTTGAGTAGACCAGATGATACAGCTTCGGCTTCAGGGTAAGTCAATTCTGCTGCGAATTCAAAACCCAAAGGTAGGTAACCCGTCATGAAGAATCTAAAGAAAGGACATTTTATTTATTTAGAAAAGAGCATGTCTGAAGGTAGAAAGCACAAAAGTAAAAAGTAACTCTTCTATACAGAATTTTAGACTATTTATGGTGAAACTATTAGTCATTCAAGATGCTTTTTCCTGGATATTTTTGTTAGGTGGTAGCTGAAAAATCAAAATTTGGGGTCAAAAAGAAGAATACTGCCTCTTGTTACAGAAAGGGGAAAATTTAATGCGCTCAAAAATTTTAATGTTTTGCTAGCAATAACATCCGATGAAACAAAAAATACTTTATTTTGTGATTTGAAGAAAAATATAAATTTACATTTCCCTACAGAAAAAGATGCAGTTCTCTTATGAATAATTTACGAATAAGCATTAACATTTTTACAATTTAAGTAAATTAAGTTTCATTTTTGTACATTTTGATTCAATTCATTTTGAATTCGAGATCAAATTTTAACCCAAAATACGGATTCTTCTCATGTTCCTAAAAATAGCCTCTGATCAACAATTTTCATTTTTGTCTCAATTAATCTGTAATTTTCAAAACAAAAATAAAATTGACAGAATTTCTTTTCTTTTAGCAGTGAAAAACCTGAAAAAGGCGTTAAAGTATTGATCTGATCAGCATATATTTCATTTAGTAAATTACAACAAAGATCATATTGCATATTCTGGCAGAAAGTTTCTTACTTCAAAGGGAAAAAATATGCAATTCATAATTCTTTTATAATTAAAATGGAACTATAGAATTTTATATATTTATTAAGGAATATATTAAGAAATATATTTATTAAGGGTGATAAATTGCCATAAAAGCAAAATAATCATATTCATTACATTACAGTTTTGTACTAAAATACAAATGCTCATATTTATTATTCATAATAATAGCTTGATTTATTTTTTTCTTAGACTCATTTATATGTAACTAATATGAATAAGTAAAGCAATGTATTTTTAATTATTTAATATTTGATATTCATTTATATATTTTTATTTATACAAGCTACATTCATATAACTACAGCAAAAGTAACATGCAAAGGGATCAATTAATTAAAAATTATATATGAAATTTTTTGTTTTGAAAAGGAGATGTTGGAAAAAAATTATTTAATATAGTAAAATGTAATGTACGTTGTTTCACAAGAGGGAAAATATTTTTAATGACAGTACGCAACTTGTTCCTAATTTTTATATTGAAAACTTAAAATTAAATGAGAATTTTTTAAAATTTTATTTTCTGCGTTAGTTAAATACAAGCTATTTTTTTAAAATTGAAAAAAATGAAAATCAGTACCCTTTAAAGGTGGGAATTCAGGACGGAAAAATTAATGTATTGATTTTTTTCAGCCTTAGAATGATACTACTTTGTTTTAATACAAGATGTTTAATTTTATGCTTCAAAAGTTTTTTCTTTAAAATTATTTAAAATAAATTTTCTTCCTGAAAAATCAAGGGTCAGCAGCAGAACAAGCGAAAATATAGGGTTTTTTCGAAAAAATGTTTATGTCAGAACAAATTGAGATTGCTGAAAATATGAGAAATTTTACAATACTGCAAAATTTAATGGGTGTAAATTATATAATATTAGTTACACTCAAGAATGTTCACCTAAGATTTCCCATCGAACAAATGTATACAGTAATTGTAACAATTATTTCTTATATTTTGGTAAATTAAAGAAACACAAGAACATGGGAAAGGAGACTGCAAACAATTATTTATTTGAAAAGATGAATATCGAAACTGTATGAACCCAAGATCGCAGTTGGCCAAATTTGGGTTAAAATTCATTATTAGTGATCTGTCTGTCAGTATAAGTAAACCTGTATGACGTATGCACGACCTCGAATATTGTCCAACAATGGGAGTTTATTTTACTTTTAGGTCGTTTTTTGATTGTGTTCGAAACAACTGTGATAAATAACATAGAGGGGACCGTAAACAGGACCTTTTGCCTTTGATATGAGCTATGGCTTTGAGAATGCCCAAATAAATCTTTCATACAGACTGATCTGAAATGAAAAAGGCTTTCAGTGCTCCCGGATACAAAATCAATCTAACCGAATAGTTAACGGGTCGAGGAATCAAAAGTGAAATAAAAAAAGAAAACTTGCACTGCTCATTCAGAGTTTATCTGATAAATTGTCATCATCACGACGAATTGTTAAAGATTAGATCTAATTTGATTCGATTCTAAAACTCCACTCAGTTCGATCATGTGGAAATTAAATGAGCTCAGGGTTATTTTTAATTTTAAGCCTGTGAATGATCAGCAAAATTTTCTTTTCAATGTATCAGAAATGCGTGACAAAATTATTTCAGAGATAACTTTAATCTATAAGTCACTTGCATTAAATGAATGTGATTCATTATTATAGATATTTTATCTTTGGCTGAAAGTTGCAGAGATTAGAGCTAAATCTGGTATTAAATTCTTCGAATAAGGAATCAAAATGTTTGGCAATCTGATAGGTTGTAGCATTTTCATCGCAATAATTTTCTATCACAAATTTTTAAATTTGGGAAATGTGATAAATTATCTTTCTCTATATGCAATTTCTAGAGTGCCAATTTAGCTTTAAATTTATTTATCTTACTTATCACAGAAGTAAGGGGAGAGCGATGCTGTAGGGAGATCAGGCTGGTCAGTTTTTAATCTTTAGGGTTTTACAATTTTTAGTTTTTTTTAACTAAAATTTTTCATTACAACTACGAGGGTTTGTTGTTCAAATATCTAAAATTTTTAGATATTTGAACAGCTGGCACTTTAAAATTGCTTCGCGGACACCGCGTTGCAGATCACTGATCTAGATTGTAGATGTTAATTTTCCCTCGTTCTCGTAAGCATTCAATAGAATCATGATTACAATTGAAAGAAAGTCTAAACGAGATATATCAATGATTTGAAATGCTTTGTAACTTTTTAGAAGAGAATGTTCTTTCAGAGGTTAATTGATAATATCTGTTCTATCAAACTATATTCTTTATAAAATAACAGAAAATGTTTATGAAATCATTGTTCGCAAAGAGTAGGTATGTTATAATCGACAGTCTGATTTTTATAAAACCTTACTTCTCACCTCGTACTCATATCGAACGCTGCGCATTAACAGATATATCTTTTCATGCAAATCAAATATTTCTGATTAGTAACAATTACTTAAAATACGAGAGAATGGTCAATGAGAGACTTGTTTTGTATTTAGAATATCATGATCTTTTGACAGATATTAATTTTGGATTTAGAATTTATCAGTCTACAAGTCAACAGGTCACAAGACTGGCACAAGCAATTAAAGATAGTCTGAATAGAAGTGAGACTTTGGTGGCTGTTTCTGTTGATTTCAAAGCGGCATACGATCGTATTTGGAGAAATACATTGATTTATCAGTTAAAAACCTTGAGAATCGGTGATAAAATGATCCAAGGGATTAAAAATGCCGTTACTCAAAGATTTTGTGCTGTCCGTAATGGATTGGAACAAGCAGACTCGTTGTGGTCTACAGAAGGGAGGTGTGACAAGCACAAGTCTTTTTAATGTATTCATTAATGATCTTCCGGACAGAATAAATCACATTGAATGTGCACTATATGCTGATCATTTAGTACTATGGTGTTCAGCACCTAGAAACCACTCTGATAAAATGGTACTTAGGATCAATCACGCTTTATATGAATGGCCTATAGAAAATGAAAAGGAAGTGAATATTGATAAAACCATGTACCAACTTTTACACTGAATCATCAGCCAATTGAAATGGACTTGAAGTATAATGGTAACAATGTTCGGGAGGTTATTTATTTGGAAGTGAAATTTGACAAAAAGCTTTCTTGGCAGAGACATATTTATGACTTGATCGATAGAGCTAGAAAAAGGGTGAGAGTGATTAAAAGACTTGCAGGGGTAAAATGGGGTTGTGGAAGAGAAACTTTAAATGAAACGTATAATTTATACGTTAAGCCATTAACATGCTATTGTTGTGAGGCCCTGATTACTTGTAACAATACATCTAATTATGTTTTTGCACGAATTTGATTTAACACGAATTCAAAAAAATGTTTCATTCTCTTTTTACGAGAGTCATTTTGATTTAACACGAGTGGTCCAATTCAATTTCTCAATTTTTTGGGTCTAAATTCTAAGAACACAAAATTTCATTTGTAGCGTATTATTTTTGATGATAGTGTATCCAGTTCTGTTTTGATTCACGAATTCAGTCGGCAAAAACATTTTCTTCTTTTATTCTATGAAAAATGGAGAAAATGATCCTAAATGCAGATTGAATAAAAGAAGGTCTGGAAGAGGCCAAAAAAATCGGGTAATCATTTTTTCAAACATGACCCTGATGAGGAAGTTTTTGAGAGCATCTTACAGAGAATTATATGACGACCTAACCAAAACACGAACACAACGGTTAATAACTGAATTCGTTCGTTCATCAGCACCAGAGGAGACTCGTGCTGATTTTTCTAAAGAGATCACAGAAAGAATTTCATTAATAGAGGAAGTAGACGATGTCCACAAAATTTCTAGTGTGATTCCAGTCGTACGCAAACGTATGCGCCATTTATTTTCAGAAAGTGAAATTGAATTTTTAAAAAATTATGTGTGAAACAGATTTTTTTTGTTCATGACGAATTTTTTTTTTCCATTTTCCTTACATATTAATACATGTATATTTTGCTGAAATAAAATAATAAGCTTAAAGCGAATATGTTAATATGGTTTTTCAAAATTATTTTTACTGATTTTTTTAGACCCAGAATCAATCTTCTTTTCTGACATAGATACGTCATTTTTTACACGTATTCTTCAGGAACGTATCTATCGTGTAAAAACAGAATTAGGTGTACTTTACATTTCAAAACTTGAAGCTTTTCAAAATGAGGCTCTGAGGCTTATTTCTGGAGCTGTGAAGACTACACCAATACAAGCGATGCTTGCCCTCACAGGCCATTGGAGGAAATTATACAGGAGAGAGCTTTATTGCTATTAGTCCAGTCAACGAATGCTGTCTAGGTGGAAAGTCATAGGGCGGAAGAACTGACTTCAGAACTTTGTTTGGAATAGTTAGGAGGTAAACATACTAAAAGTCCCCGGTCCTAAGAAGGTCCCGTTTTTGGTTTTTCGCTTATAACTCGAAAACTATTGATCATACAAAAAGTAAAGCTGACAAAATTTCCTACAAAAACATATATATAGAAAGTTTATTCATATCTTCAATAGTTTCTGAGAAATGAGCCGGAGAATATCGCTAATTTATGAAAAAATGAATTTTGCCCCCTTTTTTCGATAAACGTCGCCTCTGGAATTCTTTACCGTCAATTTGAGAGACAAACCTTGGGAACGAACGTGTACAGCATTAAATTTCCTTCAAAATGAATATATTATTTAATGTTTTACCTTCATCTGTTCAAAAATTAGAGCAAATTTGTGATTTCCTACGAATTTCGAAAAATAAGCCTCAAAGCTGTAGTTTGCACTTTTTGCCATTTAAATGGTTATGCCATCCACAAAAATTCTTTGTATGTGGACATGAAACCTCTCGTAATTATGTTTTGTACTTCTATTCTTAAGGTGATTGGAAGGAAGGGGAGGGGGTTTAATGCAAATAGTACCTAACATGAACACGTGCGCTTTATAATACACGCAGATTATGTTCTTTTATTAAAACATACCTACTGAATTACGCTCTTTGCATATATATGAGCAACATTTTCCACATGTTTGCTTCGTTTTCTTATTTTGTTTTGTTGTGCAATAGATACATCGTCTTCTTTGGGGGATAATAGAGTTATTTTGGGTGGTTAACAATCGCAGGGTATGCCGCCAGGTGCAAATACCTGCTGACTCAGCAGTCGCACCGCGGTCGAAACGACCGATTTCATCTTTCAAAAGCAATAACTTCCAAGAAAAGCGTGATAGGTTCTTAGTATCTCACACGTGGGTAGGAATAATACATAAGGTCAGTTACCAGGAATCTTATCTCATTCAGTTCAGGAATCTACCCTCATTCAGTTTCCAACGTCGTGTCGAGTCAGTTGTTTAAAATATTTAAATTTTATTTGTTGTCGTGCATCGTCATTTGCTATGACTGAGAAGTGTTTGATTTGTGATGGATACATTGATGAATCGAATGGTGATGTGTCCATATTGGCTGAAAAGGGTATATCTTCACTGATACAAGCCAGCAGAGAAAGAAATGATAGTAAGAGTTCTCAGCTACTTGGTGTGAATTCCCTTAAAATTCACACCTTATGCAGTAAAGCCAGTACCATCACGGCTGATAAGAAGAAAGCTTCATCAATTTCATCAGAACCTCAAGAAAAAGTACCTACAAACCTACATTTGACAAAACCTACATTTGACTTTAAGACTCAATGCTTGTTCTGTAAGGTATCTGTAAAAAATGAAGAGAAAAAGTGCTTAAAGAAACGGAAGATAGTGTACAATGTTCGAGACATAAATACCTTCAAAATCAAGTTAATGGATGTTGGTTTAGACAGAAATGATGAATGGGGTAAAGATGTAGCTTCTCGCCTTTCCCCAATCATTGATTTAATTGCTGAGGAAGCATTTTACCACGAAAGTTGTCGCAAAATTTTTTTAGACCGTCGTATTTTCCTCCAAAAGATAAATCAGAAACTTACGACTATGTTACTAAAGCCATGAATGAAATTTTTGCTTTCATGGAAAATAACAGTGACTACCAGTTTTCTTTTGATGAATTAAGAGCTGCAGTAACAGAGAAACCTGCAAATGACAAGATTATCACAGCAAGACTGTTGAATAAATTTGGAAACCGTATCATATTCTCAGCAGGAGTAAATCGATACTAAGTTAAAATAGTTTGTTTTAGGGACACTGGGGCTAAACTTTTGTCTGATTCTTGGTACGAGAAACATGAGAAAAATTCAAGTGATGAGCGAATGAGGATTGTAAAAAAGCAGTGGAAATTATAAGGCAGGATATCCAGACTTGTGTGTACGATCCCAACACCTATCCACCCAGTGATGATTTCCTTAAGGATGCAAGTTCTGTTCCCGAAACCCTGAAAACATTCTTGGAGGAAGTGACATTAAAAAAAACGAAGAAAGTGGAAAAGACAAAGAAAAAATGCATTGTCATCGCGCACGCCATCATTTCCATTGTTCGACCACGGACATTTCTGTCCTCCATAATGAACAGTCTTTCCCTTTGTGTACAGAAGGTTTGGTTCAAAAACGTTGGTGAACCTTCCAGCTAGTATGGGCTTCTCATCATCTTATTATGAAGCTCAAACGTTAGAGTTGTTAGCAATGGCCCATGTTCAGCCAACCTTTAAACCTGGAACTTTCAACCAGTATGTATTTGATAATGCAGACTTTAATGTATGCACAATTGATGGATAGAATACTTTCCACGCTATGGGAGGAATCAGGTGCATGACCCCGTGTTCTTGTGAAAGAGCAACTGAAATTCCAAGATTGCAGAAGCTATCCACATCACATGAGTGTGGGGAACTAGGAATCATCCTCATGCAAACATATGAGGGAAAGGGAGATGGTCTCGAAAATGTGGAACACCTAGATGTACCATTAGAGGAGGTAGATCCTCAACCACATGATATACTTTGGTTTTTTGCTAAGTGGCAAAGTATTTCATGTCCAGAATAGAAAGGATTCATGAATTCCATCACAAAAGGATGCTGTAGTGAAATGACAAAAGTTGTTCAACTACTTTTTATAAATGCCCCTCCTATAGTACCATATACACTGCATTACAATATGCACGTGAACTGTCTGACAAAATCGAACAGAAGAGTATCATTCTAACTTTCGATCAGCCCTTTTATTGGAAAGCTCTAGAAATAGTAGCAGCAGCACCACCTGATTCAAAGCTTTCTTCTTGTGTAATACGACTTGGTGGATTCCATCTACTAATGTCATATTTGGGATGCATTGGCTACCTCATGAGTGTAAGTGGCCTAACGGAAGTCTTAAGCACTGTCTATGCTCCCATTTCAGTTGACAAAATGCTCCAAGGACATTCTTTTGCCAGGGCAGTCCGAGGACACTTGTTAATACAAAATGCTTTATCAAATATCATACTTGCTCAAGTGAAAATCACTCAAGAAGAACATATAGCTGCTGGTGACGTAATGAATGCTTTTATGGACGAGGTTCCATCACTAGACTCATTGAAAGAAATGACATATATGAAATCGCTGGCATCCAAGTTCGGGGTAGTAATGAAACAGCTTTATGGACAAGGATCAACATCAAAACTCTGGATTCAGTATTTTAAGATGGTGAATTTCATGAATGCCGAAAGATCAGGCAATTTGGGCGCCCACCTTAATTGCGTGAAGGAAGAGGAAGAAACTGAAACCCTTCCCTTCACTACAGAAATGGAGGAGCCATTCACAGTAAAAGACGACCCACCACCTGAGGAAATCCCTGGACCCTCTCGTCCAAAGCGAAGCAAAGTAATTTAATTGCATTTTCAACAGAATTTTCTTTCTTAAAATTGATGCGATTAAAGTTGTTTCACCAAATTTACATTACCAATTTTTTGTGTACTGTAACCTAATTTTTAAAAAATGATCTTACATTTACATTATATTCATTTAATGTTTTTATCACACTAAAACTTTCTTCCCACGGTGTTACAAAGGTATTGCACTTTACACAGCGTTTAAACAAATGGTTTAACCATTTAAATGACAAAAAGTGCAAACTACAGATTTGAGGCTTATTTTTTGAAATTTGTAAGAAATCACAAAATTGCTCTAATTTTTGAACAGATGAAGGTAAAACATTAAATAATATAATTGTTTTGAAGAAAATTTAATGCTGTACAAGTTCATTCCCAAGGTTTGTCGCTCAGATCGACGGTAAAGAATTCCAGAGGCGAAGTTTATCGAAAAATGGGGGGCAAAATTAATTTTTTCATAAATTAGGGATTTCCTCCGGCTCATTTCTCACAAACTATTGAAGATACGAATAAACTTTATATATGTTTTTTGTAGAAAATTTTGTCAGCTTTATCTTTTGAATAAGAATATTTTTATAGGATCAATAGTTTTTGAGATATAAGCGAAAAACCAAAAAAAACGGGACCTTCTTAGGCCCCCCCCCCAGGATAGGGGACTTTTAGTATGTTTACCTCCTAACTAGTCCAAACAAAGTTCTGAAGTCAGTTCTTCCGCTCTATGACTTTCCACCTAGAATCATTCGTTGACTGGACTATATATGAGAAATTAATAAGATCACCATCCACAGAGTATGGAGAAATTATGATATCTTTAGACCTAGAAGATTGAATACTCAGGATGAATATTTGCAGAAAGTTTTAAAATTGAAATCTGACTACTATATTCTGGATATTCCCAGAGAAAAATTACTGAAACCTACAAGTCCTGTCCACCTGGGAACTATAAGAAATGAATGTAATTTGATGTACTCTATAACAAAGACATCATCAATCGATGAGCAGTTGCTGTGGAGACAATTTAGGTATTCGAAAAATAATTGGCTTCACATATATGCTGATGGATCTAAAATGTGTTGGAACTTGTGTGTATTCGGAACTTTTCTCTTTTTATGCCTCTCTCGGCCCATTTTGGATTAATTTTGATGGAGAACTGGAGGCAATTTGAGTGACAACTGAACAAATTATTGTTACAGCAATTCAAGTCAAAAACATTGTTATTTTTTCAGACTCTCTTTCAGCCATCCAAGCGATTTTTGCCCATAATGTCGTGGAATTAAAAATTATTGAATCTTGTAGAAGAAATCTTTATCTCTTAGGCTTAAAAGGGATGACTGTTGTCTTACATTGGATTCCGGATCACGTTGGAATAGCTGGAAATGAATACTAGCTAAAAAGGGAACTGAAATTTTACAATTAAATAACAGTGAGGTACCATTTGCATCAATGAAAAGATTAATAAAATATGTTCATGACGTTAAATTACATGAAGAGACTAAGAATAAGAAATGGAGGGATTCAATTTATAATATCCCAGACTCTCCCAGATCCATTGCAGTTGCAGCATACCGTTTGGAGACCGGACATGATTGTCTCGCAAAACATATGCACCGCATTGGTATATATGATACTCCCTTGTGCACTTTGTGCAACCAGAACTTTGAGATGGACAGATATCATTTACTGTACTGTTCATTGTTCAATCAATAAAACCTATACAGTCGATATTGGTGGGTTAGATAGTTGATGAAGTTGACATCCAGTACTTAAATTTAGTTTTCATGTAATGTAATTCCTGTTCTGTTCTATAATAAATTTATTGTTATTCCTCTGTTATTAGCTTCAATCTCATGCATCTTCGATGCACAGAGGCCAATGATGTATAATCAAGGGCCTTTGCAATAAATAAATAAATAATAATAATCACTTAAAATACGATCTATAGATTACTTTTATTTTTAGAAATTTAAGTCATATAAAGAAATTTAAAATCATTAGCAGTATACTCAGCCTACCATAAAAAAAAGTCATTAACTGATTCTGAAATTAGATTTGGATTTTCCTAAATATGACGGTAAAGTTAAACTATTAGACATTCTGAATTTTCAACGTTTCCATTTTGAATTTTCTAAAATGCAATTTTTTTTGGTTAGTATTTCTTTCTTCTCAATTTACCTTTTTATTTTCCCAATTTCTTTCGTTTTTATTTGACACCCTTACATTAAATAAAGGCCACGCATTCTTGGAGTTTATAAAAAATCTCTTGATCAATTTTACAAATCATGGTACTTATTTTTTTAAATAATCTGAGTCGAAATTGCCTTCACTAATTTATTTTAGATCTTTACCTCTGATCTAAGTTGATTATAAAGAAACAATTGTAGAGGAAACTGTATTCACTCAATTGTTCATGTGATTAAACATTTTCTCATGTGTTCGATTATATTGAAATAAATCGAATCATGATCAGTCCATTTTTATCCCCGTAATTCCGATTCGATTTCTCTTATTTTTTTCAAGGTAGCTCTATGGAAAAATATGGTGGCTGTGCCAACTTGGCAGATCTGATGCTTACATAAAAGTGATAAAATGAAAAACTGAAAATCGCTGAAACGGCGACTGGATATTGCAGAGAATATGCGATCTTGATAGAAGAACTTGAAAGTGGTATCACTAGTAATTCCCACAGATTCCTTATAGAATGGAAAATTACTATTCAGACAAACTGGCAACTTTACTAGCTTGAATGTCAAACAGGCAATTCAAAGGTGTTGTCAGATTAACTTTGTGATTAAAAGAATATAACATGCACCACAGTATGCAAACCCAGAAAGATAAAAAAAAATATTAGCAATATGTTCAACGGAGATTAACTTAAGGGTATTTAATACTTTTATTTAATACTTTTGTGCCCAAGATCTCGAAGAGAGATTTTTACAGTTGCAGTTTATCCCGAAAATGCCGTTCTTTAAGTTCCAGTAAAAGCGCATCTTGCGCCCACTGGGATCCTAGTCAAGGTCTAACAAAACGTTAAACGGTCATTTACTAAAAATATCCCCCGAGTTTGGCCTTATTTTTAGAGAATGAACGACGTTAACGGCAGATTGCCTATTCATCTTCGTGAGGAGGAACTCACCAAGTCCTGAAGGCCAGTGGGAGAAAAAGCTCCACCATATATTAGTTTTTGCTGAGATATGTAGAAGGGATAAAGTTGTGCATAGAAAAGAGCTGAAAAAACTTTGAATTTTAAAAAAATTGTAGGATTAAATCAACAAAGACGTATTGAAGATATCCAGGATTTCTGTAATATGAAAAACAGGCTATCTTTTATATCATTACTTGCAATTTTTTTTATCGCATAGATAATCGAAATCATGATTTTAAATAATGATGTTTTGAGGAAATTATTTTGTAGATCAACTATTTCAATCAGGATGCGAACTCATATTTATTGAAGTAACGAATTTTCTTATTTTTTAAGGTAAAATTAGATTTTGATACGGTCTTCTGGTACTGATTTCTCAATATTTAGTCATTATAAAAAACTTTAACAAGCAGTTTATTTCTTCTGAATTAATTATTGATGTAAAGAACTCTGTTGTTGCGTTATTCCCAATTTGACAATCATTCAAATTGACATCTTTTATCTACGCCCAATTCTTCTGTAAATGCCCTCTAAATGACTTTAATCCCCAAAGTTTATTGATTGTTAAGGGTTCAACTGTTCATTAGTTCATCAAAAATAACATTTCCTGCTATCGACGGGATATTAGTTGATATAATACCATCCTCGAGGTAGCAGACGCGGGTTCAATTTCGCTTCCAGTAGACTCATGTAATAAGCTGTTTCCTACGAGCCTTTTAAATGCATCAACTGGCATAAAGATAAAAGTAAAGAGAGGGCAGAGAGATGTCAAATACACAAGGAAGAAAATTTTAGTACGTTGTAAGGAATTGCTTTAATAAAATGACTGCCAGCCTTTTTGTATTTTCATGATTTAATTGCATATCTCGAACAAATAGATGCTATTTACAAAAAATATTAATTTCACGGGTTCATCACGGTATCGACGAGGGAGGACAGTTGTGGGTCGTTTCTGCTGTCCTTACAGTTTCTGTAGGCCCGGCCAGCTATTCGGCAGCATCTCCTTTTGTCTCGGCTTCAAATTCCTTTTTCACCTATGATCCGCGGCTTATATATACGTCCACCGAACGTTCTCGAAGGGTCCAGAAAACGCATTCTTTCTTGTCCAGTTACGTTCCCGATTGATTCGGAGCTTCCGGCCTGAGGCTCTTCTTTGTAGACTGGCTCACCGTTCGGGCGAACTGCCATAAGCACTTCCGGTCTTTTACGTCGCTAAGTGCGTCTGTCTGCGATTGTTTCAGCAAAGATAATTTAAATCAATTAAGTGCACAGGCCTCCTGGAATTCCACGTGCGGAGATAAACGTTATTGTAAGGGAGTCATTACCAAGGTAATGATATTTCGCTATGACTAAGGTGCATTGTCAAGCAGCTAATCTTTGTGAAATTACTTCTTCAAAAGTCAAAATGTTATATGCTTTTGACCGACCAGTTGCGTATGTAGGTGCGACCGCCCTAGCTCCTTGTTAAAAATTGGGTTTTCTCGGGATACATAACGGTAAAGATTAACCTGAAACGTAAGTAACAATTGTCCAATTTTTACGACATCCAGATTATTTAACTAAATAAAAAACTGTTTCAGGACCACACGAATAATGATATAAGATGTCAGGTTTACAAAGCTGGCATACCAATAGTGATCAAATGAATTCCTGTGATGTATTAAGTAAACGTCTTTACACACACAAAAAGAAAAATCACAGCCGAAAGTTCATTGTAAAAACTTATTAATTTTAATTAATTTTTATTGTGAATGTTTAAAAGTTATGTGTTCCTGTTTTGCGTTTACTCTACAAGTTTCAAGTAAGAAACGTATTTTTCCGCATGCTTTTTTCGTTACTAATTAGATAACACTACATTAAGTTTATTTGAGTTCAATGATGTAAGGAATTTTAATGTCTATAAGTTATTTCTCTTTATTAAGTAAAGTAAATTTCAGTCCTCAATTAAATTATGTCAGTAGAAAATGACAGAATATTTCTTACTTATAGGGATGTATTCAACCCTTTTGATTCCAGAACTATTGAGATTTGATTAAATATGTTGACTTCTTACTATCAATGCAGTATTTTATCCTGATTTGATGAAGTCAGCTGTAAGAATAGAAGGTTTCTTAATACCCACAATCAAATAAAATGGATGGCTACATATGTTTCTGCCTAACTAACAGATCATCGTAAACTAAATCGAAACATAGATAGCCATCCTTTTTATTTCATTGTGGTAATTAAGATGCCTTTTATTTATGTTTGTGTTTCCACAAGTTTCCTTTAAGTGAAGTCAGCCGTATTTATATTTAAAAATTAAATATCTGTGAGATTAATATAACTATCAACTGATAACGTACGTAAATATCAAATTTGAGACTTGGAGATGATGCAGTCCCATTTGAGGAATTATTATGCATTTTTTTCTAGAGTCAATCATACTTCCTAAAGATTAATGAACCCACAATGAAAAAAAAAGGAAATACGTCCCAAACTGCGATTCTGTCTTTATAACGAGGGCTCATTTGTGACAGGAATCAATTTTATCGGTAAGAATATTAAGGACGCTTATAGAATTGCATTTTCGTCAGTGAACTGATAGGATAAGTAAGACATAGAAGAACGGAACATTGGTTTCTGAGTGATATTGAACAAGCTAGATATGTATGTTTTAGGGCAACTTTTTAAATTTGATTTGAAATCTGAGGACTCGCGGGGAAAATAAGTCTAAAGCAAAAAGTGCTACATACGACATGAACTATTTACCACGTAAACGTAATTCCTCTTATTCCTGTTATCATTAAAAAAACATCGATGTTTTTGTAAATTAATCATCTTTAGATGAAGGTAATTTCGAGCAAGCCAAATAAGGAAGTTTCCCTTTCGAAGAAATACCTTTTTATCCTCTTAAGGAAATTTTATATCCAGTATTTTCAAAGCTGAGGCCGTCATCTTTTCTTTCGATTTTAAACCTGCTTCTCTCCCTTTTATTAATGATGGAGTCAATAATGATTTCTACAGACACATTTTTTATGGCAGATTTTTTAACATTGTATACATTGATCCCATGAATGGGTGGACAGGAATCTAGTGATGCTGTAAGTCCTGTTTTATTCTAGTAAATTATATTTGGCAGCCGTATCTCCCGAGTTCGTTTCAACGAAGAAGAGCATTTTGAGCTATTTGTGTAATGACAGTCAGAGAATGAAAAAAAGTTTCCTCCCATTTGAGGTCAAGGAATTTTAGAAATAAAAAGAAAAAAATATTGTATAAACGTTTGTGCAATCTCTTTTAAGAGAAAGGGAAACCCATAACAAATTCATCCTCTAAAAGAGAATACGCAGTATAAAACTATTGCTGTAGAATAACAGGTCATAATAAAAAAGAAATTCCACCATTTCAAAGCGTTTCAAAGAAATGTTGAAAAACAGAATAAAGGAAAAACTATAACTATTGAATAACAGTAATAATAATAATAAAAAAATAAGCTTTTTACCTCTAAGAGCGGATTTTGATGGTTATTATAAGTACACTCTCTAAAAAAATTTTAGATTATGGATAATTAACTGTTTGCTTTTAATGGAAAGAACAATTTCATGATTCAGGTTTAACTTTTTTCTGTAGTTTTCCTTGTAATTTTGATAGTTTTGAGGGATTTACAAATATTGTTCATAATTAAAATGAAACCTTCGTTTATTAACTACAAGTTATGGATACAATTTCTTAATCCAGTAATATCGTCTGCCACTTGAGATTCTTCACATCCCTTTCAAAAGATTGATCATTTTCAATTGATACTCATGTAAATAGTTGCATTCCTATCACAAGTCATCTACGATTACGTAACGCATTATTTCAGAAAATAGAATAAAATTTTCAACTATGATTTGATTCAGCAGCCATAGATCTCAAATAATTAATAGTTAACAACTATTTTCTCTTAAATTTTTCATTAGATGTTAATTGATGTAGCAAGGAAGTTTTTATGTTACCGAGAAATATATTGAGCACTTTGAGAAAGTCACTTACCCAAGAAGACTTGCCATGAGGAAAAGAGACCACATATTTCCATAACGAAGCACCAGAGTGTAAGCTATCATACCACACAGAGATAAAATGTAGACAGCAAGAGTGGTTTCTCTAGAAAAATTAGTTTCTCTTTAAAAAACAGATCAAAAGCATTGAAAATTGAATGTAAGAAAACCAAACATTTATTTTCTCAATAGTATGAATCATTGAATAATTGAAAGAAACGTGCGTCCACACTTGTTTCATATCCGTATTAATATTCGCACACTGATCAGGAAAGAGCGGGCGTATCGCATCTGCGTATCAAATTTTAATACATTGATCCGACTTGTGCAAACGATCTTTAAAAAGAAATGATAGGAAATACTGATACATTAGTGATGAATGCCTCCTATAAAATAACACCAAGGATGAAATACGATATGCAATGATGGGAAACGAAATAATCAGAAAAATGACATGTGGAAAGCAATGCCGCTTTTCCCGATATGTTGCAACGACATCATACGGATCAAGGGCGGCTCCAAGGGGGTGGGGAAAGGGGAAATATCCCCCCCCCCCGAAAAAAGCCCTGCATACTTTTTTTTTTCATAGCCTAAAATTATATAATCGTAGATCCAATGCTAAATGAGTTTAAACTTAAAATGAGACGATGTTTATTTCTTTTATATATATATATATATATATATATACACAGATATATATATATATATATATATATACAGGGTGATTTTTTTTAAACTGACACTTTTTAAAACTGGGTTATGTATATATATACATACACAAGGTGATTTCTTTTTAGACTGACACTATTCAGTGCCATCTGTAGCGTGATCTATCTGCCGGAATTCCACCAAAATGGATAGAGAGGCTAAGGACGAGATGGGAAAGAGTTTCCGTGAAAAAAAAATAGTTCCAAAAGTCGCCGATAGGGGACGATATGGCGCTGTTGTTGTCGGCGCACCCATGAATTTGCATAAAAGGCAAGTAAAATATCAAAATGTAAATTCAGACTACGTAGTCGACGGCAGCGCCAGTATTTCGGGCCATAAAGATCGGCCACCTCGCTTCCCGAACGTAACCCCTGTGACAACTTTCTGTGGGGTTATTTAAAATCTAATAAGGCGGTCACATACATCTGCCTTGCACAGAATTCAGGGGGAAAATGAGTGATTTATGGGCTGCGCTCTGCAGAGCCGCTCTCCAACGATCCTGCGCTCAGTCGCTTTTTGTACAGATCATCAAAGAGATTCGAGGGACCTTGGGGGGAGGGCCGTAACTAATCAACCCCCAAATGTGTCAACAAGTGTCGGGGGGGGGGGCTGCGTACTGAAGAATTGTCCAGATGTGTGTGACTGAACCTTTCATAGCGCATATAGATTGGTGTAGAGTTCTCTGCCTGCAGACCCCCGACTCCTGTCATCACATTAGTCACGGTAACATTAGATACGGTATTTAGAACCACCCCCATTCCCGCCCCCAAGGTTTCTTTGATCTGGTGTCTCCCCCGACCCCGCTCGACACCATTTGATCCGCTGACCCCTGCCCTTTCTTTGATGGATCGCCAGAGGAGGCGATCGACGCATAGTACAGAGTACAGAGTGAACATAAATCACTGGATTCCCCAAGGCACAGGAAGATAACTCTGCACCAATGTATATGCACCATAAGGGGTATCTTGGTAGAGTTTCGAACTTGGCGGCCCTTAAGGAGAAGATATCCCGGAATTTGATGAACAATCCTGGTGACAAGTTACGCTTGGCCGTTGGAACGTAGTGTTCAGGATACAATGCGTCGTCCACCAGGACTGTGGTCACATTGAAGGAGGGAGAAGTGAATTTGCTGCATAAAGTGGTGTTGCAGGGAAATTTCTTTGCTATTCATTTGTCTGCTGACAACTTTTTCGGTATTTATCCCTTATCATTATGGCTCGAAATACTGGCGTTGCTGTCGACTACCTAGTCGTGAATTTGTATTTTGATGTTTTACTTGCCTTTTTTGCAAATTCTTGGGTGAGCCGACAACAACAGCGTCATATCTTCCCCTATTGGCGACTTTTGAAACTAATTTTTTTATTCACGGAAACTCTTTCCCATGTCGTCCTTAGCCTCTCTATCAATTTTGGTGGAATTCCGGCAGATAGATCGCGCTATTTATGGCTCTGAGTAGTATCAATCTAAAAAAAATCACCCTGTATATATGTATATATATATATATATATATATATAACCGTAAGAGCCGACGTTGCTCCCCCAAAAACTCTGGACCGGAGCCGCCCCTGATACGGATTCGGTTCGATCAGGGGTACTCTAAGCTTCTATGTGCGGCCCGAAGCACTCGCACTCATTATCGGGCAGGTATTTTTGTAGATAGAATTTTGGAAATTAGTGCATGTAAAATGCAAAACAACACAAGAATGTGCTCACGTTGTTCACTGCAACGTATCTTTGGGAATCATCCAGTTCCAAAGCGAAGTATGCATATAGAAGTTGGCTTACTTAATCTTACCGTGATGATGTATTGAGAGTAGCATGTAGCGAGTATAAACTAAAATAACAAAAAAAGTCACACTCATTTTTAAAATAACATTAAGGTTTCAGTTTGATTTTTATATTATTATAATATGAGATATAGTGTACTATGTTGCGGTCCGCGTAACTTAGCAAACATGCATGCGGCGGGGAAAAAAATTAGATTGAGTATGGCGAGGTTAGACAATACTGTAGCGAAGGATGATCTTCGTACGATGGCATTATATATAGCAAGGGTTATAGGAACTCTCCCTTGGAATTGTTTCTGTGTCACGTTTTTATGTAATGTTTAACTTGCTCTTTAATCTTTGCATTATTGGTAAGAAATGACTTGATAGAAAGAAGAGTGACCTGCCAACGGGATGTGAGATCCCGTAAGCGGCCAAGTTCACGACCTTAGTATATACACTGGTGTAAGAAATTAAGAGAATTTGCAGACTTGATCGATTATCTCTAGAACTACTGTACCGATTTTAATGAAATTTGATATGTACATACATTGATACAATACAAAACAAATAACCATTCAATAATTGTAATACACACGCATGATCGTGCGTAACACTCGTTGGAGTCGGAAGGTATGAAACAGCGGTTGCAGAATAAACAAAAAAATAGGTTAATAGATGGGTTAATAGGGGGTACGTCGTAGGCGAATTGGCAGATCCGGCTTATGGCAAAGAGCGCGGTCAATTTGCAATGCGCCCGGGAAATTAACAACTTTCTAATTAGCCTGATATTTATAAGGCGTATTGTAATGAGCCCATGCACCCCTAGAAAAGTTAGAAAATTCGCAATAGTTTCCTTAAACAGCTTGGTTTCATCTAGCCTTATTGCAATAAGTCCAAAGTAGTAAAGGCTCATTAAAAAGGACAGATAAAGAGATTGTTACTTAAGTACTTCCTTATTTTCAATTAAATTTGGACAATGTAAAGGGCCACGGTCTACTTTCGGGACATTTAACGGAATAGTCTCCAACGTCAACCGATTTCAGTTTCTTTCCACAGTTTGAATCATTTGTTCCCGCTGCTCATCTCTGGCTTTCGTGTGCTATTTTTTTCTTTTCTGTTGCAAATTAATTGGGAAACTTCTTAAGGTGGAAGATCTGGTAACGAAAAGTGGTATTATTAAAACTTTGTTTGCTAGATGTGACTTTCGGATTTCTGGAGTGCAAATCCTTGATGACATCCCAGAAAAATATATATCTATTTGTGTAGCTATAGTGAACGAATCGAAATTCGGAGGCTAGGGGTGAAGCAAACTGCAAACGTTGTGTCAAAAGTTCAGTGTCAAACAAAAAAGTGCATGTGTAAGAAGGCAAATAAACTGAGTTCATCGAAGTGTCATAAATGTTCACCATGTTGAAATAAAGTTGAAATATATGATGTGAGAGAAAGTCCGATCGAAAGTCTAAAGTTTGTCATTTTAATAATTTGTTTATTATAGTTATTTGATAATAATATAATTGTTAAATAACAATAATTAATTTTTTCAAACGATGATTGTTGTGCAGTTTTTAAGTTACCTCTTTTTAACCTAAGTAACTCTTAATTCATATTGTTTCGAATTTTACTAATCTATGGTAATATAGCCAAATATGAGAGTTATTGCCAAATTGGCGATGGATTTGGTGACTTATTTTGGCCGCCAAATTTGGCGATATTTTGCCACATTTGGTGATATGGTGCCAAATGGTCGCCAACTAGACCTTTCTGGAAGCTTCTAGAGATATCTAGCGGACTGACCGACAGGGGACGCTTTGGAAGTCTACAAATATACCTGACTTGGAACTCAGTTCTTTTCTACTGAGAATTGAATGTGCTGAAAGTGCGTTAGGCGTGTATTGTATTGCAGACTGTGGTATCTTGACTTGTGTTTTTAAAGTTTTCTGCTATACAGAACACAGTTGTTAGGTGTTTTCTGTTTGAATTTGTGTATGGACCTGCAGAACTTACCGAACAATAAACTTTATTTTATGTGCAGTTTCTGAAGAGATTTTATTCAATCCTAACGAACCCAGGAAAAACGGAACAATATGTTCACTAAAGGAAGTACTTAAGTAACAGTCTATTTATTTGTCATTTTTTTAACAAGCCTTTACTACTTTGGGCTTATTGTAATACGCTTAGATGAAACCAGGGTCTTTGAACAAGCTATTGCAAATTTTCTAACTAGCCTAAAGGTGTATTGGTTCATTACACTAAGCCTTAAAAATATCAGGCTAATTAGAAAGTTGCCAATTTTTCAATTAGCCTAGCACATTGAAAAATGACGGCGCACTTTGCAATCAGCTGGGTTTGCCAAGTCACCTGTGGCCTATATATCTAAACAACAACTGTCTCAACTGGATTCATATGCATATCATAGAAGCAAAACAAAGAACATTGCTTTAATAACTTTTTTTCTGTCATTTTCAATACTTTTTCAAATAAAATTTTAGGTAAAAAACAATATCCTTTTCAATTTAAAATTAAATAGAAAATTTCACTTACTTAAATTTATGAGTTTTGTCCAATAATATTCCACAAGCGACAGATCCAAACATTCCAGAAATTACGATAGTTAATCCCATCCATCCAGCACTCTCCTCTGCGCCCTGCGAAGGTGAAAAAAATAATTTAGGCATGAATATTATTCCTAGAAGTCTTTTGCATGGGAATCATTTGGGGGAAATTAGAAGATTATATTGAAATCATTGCGAGATATTTTATTCGCTTCTCAATGGAGGCTTGCTTCCGTCATATTCAACTCGCAAAATATTCAACTCGCAATGTAGAAATCGTTTTCATTTCATATTGAACTCCGATAGTAGTTTGTGCGCTGTAATCTTTAGAGTGCATAGTAAAAAAGAAAAGTATAATCTTGTATATAATTGCCTTAACACGAAATAAAATTCAATAATAAAACTTTAAAGCCCTAAAAGCTCTAGCAGTTAAATGTGAATCTGCAACTTGATCGAAAACACAAAATTGTATATTAAGACTGCATAAGAATTTTTGAAGCACACATCATTCAGCGATTTTCCTTATTTGGAGGCGAAAGCTAATGTTGAAATTAAATTTTTTTAGAGCAAACAGCCTGGTAATCAACCTGCTTAAAATATTTTATTTAAGAAGATACCTGTTAAACTTTTTTTTTAAAGTATGCTCACAGTGAGAAAATGTTATATTAGGCTTAGACCCGAACAGATAGAAACTTTTAAGAAATTTTGGTTTAGGTTCTAGAGCAGGTGTCCAAACTTTTAGCTTTCTTGGATCACATTGAACGAAGACGAATTGTTTTGGGCCACACAAAATTATACCTAACATTAAAAACAGTTAATGAGTAAAAAATATAATATATAGTTAACATATTTCATTAAAAATTTTATTTATAAGTATAAAGATAAGGATATAGGAGTCATGCTTCAGTAATGCATCATCTAATGCATCAATATCTGGGTCAACTGAAGTGGGTGCAATTCTCAAGGAGTTCTCAAGATGTACATCCGATATTTTGGTTCTAATTTGACTCTTAGTTTGCTTCACTCTTGAAAATGGTTGTTCTCAGATGCACGTGCTTCCAAACGATGATGACATGAATAACCCATGCTATGCATTTAGGGATATTTGTCTCTGGGCAGGTATTATTTATAAAAAGTCCAACAAAGAGACTTGATTGAATATCTCTTTCAGTTGGATGTCAGATTGCAACTCTATGCATTCCATTTGAACATTTTCTGGCAGCATAATTATATCGACTGTAAATGGAGTAGCAAAGATGCAAATGAATTGTTTATTTTTGCCGATTCTAGTGTTAATCCTACAAGTCCCTCTTTTTTTGCCTATCATAGCTGGGGCACCAGTTACCATACCAAATATGTTGGTAAGAGTTAACGAAAATCGCGTCAACGTTTTCTTCTCTACTTCATAATATAAATTTCTCGTGGTTGTCTTGTCTTTTAAAGGTACTAATTAAGCCATTTCTTCAGTTACAATAAACTCGTCATTAATACCTCTAATAAAAATGACAAATAGAGCCGTGTCAGTAGTATCAGTACTTTCATCCATCGATAAAGAGTAAAACTTAAAACTAGAAGCCTTACTTTTGAAATCACTTTCGATATATTTCCCAAGTTCGTCAATTCTCATGGAAATAGTCTGATGAGACAAAATGTGCGAGTACGCTCTCTAACAATATTAATTCATGAATGTATTCATAAGATGAGGGAGATTGTGTGTTCATGGTGTTTATACTTATTTTAATATTTGATATTTTGATTTCTTTTATACTTATTTTGATATCATTACAAATATGAAATGTGTAAAAGCTTGACATTTAATTTTTGTAATGAAATTAAAATACAGAAATTGCATAGGGATTAAAGATACTTGAAATGCTGTATTGCCGATTTGTTTAATGAACAAAACGGATGAAAAAAATGTAATGACCGCCTGCCATCATCGCCGAGGCGGACTATTGATATTTTATTTTCGCTTTCAGCTCTCTTTCTGGGCCGCACTAATACTTGCTTTAGACACCCCTGTTCTAGAGTATTACATTCCAGATAGAATTTATGATATCATTCGAATATTCAAAAATGAAGTAACAATGATGTATATGCTATTTCTAAAATTGACTTTCTATTGTAAAAAAAATTCAATTAACTGATGTAGTATGAACATCAATTATATATTAAGGAACTGTCCAATATTTTAAATAATTAATGAATGAAATTTCATTTGAGAAAGTTTTAAATGAAATATAAAATTAACTTCATATTTTCAGAATGAAACGACTACCCTTGTTTTTCTCTCCTTCCATCTAACCAAAGTAAAATAACCTCTGTCCTTTTTATAAACAGACACCAAGTCAATGAAATATTAATTGCACTTACTGGATAATAGAAAAGAACCATCTGGTTAAGTAAGGTAGATATTGCGTAAAAGACACCAACGTTAATACCTGGAAAGAAACAATTAGGACATGTTATTTATGAAAAGGGGCCATTATATTTCGCATAACATAAAACTACTGATATAAGGGATACACACACTCTTCAAGCATAATCAGTATTTTTCAACTATCTCTTTAAAAACTTGAAAGTAAGAAGACGGTAGAAGGTCTTAAATTTCGAGATAAAGCCTTCATTTCTTTCAAATACGTAACTTTTATATTTCCCGATATTTACTTTTTATGTAGTTTTTGTACAACTCAATCATTCTTAAAGAATTTCGACATTACAGAAAATTTAAAGGTTTCATTTCATAATTTAAAAAATGTCAAATAGTATTTCATTAGAAGGTTTATCTTTTCTCATTGTACTATGAATCGTAAGAAAATGTTAAAGCTAGATTCATATCAACAGAATATATGTAAATAAATTGATATATACAACAATTCCCGTTCCGGGATTTTCTATCGAAGGAGGTTTTTTTCCCCCTTTTCCAATGTGCGCTGACCGAGGATTTTCTCAATGCGTGGGCGAAATTGTATTCTTACTGTGATAAAAGAAATAGGATTTAATTACCTCAAGAACCGAGCACATTATCAAAGTTCGAAGTGAAGGATGCCGAAATTTAATAAAATAATTATGAAATAAAACATTCGGTCATTTAAATGCATGAACAATGCACAATTCGTTGAGGTAATATGTCATTTAAGTAAACACTGATCATTTAAGTTCAAAAATATAAAGTATAGTCATAAGAAAGGTTATCAAAACCTACAAAAAATACCTTTCTTATTCGGAAAAAGTAAAGTAAAATCATTTCATGAAAAGGAAATACAGTCTTTCAAAACTAAGACAACTTTGAAAAAGAAGACAATTTTTATTCTTCCCGAGAGAGATCCTTGCGTTAAGCTGATCTAACAGATCCGTTTGAAAATGGTGTAGCGACGTATTTAAAATAAATCAAAATGATGGTTAAACAAAACATTTATCTTTTACCTTTTAACTTTGGCAAAATTTTAATAAGTTTTCTGCAGAGCGTAACTGACAGATGGACTTGAAAATGTTTAAATAACAAAATTATGAACAGAACCTTTTATTTTCTCCTTTCAGCATGAAATTTCTTTTCAATTTTGTCGGGTAGTTTCGTTTAAGTCTTTTAATCGAAATGAAAAACTAAGCAGCAGAATTTAACGCGAGAAAACTACAGTACTATACTTTTTTAATCTTCAGATCAGATACACTTCAAGCATTTTATATTATTCCTTGCGACCAATGAGCTCGAATGTTTGATTCTGTATACTTACTATTGAGATGCGCATGGTTTCTCATTATAAAGTAGCATTATGCTGCCGGGGTAGGTAAAAAAGTATTATTGCGAATTAAGCATAAATAACATTTTAATTGGGCGAACAAAAATTCTCTTCAAAAGGATGAGAGTTGAAGAATTTACAAATAAAGAAATGAAAGATTGAATGCGAGTATTTCTTTTACACGTGCCTTAATTTCCCATTTAAATCATCACAAGTTATTTCATTATCTATGGGGAAAAATAACATTTTAGATGACTCAATAAATAAAAAAAATTATCCTTAAAATAGTTATTTTGGTTTGAGTCGAGTGTGTTGGAACATATCTTTTTTTATGAGTTCTATAAGAGCCATTTGAGTGTTCTAATCCATATAATACATATTTACATAACATTTTACACTGTTAAAAGTGGAAAAAATTAGCTTGTTGGCAGAGCTAGGATGCTTTTACCCTTCTTTTCATTTTTCTAGAATTTCATTTTCTTACAAACAGAGGTAGAAGCTGAGAACTGAAACTCAACTTACTCGTGAAACGTACGACCATCGAGCTTAAAGTAAATATGACTTGTTACATTTCATAAGGCACACAACTAAAATGGTAAATTGGTTGGAAATGGATTTTTCTCCTCTTCCTACTTTGAAAATTGTTATCTTCAGTTACACCTTTGACTCTTTAGACAAAAGTGTAGCTGAAGATATGTAACATTTCCCCCCCATTTGGGCATTTTGAAATGAATATATATCCGAGGAAAACACGCAACCAGGAAACCTACTAAGGTTGTTTCACTCAATATCCCATGAATATAGTGCAATTTTTTTTCTCACATTATCCCCAAAAAACCCAGTCAGCAAAGAGATGTGATTCACTTTCAGGGGTATAAATTTATTAGGAAAGACTCTGCAAACATAAGTAAATGTGAAACGAAGGGATAACTAAATTTAAGTATACACTTATTTTACACTTCTATGCGTATGTGCATGTATATTTTATATTTATGTTATGTAATTAAAAGAAAAGAGTTTCACAACTTTCCTCTTTTCAAATTGAGATGCTCTTCGTCTGGCATTGATATCACTCGTATATTAGAAAGAATATTCTCTAATACATTATTTGAAATATTTGGAAGAAAAAAAATCCTTATTTAATGGATAGTTTTCCCAGTCTATTAAGCTTGAGCTGTGTATAGTCCAATTGATTCTGCTTTGTCCGTTTCCTCGTCTTCGAGCATTTGAGATGACGATGTATTTATTTCTCATTTCTCGCAAATACTTCGAGAGAGGTTTCACTCTTTCAGACCGCCGGCTCACGTACTTCTTGGAAAAAATCCCCTCTTTAAGAAGCTAAAAATACAAACCCATACAAGCTTTCGTCGTCGTGAAAAAACACGCTAGCGCAGCATCTTACCGGGGCTGCTTTCAGGAAGCTTTTGCAATTGTTTAGTCAACAGATGACTCCAACGATCTTTAGCAGAAATCCACGTAAATAATTTCGCCCCTTTTCCTTATCTCAAGAATGAACGCTATCACTAAAAATAAATGAGGAGGCTTTAAAATACTATTTCAGTTCTGTTACGAGCTACTGTTAGGTAAGAATTCACGGGTACCGGCATTGAACATTTTTCACATTCAAAGAATTGGTTTTCTATTAAATGGCTATTGCATTTTTCGCCATTTCTCATTCTCGCAAATACTTCGACTCCTTTACTCTTTCAGACCGTCGGGAACGATGTTCTTGAAAATCCTAGAATAGTTGAACAATTTGTTTACTTTCCAAGATTCTTTCGAAAATGTCCCTTTTCAGAATTATCAGGCAATTTAGTGCCGAAGTTAAACTGTCAGGGTGTTTTCAATCTTTCTCTTTATGTAAATCCTATAAGATATGAAAACCTTCGGACTAGATGCAAAATATTTTAAAAATACCATAGGAATCTTCTTGTTTCCATAATTATGTGTGAATTTGAACCTGAAATACAAGCAATTTATAAAATAAACTGTATTTTTTTTAAAAATTGCATACTTTCAAGAGAATTAAAAAAAAAAATTCTATATGTAAGGTGCATGATATAAATTTTGACCAAAAGTAATACACTTAGTAATTTTCATGTACTTGAAAGATAATTGATTTTAAAGATAATACACTGAATTTCTCATTTTTTCTGTGCAAACAAAAGCAATCCTCAACGTAGTCGTAAAGTGAGAGTTGACTTTTGAAATGAAACTTTAAATTAAACATGAGACTTCATATGCAAAAATTTTTAAGATTCATCCAAACTAATGATCAATCTCTTGATGATCCGTTCATTTATCTCTCTACATCTTTGAAATTGAGAAACTTTTAACTGTATAATATGTGGTATACAGGTAAAGTATTAGACGTACTTCTAGCCCTTACTTACTTGTCAAGAGACATGAAAGTTAGATAAGGAAGATATTTAGGCAATAAGAGAAACATCTGTACACTCGTAGATTAAGAATGACTCCTAAAACAGAAGTCTCCCTGAAACGCATATATATATATATATATATATATATATATATATATATATATATATATATATATATATATATATATATATATATATATATATATATATATATATATATATATATATATATATATATATATATATATATATATATCGAGCAAATACACCTAATCTTCAGAAGGTAAGACTAGAGACTTTAAAGATTCTCAAACTAACCTCGTAACCAATGTCTTATTTTAAATGCGATGAAATCCATTCAAATTTTTCCATGCTTTTCATTCTAAAAACAATTATATATATATATATATATATATATATATATATATATATATATATATATATATATATATATATATATATATATATATATATATATATATGAAATAAATTTCAATCCTTTTTATTATTTAAACGCCAATCTAAATTCTTTCACCCTTTAGCAATAAAGCATTACCCCTCAAATCCAACCCAAATAATCTATTAGTTTTTTCCCTAAGGCACGCGCTACCCCGTTATATAACTGTTATATAAGGTTGGAGAACTTTCCACCGATCACACCATATGACGCCTCATAGTCAGGTGATGAACTCTGACCAATCGGAAGGTCAATCTAATAGTACGCGGGCGAAAAATTTCGCGCTTCTGTAGGCTTCTGGGTGTCTGCTCTCGGCGAGTAAGCATGTAAGTTCCTTGCTGTGAAACCCCGCCAGCGTCGCGCGATGTGTTCGAATAAATCTAATTGATGTTCTACGAAGCAGTGTCGGAAATAAAGACTATGTATGAACCAGCTGCCTTTTTCTGATATGAATCCGAGGTGCTTTATTGTCCTCTCCGTCTACCTCCCCACTCGCTACTTATGGATCCGAAATGTTTGAAGCTCCCGGCCATTGTTTCGCCTCGCCACAGTTTCCATTTGCCTATTTACGACTACACGCCGAGCTTACTCCACTTATTATTACATATACACTAGCTGAAAACCCGTACTTCTCTACGGAGTATATTCAAATTAAATACAACGGTCAATGTATGCAATTAATGTCAAAAATATGTATAAATATATTTATAATAAATACAACGATAAATGTATGCAATTGATGTTAAATAAAACGAAAAAATATATTTATAAAAAAATCGTAACGGATATTTTTATAGACAAAATAATGTAGAAGAAAATATTCAAATTAAATCTAATAGGGCATACTAAAGAATATAGTACAGTTTGAGGAACATATCTTTTACTGTATTTTAATATTTTTTTGGATAATGTCCAATCGTCTGCCGCATTGGCAAGAAAAGAAAAAATATTTATTTTGTCTATTTAGTTATGCACGTGACGATAAATTTATTGAAAGTACCAGAAAAAAAGTCACGTGATCAGCATTTAATAAATTAAATTCTAAAAATTAATCTAAAAATCAGAAAATGCAGATAAAGATTCGAAAAATATTTCATTTTAAAGGAATTTTTATGATCTTTCTCGTGATATAAATTTATTAACCCTCAAATGCAAACTTAAAAAAAGTTACTAAAACAGCTTAAAAATTTAATTTAAAATATCTAAGAAGAAAGTTTCAAAAATCTTTCTTAGTGCACCCCTACACTATAAGCAGAATCGCCATGCAAAATTTCAGCCCCTTAGGTCCACCGGTTTGGTCTGTGCGTTGTATGTCAGTGAATCAGTCAGTCACAGAACTGTTTTATATATATAGCGATATGCGGGGTAGTAGATATATTTTGTACATATTATATATATATATATATATATATATATATATATATATATATATATATATATATATATATATATATATATATATATATATATATATATATATATATATATATATATATATATATATAAAATGTAATATACCCATTATATTACATCCTTAAACTATAACCTGAAAGAGAAAACTAGCTCATATTTACATGGCTAGAGTTACTCAGCCTGAAAGGAAAAAAATTAAATTTGGAAGCAGTCGGACCGAATCGTTTACTATAGTGATTAAAGTATATACGTTCATTTCTGAAGACGGCTTGGAAGTGATATCACCTTTAAACCTTAAGCGCGAGAGGCGAGACGAACATCTGATTATTATTTGTAGGTTCAGCAGATTTTGGAGCTCGCAAAGCTACCCCACTCCTGAATTCTGACACGTACGACTGTAGAAATGCAAAGGGATGCGATTAATGGGAAGTTCTGTGGCCGAGGGTTTTAAAGCGATAAATTAATATTACTGCGGATTGGATTTAGGAAAGGGAATTTAAGAGCTGGAAAGGAGGGCATATTATTATTATTATTATTATAATATATATATATATATATATGATGCTAAAAATATGGGGAGGGGGGCGATCGCGCTACCTTAAAACGGGATTTAGTTATTAAAATATAGGATTAACAATTTAAAAGTCTGGGAGTTCAAATAAGCGGCATAAGGTATTGCAGTGAAAATAGGATTAATGGGTTCGACTTGATTCGATTACTGAAGAACCACAGATTCAAAAGGGAAATTCCCCTTTTCATTATATAATCTTGGCGCATCTGTGGTTTGAGTGTCGAAGAGAAAGGAAGTGCTTAGATCAGCGAAAAGAGCATGTACTTTATGACGAAATGAATAAGTAATGAACGTCACTAAGCGTTGGTTTTTAAAGTTGAAACAAAGAAAATCGGCAGAATCATGGATAACTAAGCAACGAAAAAGACGTGTGCCGTTAGGCGCACGGATTTAAATTGGGTGGGGTTCTTAGTTAATGTTTGATGGAGCTGAGATTCTTAAAGAAATTTAATAAATATGTTTAGGAACACCAATTGGACTATTTTATGGCTTTGTGTCAACATAACACTGTTTGATGGAAATATTTAGAGGATAAGCGTCACCACCGGTTCACCGACTGCATCATGATACGAAAGCGGTTCGGATTTATATTAAATAGTATGAGAGTAGAAGTCAAGTCCGACATATATATATATACTTTTTTTGAAACACCGATCAGATTTTTCTTTTATTCCTTATAAGTTTTGTAATTTAACCCCACACTCTATTCCGATATAGTATGAATTGTTATGAGGTCCCACTCTGTACATTCTTATGAAAATCTAACGTCTAGAATTGACGACTATTTGGTGACTTGTGTAGGTCTCACTTGAACCCCCTTTCACTCCGAAAACGTGGAAGTTATTCAGTCAAACACGGCTCAAGAGTCTCATTAATAGTCTCAAACCACTGGAATTCTTACTGTACTCATTTTTGAATCCGTGAATCCCTTTCAGGCTAAAAGTTATCAAACGCAGATCACATTTGGATCGATAAGACGGGTGAACCCTTAGGGTTAGGCTTCATAATTTGGGACTTTCTGATGTTTTCCCCTGTGGATTGATAATTTTAAACTTAGATTCAAGCATTAAAATAGTTTGGAAAAATAATTAAATTTCAATTATTCTTATAAAATAACTTTTAAATTTTTCTCTTAAGAGGAAAACATATTTTCTTAATTTTTATGGAGAGAAAACGGAGCTATGTCAGGAAATAAAGTGTCTTTTTTTCGAGATAAAGATAGCGGAGTTCACGGAAAAGAAAAAGAAAGGGATTTCGAACATATTCCAAGAGTAACGTGAGAGGGCTAAAGAGCAAAAGCCCTGAATCAGGTTTGGTTTGGTCTGGAGCGCTACGGTTAATTTTTGCTACACGAGGATTCCTTAGAGCGGGACCTACTGATTAAAGCCGATTCTGAATGGCTACAATAGTCCATGCCAAGAATGCCAGGGCCCTAGCCATTCAATCAGAAAGAAAAAGGAAAGAAGGTCATGACACTGTTTATTAGTGTCATTATGACCATGAAACTGAATTTCAAAAAGGTATCAATTTTCACGTCGATTTCGTGATCTGATAGACTATAAGAAATCTGACAGTCGGTGCTCACTACTTATATCAATCCTCTTTTAAGATATTTAAGTTTTTATAACTAAAATACTCTCACGTGAGGGCAATCCCAAATAGTCTCAGGAAGGTGACATTGAAATTCCAATATTCACTTGAATTATGGTTATGGCGTTATTACTGCGCTTTGCGTAGATGGAAAACTAAAATTTACATATTCTCAAAAACAAAATAAAGTTATTTTAAAAGTAAATACATAATTTCGCAAAATTTTAGATAAAAATTCCAAACTTTTAACATAGAAAAATATGGTTTAGTTCTTTGAAAATAGGATGCAGCGCTCCGAAAAAATTCATGAAGATAAGTGTGCAGGCGGAAATATAGTTAAATTTCGTCGTAAGAACTGGAAATCTTTTGATGTATGTATGGAGTTCAAAAAAGATTTTTTATTTAAAATTAATTATTTTAAATGCTTGTCTAATCCCGTACAAGTAATTTTAAGAAGTCTTCAGTATGCACAAAGATTTCAAGCATATATTTTATCAATTATTTCATTTCCACTGGACACCATGTCACAGTGATAAAAACATGCTTATTGGAGGGAGTACATGAAATAGGATTTTTTTTTCTTGGATTTTCTTTTTTGGCTTACAACTGAGATCGACATGTTTCAAGTGCTTTCCGAATATTTTTATATTAGTAGAACTAATCTGGTTACAGTTCTCTTTTAAGCCATTCCGTGCAGTAACGAAATATATTTACTCATTATGTCCGTTAAGACTTCTTCGTGAATGAACAGTTATAAATAATTTTCTTGGAAACTAGAATCTGCACATTTTTAAGACTGAGTTATGAAATTTCAAGTTATATTAATTGGTGTACCGCGAGTGTTTTGAAACGGATGTGAAAAATTAACCTGAAAGGTACAACAGAATTCCTATATTAAAGGGTCCTATAAAAACGGTATAAAACGGTTATAAAGGTTTTGCTGGAACGAAAACTCTGTGATACTTTCGTTACTTTTTTTGATGTAAACTATAGGAAAGATGAAAAATTTTCCTTATATGATCTCAAAGTAAAATGGAAAGATGAAAATCTTTTCTCACTATAAATAAATATTTTAGGCATCATTTTTGAGTTTTCTTTCACATAAAAAGATCGGTCCATTGTTATGAGAAAAACAAGGCAATTGTTCTTTCAAATAATAATACATAAAAGTTCTTAAACTGTTAAACAATGTGTGACAGAAATGAATATTTAAGTCGAAGATAGAGTTTCTCTGAGTTCAAACCTGTATTATTTACGCAAGTGAAGGCAGTACATTAATCTAAAATAGACCTTATGGGAAGAAATTGGATCTGTTTTTCTTAAATCAGGAGAGAGTAATGGAAGAAAGATTTCACCTGAGTCACACGTGACTAGTATAGAATTCAACATCTTGCGTAATGCACGTATTAATTACAACTTTTTTTAAAAGAGGAAATATAAAAAGTTGCCATTTGCATTAGCATTTCCATTTGCTAGTAATCCTTTACCTTGATGTCATAATCTTCTGCCTTTTCAATCCTTTCTCGTATATTTCTTTTATGTATAAAAAAAACTCCAGGATAAATCTTTTTAGAAAATTTATCGACTCGAGCGCAACTTGGTATTCAGGAAAAATGTTAATTAACATTTAGAACTTATTTTTAAAGAGTGCAATTCGTTTCTATGTTGCACGAATAGACCACTGTCATAAGGTATGAAGAAAACGTTTTAATCCTTTCAAAAGACTGTATATAAACAATATTTATAGAAAGATAACAAATTTGAATAAAAATAATATGGAACTTGGTGAAAAAGGCTTTTCATATGCCAAAACTGTGGTGGTTATTTAGGTTTAATTTACAATGATGGTTTGAAGAGGTTAAGAATTAGGTTAAGAAGAATGATACTTAATGAACTATTCGTAAGAGTTGAATAAATGGGTTGCTGTTGAAAATTTGTTTGAATGGGGGTACAAACACAAATTAATTCGAAAAGGATTATGAGCAGAACTTGATTTCTGAGCTAACAAAATTGCCATACGAATAAAACTTAAAAAATCAGGGATTTCATTTGTTCCCTCCGAATCAATTTGAAAATCACGCTTTTATCAACCCTTACCAGGGAAATAACCATTAAAAGGAATAAAATTTCAGAAAAAGAAATTTCGTTTCTGTATTATTGTATATTCTTTGAAGCGATGCAGCAAGAAGGAAAAACCCGATCTTGCCAATAACAGGATTTTAGTTATAAAATTCTACTTTTGGCGTTGTTTGAGGGACTCTGAGAACTGAAGAACTTTTCCTCAAATGTATTTCACCCAATTTCATAGTTATTGATCTTCCCCAAATCGGAAACTTCCTGTTTAACACATAAAGAGCTACAGAAACTTGATGAATTCAATGATGTCATTACACCTAAAAAAACTTTCACGATATTGGAATAATTTGATTGCTTCTCAGTCTGTACAAAGGGACAGTGTTACAGTCTGTTACAAATTATACAAGATTTTCATTCAGACATACTGTTACAAAAGCACACGATTAAACGAATGAAATTAATACCAGTTTCCATTGACTGAAAAAGAGGTTATTCATAAAAGTTAAAGTACATAGAATAAATTTAATTGCACAGCAAAATATGTATAAACTTCAATAACTTAGCGTCAATGCACATGAAATACACTTAAAATTATGTATAAAAATTAATAGGAAATATAACCTCCTACCCTTTTAATTCAACTACTCTTAATTTTCTAGGAATATCCCCATAGATTAATTTTAAATTATTGCTCTGTTTCTACTCATAAGTATCGGTAAACTCTCATATTTTTTCCAGAAAACAGTTTAATGTGCATACAAGCACGCATACATATATGCACGTGCCTTGCAAATAATAGATTTTGAAAACAATTGTCATTACTAAACTTGAGGCGGCAAATATGCAAACACAAAGATAAATAAGTGAACAGTGTATTGGTGAAAGTAGAGGCCGAAGAAACAGGCAAGTTTTAGAAGGAAAACTATACAATCTCCAAAACATTACTACAACTAGTTATATACTTTTAAAATGAGAATTTTAAAGCAAAAGAAGTCTAAAAATATTTCGGTATTTTCCTGCCGATTAGTAAGATTTATACTTATTAATACTCTACAAAGCTACGAACTACAAAATAATACTTTAAAATATCAGCCTATTTAAAGATTACTATGTTTTTCTTGAATGAAAAATTTAATACAATGCATTGATTTAAGACACTTCCAAGAATAAAATATTCCAGAACATATAATTTGCCCTAAAAGTAATAATAACAGTATGGTCTAAATTAGCCATGATCTAGTGCATAGAACTTTCCAAATTTGTTCTTTACAGTCCGCTGCTGTGCAGCAATACAACAGCAGTGACTGGTTAATTCACGAATTTTGCCCGCCTGTACAATTGGCTGATCCTTGTTAATGACGAGATGTTGTTAGCCCTCGAATCGTCGTTTTGGAACTTCCACCATATTTTATGAGAAAGGTCCAACAGTAAAGCACTATTGAAAATGCATCCGAACTTGGGCAATTAACCCTCTACTGCGTATTCAGGTTCTTGCTACGTAGTGACTGGTCTTCAGGTGTTTCATGGCCGATACTCGAAAGAGGTGGATTATATAGATTTCCGAAGTGCTCGGGAGGGAAGACGTCGTTTTTGTACCTTGGGCTGGGGTCGCATTATTGTTGATTAGTGGCACTCCACCCAATAGAATGGCCACTAGACACACTTATAAACACAATAGGAAATCTCTAGCTTACTTGGTTAAATTAGCTTCATTAGCTACTAAAATCTTGACGTCATACTCCGGTCAACTAAAGCCTTGAGGCTTCGAAAACTTTAAAATAGTTTAGATGTTTGGAAGGAGTAAGAAAATTTTAAAATTTGGTAACTACGTGTTAACTCTCCAATGTCAAACATGCTTGCGACTAATCATCTCCACCGAGAGTAGCTAAGGAATACTTAATTTCACTTACTAAAAATTATTAGAAACGAATTCTTAGTGTAACTGCCCATACTTTCTTTATCATGATATTGCGTATTTAATCTTAATATAACGAAGTCGTACATAAAAGCTCTGTAAAAGATATGTTATACTGCTAGTCCTTTGTAAAGTATGTTACATTCATACCAAATTTAGCATTATATTATACATATTTTATGTCTTCACTGAATCTTAGAGGATAAGAACTCATTGTATTAATCCTAACTTTGTTGTTGACAAATTATTTTTCATTTTTTTATTTTGCTTTTTTTTTTTGTTTGTTCTACTTTCTGTGGTGCAACAAATCATTTCCTTCGTTGCTAAATTCGATATTGGTGACTGAGTAACTCGATATTGGGTTTTGCTTTTTTAGAGTTAGTTTAGAGGCAATTGGCTAGAAGTGAGACCTCATACGTCATTTTATATTTTATGGTAAACGGGGACAGTTTTCGTCCCGACTAACAAACAGAATAGGGACTCGCAAAGTATACTCTTTATGAATACTCATAAACTCTATTTTTTTTCTTGTATTACCAAAATAATTGCAAATATAGAAATTAAAAATTAGATAACTCATTCTCTTACCATAAGTTACGAGTAACAACATGTAGTGAAAATTACGGATCAGCTTCAATATTATCAGGCAATTGTTTGCCTACAAAAGCCCAATTTGTGAATGGTTATTTACCTATTTAAAAAAAATAACTGATATCCACTAAAAAAACTTTTTAAAAGTAAAAAGAAACGCCAAGCTTCAAAACAAAAGTTATGACTAAAAAATCGTGTGATATCAAATATCCAAGCTTATTAAGTTCTGGTACTTAATTTCCTAATGACGAATTTTTTACATCTAAAGCCGGCCACTCATGTAGACTTCCGTCATCTGTGATGACGGGCTTTTGATACCTCAGGCACCAAGAGTCTCCGTCAGTGGGGTGTCTTGGTGAGACGTCAGATGATAAAAATGTTGTGTCTGGAATTTCAGTCCAGACCGAATTCCTGGCGCGAGAAGTCTCCGTGAGTCTACGCTAGATACCAGGCGCCTGAAAGTTAGCCTGCAGTTTACCGCATGTTTTCGAACATAATGGAAGCTGAAAAATTATTCTTTAATCCCGAATTTTTAATATCGTTCATTGAACTGTATAGAAAATTTATGAATAAACAATTTTTTCAAATAAATAAGTAAATAAACAAAATTAAACTTATTACAAAATGTCATTTATTTCAAATTTTTCTAAATATTTAATTTTTTTGTAATTTTTGTAATATTATTTGTTTAAAAGCGGGGAGACCACCTTTGCTCTCACAAAAATGCACTGATTTTACTACCAAGCTTAATGTGTTGTCAAACAGTTAATTTGTAATTAATTTAAACCAATTTTTAGAGTGAAATGTACAAAGCTTTATCTGATAGAAAACAAAAGCAAAATTATTGGGAGATTATTAGAAATTATTTTATATAAAACAAAAGTTAATGTTTTATGATTAATGAATACACTGCGTGCAGATTTTTTTTAAAATATGAGATATATATATTAAATTATTTGTATGTATTCTATCCGTAGGTAATATTTTAATCTACACCTAAAATAACTACCCTATTTCACATAAATATATTTTTAAAACATTCACATAAATATATATTTATAATATATATTTTAAATATATATTATTCACATAAATATATATTTAAAAGCATCGTAATGTACAAGAAATATCATAAAATGTTTTTTAAAAAAATGCTGTAAAATTTAATATTATGTACTTACGTAAATTTAGGTGGAAATTATATAAACATACTAGATATCTTGTATACAAAATTTTAGCAATTTGTGACCATTAGTTTTGAAGAAATAGTGCGCACAAGTTTGAAAAATAAGTTTTCAGAAAAAGCCATTTAAAGTTTAATTTTCTAAAAATCACTGTACTATTAGCTTTATACATTTGGCCATAAAATCGGTTCTAATTGTAGTATCGACTTCATTTTTTTTTAAGATTTCTTACATTCCATTCTTCAAAATTAAATATAAATAACAATTTAGATATATAATTGAATAATGAAGAGGGTAGTATGGATTTGGAGAGCCACGTGGAATAAATAACTGATGCAATACGACAATTATTATTATTGAGTAAACATCTTTATTTTTTAGTTTATTAAATGTATTAATTAATAAAAAGAAAAAGCAAAGAAAATGGCATAATTTTATAAAATTGTATTAAATCATGAAGTTTTGCCAACTCACTGTGCCGATGTTATTAAAATAACATCGAACTGAGCTAAATCGGGCATCACGAATGGGCGAAGGCAGGTGGACGAGACGGAAAATATCCGGCGCCTCAGACACCGAGAGTCTCCGTGAGTGGCTGATGCCAGGTATCCGAGGCGTGAAAATTCCCGCCGCCCCAGATGACGGAAGTCTACGTGAGTGGCCGGCTTAAGTGAAGTGGTTAAGTATGACTTGTTGATAGAAACCCTTCTTCCCTAGACCAAACTCATCATAACCTGTTTCTGAAAATTTAAGTTTTAAATATTTATATATGCCAGGCTTGGCGGCCGTCTTAAAAATAAAATCATTAAAATAACAGAAAGCAGAAAAAATAGTTCTCTTACCATAAGTTATGAGTAACAACATGTAATGAACATTACGGATCAGCTTCAATATGGAAGACCAATAGCCGCTTCGCGAATCGCAGTTTACAATAGCAGCCTGAGCCCTGCTGGGTGGCAAGGGTGGTTTTTCTTTAAAAACTGAAAAAAAAATCACATCAGAAAAGCACCGATGTAACAAACATGTAGAGAAATAAGCATAAACATTCATTCAACCCAGAAATTCTTTCATTTGTGTGCAATACCTAACAAAAAATGACTAACATAAAGCAAATTAAGACACGAAAATAAAAAACAACAACGAAATTGGGATCTCAGAAATTTCGTAATAACTCTTTCGACTCCCAAATAATTACGTTGATCAATATAAAAACTTCAATAAAATCAATATAAATCTATTCTTCTAAAGTACACTTTCTAAACATATTTTTATTTAATGCCTTTAATTTTGATCTATGAGTCCAAGTTATAATTTTTAAAAGATGATCAGTAAAGAAACTTATACTAGACATTAAAAAAATCCTACAAGATCGAGGACAATATCCTCAATATCATGTGGATGAGGGCCATTAGATCACATAAGCCTCTAAATTCTTACTCGTGTTTTTACTTTTTCTCCTCAGTTCATAATTTCAGATTTAATTTACCGATGTTTGGCATCTGGTATAATTTTTAAAATATCAGAAAATAAAGTAAATCTTTTAGTGAAATCTGAAAGCTGCAAAGAAAGATCTATAGCGATGCTTAAGTTTAATTTCATTTTATTGCTACACGAGAAGCTTTTATACTTTTCATTTACATAGATTTTAGGCCAAGGATTTCAAATTTAATTTTTTAGTGTATTTCTTTTCCTTTAAAAAAAGTCTATTGAAAAGTTAGACAACATTTTGTGCCATTTAATTTTTTACAGGAAGTTATCGCTTCCAATATGATTTAAAATTGATTGAAAATAAAAGCATCGTAATTAGAAAACACTGAAACAGAATATAAAAACCTTAAATTCCCTTTAATTGACTGAAAACTACTTTTTGGAATTATTAACGCAGCCTTCTTCAGGAGACGAGTAAAATAAAACCTCCGTGCAAGTAGTGTCAACAACAAGGAATACTGGAAAAACATTGTCATTCCCAATACACAAATAATCGGGAAAATAAATAAATAATTATGATAAAAATTAGTACATAATAGCTTAAAAAAACAAGAAAAGAAGAGAGAAAGTAACTGACAAAATTAAATAAACAAATAAATTAAAGGCAAGTGATAAAAATAACAATCGTCCAAGTAGAAAGATGGCTATAATAAACTAATGTTTAGAATAGTTTTATTTATTTATTTATTTATATTTTATAGATTATTTTCTCCCTCCCGTTCCTGTTTTATCTATAATTTGTTTTTCTCGTTTCTTTTCCCGTTTCTCAGATCAAAAATTTTCACCCTAAACATTTTTGATATTGTGAGAACGACAGCGTTCTCTGTGCCCGTCTTGTGATCATTGTGCAATATGTCTCCTCAGTTAAGCCTTTAAAGTTTGATTACAATCATTTTTATGCTTATTGGACGCAAAGTCAATAATTTTTTTTTCATTCCTTACAAAAATTTTATTTTTAAATGCAGCTCTCCTAATTTATCTGAGAGGCAAAAAACTTTGAATAATTATACTTATTGAGAGAAGACAGTAGATAAACTTCCCGTTCAATTTCACTTGGGAACATTTTTCTCTAAAACTGCGTTCCAGTAGTGCGAAATTCGCTATTTACGATACAGCTTGTAAAGATTATATAAAGAAAGTGATATCTTATAGAATATGAGTTCCTAGGAGTTCTGTGCTCCACTCACATTTAACTGCAAGACTTGTGACACTGTATCACAATCGATCAGTAGCGCAATCACTTCAATTACAATAATAGTTCAAATTAGAATCTGTTGTATGAGGTTCTAAGCCATGAAATATGAGGTATAAGAACTGTACTGTAGTAAAGTGTTGGCTCACTATATGATGCTCCCACAGTAAAGTAGCCTACAAAATTATAGTGTTGATGGACGAATGTCCTCAGGACAAGTGATAGAGAAAAATATTTATTCGACAGAAGAATCCTCCAATCACACGGGGAAGTTTTTTGCATGTACATATGAGATTACACTTTGAGGAATTTTAGCCTGGTGTAATGCATACCACCAGTTCTGGTAAGCAGGACAAACGGGTTTAATTCCTGACCTATGAGTTGAATGCGTGGAAAGAGCGAGTCGTTCCATCGATCAGGCAGAAAAGAATTAGAGAATCAAAAGAGACTATGGCATAGCACACCCTCCTGATAAGCAGATTCTTGCTTTTGAAGACTCTTGCTTTTGAAGTGAACGTGAACGAGTGAAATGATCGAGGCACCCACTGAAGCCATTCAATGATTTCGACTAGATATCGGGACACCTTGTCCACGAACGAACATGGCATAGCTCTGGTATGTAACGGTTATCCAAACTGTCCTCGACTTCACCTTGTTGTGAGTTGGGCGATATAAAGACTGAACATAAGAAAGTGAGGGGCAGAGTTTGAGTATAACCTCGCATACATTATTTTTAATTTGGAGGATACTGATCATGTATGACTCCTTACAAATGATCACTATGATGCCTCATTTTGAAAACTTCGAAAACAGACAATCATTTTTCCGAAGTGGGCTGGTTGACTGCACTTTGTCAGTCAGCGGTCAAAATTGACCGAATTTCAGCATTAGTAATTCCTTTTCCTCCTGCGTACTGGAATCCATAACATTGGCGAAACCTTAGTCCAAGGCTACCTGTACGCTGGAGATGTATATTTTGGCTAAACATAGAATATGTTAGAAAACAAACAGCAGCGAAGAAACTATATGTGAGACATTAAAAATGATTCCGGATTTGGAAACATTGTTAGCGGCCTCTCTCCTCGTTTCAGGCACAAAACTCTAAGATAGCAGAGAATCAACTCTTAACGTAAAACAACAAGGGAATACCTAGTCCAAACAATTAGTAACACTTAAATAATACCAAACAAAAACACTAACCTTGAAACCTGGAAGTAGATAATATTGAGATTGATTTATAAAAAAAGGAAATAGTTAATGACTTTTTCTCATTATACTTCAGCCTTGTGTAAACAATTCGAACAGGATATTGTGCTGAAATAATTTTGCCATTTTTCTAGAAAAGATTAACTCTAAAAATAAACTCTAGAAAGTTTAAATTCCTGATTCAATGATTCTAAAAAATTAATCTTGGTTAAATTTCCACCTTTCTAATCGCTATTTTATCTGCTTTTACAGCTTTTCCACATACGTCTGATGGCTTTTCCGTATAAAATAGTGCAACCGAAATCCTTTTCAGGGTAGAAGTTCTTTGTTAATTCCATTCAGTATTGCAAAAGAGGAATTCGATTTTTCTCCTGGGAAAGTGATTTAAAGCAAAAGCAGAGATAGAAATTAAGGACTGGTTGTAGGGCTCATTCTGGAGGATCGTAGGGGATTATAATAAGGCATCCAACCAGTTCGCAGCACAGTTCAGTCTGTTTTTCCAAGTATGTGTAAGAAATTTGCTGCACATTTTACAGCTTTTCCACATACGTCTGATGGCTTTTCCGTGCAACCGAAATCCTTTTCAGGGTAGAAGTTCTTTGTTAATTCCATTCAGTATTGCAAAAGAGGAATTCGATTTTTCTCCTGGGAAAGTGATTTAAAGCAAAAGCAGAGATAGAAATTAAGGACTGGTTGTAGGGCTCATTCTGGAGGATCGTAGGGGATTATAATAAGGCATCCAACCAGTTCGCAGCACAGTTCAGTCTGTTTTTCCAAGTATGTGTAAGAAATTTGCTGCACATTTTACAGCTTTTCCACATACGTCTGATGGCTTTTCCGTGCAACCGAAATCCTTTTCAGGGTAGAAGTTCTTTGTTAATTCCATTCAGTATTGCAAAAGAGGAATTCGATTTTTCTCCTGGGAAAGTGATTTAAAGCAAAAGCAGAGATAGAAATTAAGGACTGGTTGTAGGGCTCATTCTGGAGGATCGTAGGGGAATATAATAAGGCATCCAACCAGTTCGCAGCACAGTTCAGTCTGTTTTTCCAAGTATGTGTAAGAAATTTGCTGCACATGCTTTGTCATTAAATGTGTTTCATTGAGAAAATTTAAACTACTTAGATAAAGTTTTCATCGAATATTTATTGTTGTCCCCCTTTTCTTAAAGGAAAAATTCATATCTATTACTATCAATTTCATGAGATCTAATGTTTTACTTTTGTTATATCAATCATTATTAATTTTGCAATCATTATTAATTACAGCATTCTAGATCCGACAGTTTATAGCTAGGGTCAAAATTTTTACTCATAAATTGATAAAGGGAGCTTATACTTTCCTCCCTCAATGTGTGTGACCTTGTTCGGCGAACACTAACATTGTTGCTACCGGATATGTCTTAGACGAGAATTTCTGGTCACTTTGAGTGCTCTTAAGATATGAAATGAATGGAAAAAATACCATTTATCGATCTGGCTCAAATTTTCGCTCAAAGTGTACCGTGGTTGGCTAGCATTCAGTTTATGTGTCCTCTTTCAATATTTCCGCAATTACCCTTAATGAGTCCTTTAATACATTTCTTTATCAGATAAACCATTAATTAATTTACATTATGTTTAGAAGATTTATTTGACACGAAATTAACACTTTTTTTGCTATTAAATAGAAACAATATTAAGAAAACTAGAGACTGTACCAAAAACAGATATGGAGTCAACAAGCAACGGAATTACTTTGCTTTCCAGCAAATGATTAACATGTCCATTTATTAAGCTAATAAACGAATACAATTTGAAGTTTTTTTAATAAATCAATATTGTGTTATGTTTAAATGATAACGTTGTAACATATGTGAAATGCGCACAATTTATTCTGTAAACATTGCAACATAAAATGTGATACTTTTTATAAAATGTACAGTCTATCATTGCATCTGTAACTTAATATATAATGCATCAATGGTAATACTTATTACATAGCTAAATTGTTAACAACTGGAGGCCAAAAACTTAGTATGAGAGGGTTCATCCCCAACAACTCAAGAAATAAATTTCATTCAAAATAATTGTGATGACAAAAAAAAAGTTGTACTAAACATACTTACAGAACACAATTGCAATGAAAAGGACGGTTGTAATTGCAGCTATGCTGTAAAACAGAATACTAAGGCCTTTTGTAACGTCATCTTTGTTTGGTGAATTCGGAACAATCACTGGAGGTAAAACAAATCCAAGAGCAATGCCTAACTGTGAAAGAAACATGACAATGCTGAAGCAGTAACAATAGGACAAAAATATAGAAACAAAATTATGTTCACAATTAAATATTTGCATATAATTATCATAAACATTTAGGAACAAAAGAATTTGTTACACTCTATAGAATTTGTACAAACATATTAATTCTATCCGATTTTGAAGCCTGATAACCAAATTTGACAAGCACACAAACTCACGCGAATGGTTGGGTCGCTAGTTTTGATTCATCCCAGCTTGGCACCCTTTTTATACATATTTTGTACATACAGAATTCATAGCTTTTTATTATTATAAATAACTCATGTGAATTAATAAATTTCAATTGTACGCTATGTTCAATAAAGTGATTACAAAGGTATTAAATAATTTCTAATTCGTAATAAGATTCGCTGGTGTTTTATGGACCTTACCTGATTTTATTCTCTCGCTCAAGTCATATGCGTAATTAGTGGTAAAAATTGCAACAGGAGAAGAATAAGCCCGCTTCAAGCAATGGTTTCTTTTTTTTTATTTATATTACTAAATAACTAGCGTTTTGTGTATGGAATTAAATAGTCAGTAAAAATTTCTCGTTTCGAGATTCAAACATCTTTCAAATACTGCCTAGGTTTCTAAAACGATTACCATTATCCTGAGTTAAAATTCTGACTGACATACCTTCATTGGAAAATGTGTCACCACAATACCTTTTGAATTAAGACGGTTAAACTTAGTTTACACTAAATAAATTATAAATGTAAATCGAAACTACAGGTCTCGATCTTATTAGCCCTTGAATGGCATCTTCGCACTCCTAAATTGAAATATCCATCCAAATGCAATCGAACTGTTTTCTTTGCTTTCGAAACAGTATTAGTTGAAGAAGGAACGGTATGGCTATTTCTTCTTCACTTTTTTTTAATTGTAGCATATTCACTAGAATCAACTTGATAATGGTTCCTTCCTCACACAAATTCATTTTCACGTTTTCTTTTATATTAACTCTATTTAATACATTAAACATCAATTGAAATAAATGCCCAAAATTGGATTAATCTATTCAATGTATTAAAAAGGAATGTTGAAAAATATATAATATTGAATAACACCCTATTAATTTAATGGAAAGAATTCAAAATTAATTTTGTCACTGATAGAAGAAAATTCGATCCGAATTTAGGAGTCCACTGATATCTTACATTCATTTCAAATACATTCTATACAGTTTCTCGAGAAACGGGGGATGAAATGTTGGTCTCTTTCATTGACATAAAAAATAAATGAAACTAATCACTGACAGATATTTCTTTTGTTCTTGCGACTAGTGAAATATTGAATTGCTTTTGAAATAATGCTCGACATCGGGCATCTTTTGTAACCCTTTTCAAGCAAAATAAAAAAAAATTAAAGTATTTAAATAATTGTTGGACTAATGAAATGAATCCCTTAGTTAACATTTCCCATTTTTTTTTAGTAGATGATTAAAGTGTTCTTGAATTCAATAAGATAAGGAGTAGAAATTTGGTGATGCTTTGTAGTACCTTCGAATATTAATCTGAATGATTTTCAAAAAACTGAAATAATAAATGATCTCTTCGATCATCAGTCTTCGATTGCACGATAGGTTTCAGTTAAGATTCAATAATATGTGAGAAATTTGGACATTTCTCTAAAATAATTAAATCTCATATAAAACGCGACCTTAAAATAGAATTAATATAGATTTGTTTCTCAAACCAAAACAAATAAAGATAACGTACACATTTTTGCTGAATAAACATAATTGAAAATAATATATTAATCATTGCGTTTCAACCCATCTTACTACTTGCTGTCCTAAATGTTTTAAAACATTTTTGTGAACTCATAAAAATCAGAATTCGAAAAATGAGACATCGTAAAATTTTGTGGATTCTATTATTACATCAATATCTATACTTGTATTCTTTATAATACTTTTCTCGCGAGCCGCAGAATTACTTTATTTCATCATAAATCACTCGAAAGAAATCTGGTTTTGTCACGTTACCAAATTTTTATTTACACAATATGGACAGAATCACCGAACAGAGGTGCATTTACAAGGAAAGGTTGAGCCCCAGAGAACTTGCGTAGTATATTTTTATGTCAATTGCCCGTCAGGTTTTTTTTTTCCTTTCAAATTTTTACCTTTAATAACTTGCACTTGTTTTCGTTGTTTTGCTGAATAGTTTGAGAGTCATATTTCCTTACAATGATCCGAAAAATACTTTCGTCAAACTGTTGGGCTGTGTCTGTCAACGATGAGACACGGTGAAAGAAATCGGGCACTGCCCTTTGTTCGGAGCACAATATCGACTGAATCACTGGACTCTTTCAGTTCAGGCAAAGTATTGAAAAGGAGGCTTCTCATATTGCTTATTTCGTAAAGAGACCAGTTGTTACAGTGACGCCTGGCCGTAGGAAAGAACGACGAAAAGAACGATAGACCATTCGCCAACTACCAAGAGAACGGAATCATAAATGCCTGCTAAATTACAACGCAGCTGGCTTCAAGACGTAAACATGACTTAACTTGAGGTTATTTTTTCTTTTATTCAAAAACTTATTTTAGAGGCAATCAAACTACACTGCTGGCCACTGTAAATGCAACACCCTGAAGGAAACATGCAAATAACATGAAATTTACAACATGCATTAGCGGAGGTGAGATATGCAAATGGTTAGAATTTCAGCGCAGACGCACATCACGCCACTTCAAAGCGCTATTTAAGGCTTGGAGATTTCGACGATTTCAAGTTCGGCAATTGTATTTTTCTTGTGGTTTTTTCAAAGAAACGATCAATTATGCCTCGTCGAAAACAGCGATCATCTTTTGATCAAGTATCCGAGTTCGACAGAGGAAGGATAGTGGCCTACCGAGACTGTGGATTATCTTTCAGGGAAATCGGTAGTCGTGTTGGACGAAACCAAACAACTGTAATGCGGATATGTGATCGTTGGATGCAGGAGGGTACGACGGACCGGCGTGTTCGATCGCATCCACCTCAGCGCACCACTTCACGTGATGACAGGCAAATTGTGCGCATTGCAGTGACGGATCGCTCAGTCACATCACGAACCATAGCACAGCACATGCAGTCTGTAGCGCATCATCCAGTGTCTGCGCGTACCATTCGACGCCGTTTACAGCAGAGTGGTCTGTCCATAAGACGTCCATTGCTTTGTCTACCCTTGACGCAGAACCACAGACGTCTCCGCCGCCAATGGTGCGATGACAGAAGGATGTGGACGGCAGAATGGAATGAAATTGTCTTTACTGACGAGTCACGCTTCTGTCTGCAACACCACGATGGTCGCATTCAAGTCTGGAGACACCGTGAAGAGAGGATGCTGAACAGCTGCGTTATGCACCCCCACACTGGTCCTGCACCGGGTATTATGGTATGGGGCGGTATTGGATATCACTCTCGCACACCTCTAGTACGCATTGCCGGTACTTTAAACAGCCAGCGCTACATCTCCGAGGTGTTGGAGCCAGTTGTCCTTCCTTACCTTCAGGGCTTGCCCACAGCCATATTTCAACAGGATAATGCGCGACCACACGTGGCACGCATTGTCCAACGGTTCTTCGTCAATCGCCAGATTTAATTGCTTCCCTGGCCGCCTCGCTCTCCGGATCTTTCGCCGATAGAAAACATGTGGTCCATGGTTGCTCTACGATTGACCCAGATTCCATCCCCTGCTGCCACAGCAGATCAACTTTGGCAACGTGTGGAAGCTGCTTGGTCTGCTGTACCCCAAGAACTCATCCAAAGTATCTTTGAATCAATGCCGAGGCGTGTGGCAGCGGTGATCTCCAACAATAGCGGCTACTCTGGCTACTGATTTTGGCAGGAACAACACTTCACAGAAGTCTATAAATTTAATCATTTGATACTTGGTCAACATGTTATGTACAAAATAAATTTTGTTGTGATATCTCTTGTCTTTCTTGGTGTTGCAATTTGGGTGGCCAGCAGTGTAATACACATAATATACCGACGTACTATCAGAAATAACACGCTTCAGTATAATTCCGCTATTGTCGTGGTCAGTAGATTTTGGGAAGGTTTAACAAAAATTTCTAAAATTTGTTGAAGATATTGCGCTATATCTTTCCTAGGAAAGGATATTTTTTGTCATACCTCAAGACAATCGGTATTAAAATACTTTAATATGTGTGTTAATACTGCCAACTATATTTTTTGATTTCCGTCTATGTTTAAACTAGGTAGTATGATTTAACCATGGAACCAATAATTAGATGTCGCACACGAAAAAGAACATAATGAATTAACAAATATTTCAAATTCTTTAGCACATCATTGCAGAATCCTATTCTGAAGATTGAAATATTCATGGAGCCTTTGTATGTAAATGTATTTTACAAACAGTCTAACATCCTAAATAATTACAGAGAAAAACTGTAATTCTTAACAAACAGTTCGAATGGTGCTACACGGAAGATCCTATATGGCCGTTTGTAAATATGAGAATGAAAGTCTTGAAAAGGTCATGCGAACATTGGATCTCACGATCCAATTAGTATTTCGAAACACGACAAACCTCGACTACATATGACCATTTAGAGCAGATTAATACATTCCGCCCAATTTTGTATCTTTGTCCTTACCCCCCATCAGTATCGCATTAACCCAGTTTAGCGCAAGTGCTAGGTAACTTTTTGAGGGGAAGGTTTGTAAAAAAGTGCCCTTAAATTAATTTTTAAATTCCTACTTTATGTATGTTTATACTTAGCTACTGATGGCTCCGAAGTTCGTCCCCGAATTATTATCTGTATTCAAAGTTTAGAAATGGAATTCAAAAGTTAATTGCAAAAGTATGTTTTAAAGTGTCAAACTCGTCAAGTTGTTATCAATACACGGAAAAAGAACAAAATTTATAACAACTGCCCACCATGAAAGCTCGAATCGAGGGACCAGGTTGGCGACCACTGACAGCAGTTCTCATTGAACTAAAATCAATATTTAGAAATATAGCTTTAGCCCTGTCCCTATTGTCTTGACTTGCTTGTAAATATCGAATATGGAGTTCGCGAAAATATTTTCGTGAATCTCTATCATTTATACCTTTTTTTTTTCTGGCAAGCTATTAATAGATAATCCATAGTGAAACATGAAGGAACCCATTTTTCTATTGAAGATATTTTTTAAGAAAATGAAACAACTTCTTTTTGAAAGTTGATTAAAGATTTCAGGTTATCCCTGTGAAACCGGATGAAAGGCGCTGGAATGGGTGAGACAGCTACGCAGATCTGATATCAAGCTTGAACAGTAGACGTTCCCTTGTTTCGCAACTTGCCAAGCCAACGTGGAATTTTAACGAGAGAATTTAAATGCGCAATGCTCAGTGTAGGCATTCAGAAAAGTGGGGAATTCAACATGATATGCTACCAAATAGAAGATATTTTGTGAGCCACATCTTTTGGCTAGATTTCATTATAGGCTGAGCAATCAAGTCTAGTATTTTAATGACTTTGCAATTATACCCTCTTACAAGTCATACAGACTGACCAAATATTCCTATTAGTAGAAATTTAATTAAGCCTTATTTAGATGTTCTTATCTACTCATACCTAGCAAGATATGAACTATTCAAAATCACGAGAATGGTTTTATTTCGGAAAAAATAGGCATATACATGCGATTACTATTTGGTTAGATATCGGAACTTATTAACCAAATTTTACTAATCATTTTTAGCTTAATGATCAATCAAAGATAAAGTTAATTATGCTTTTAAGGTTTTTCAAAGGGAAAAATGATGGAGACATGCTGTATGAATATGGTCTGGCATTAAATAAATAAATAAATAAATCTCTTTCGAAAAAAATTTGCCAAACTATACACCATCATAGATTTTATTTTTATTTTGGGGAAACCTATTATGAAATATTGTTCATTATTCGTTTATGTTTTAACTCCGTTGGTTGTTAATTAAACATGTAGTGTTCTCGACATGATTTTCAATGATCATTGCCGCAACGAAAGTTTTGAATATTTTAATATCAATGATAAACTATTAAGCTAATAACCAGCTTATCACTCAAAATTCCATATACAAATAAGACTTCCTTCTAAGGCCGACATCTATATCCTTAAACATTATGTTAGTGAACACATGATAGTTATACACCCTCAGTAAACTCTCTACCATCGCAGTGTTTTGCTGAATGTACAGGAAATGCGAGAGAAAATTTTCATCTAATTAGAAATTGTTCCGAAATAGCAGTCTTGGTTCCAACATTTTAAATCTGTCCCTTATCTCCAAAATATTACACATATAAAAATCCTATTTAAAAAGGTGTTATAACTAAGTGTTAAAGATGAAATATATTAGCTATATAATTAAAAAAAAACCATAATTTAAAATGTGAATTCTAATAAATTATTGTTAAAATGAAGGCCCCCAGTCAAATCAATAGATATATATATCTAGTATATACAATATATTTATGTACTTACTTACGTATATGTATGAGCAGTGTGCGAAAAAAAGTGTTTCAAAATCTGAATAAAAATTGTTTCATTTCATTTCGATTTTAAAGTAAATAACTAAAACTTTTATAACATCCGTTAATTTGCTATTAAGCTATGAGGATCTGATATCTTGGATACTTTTAGGAAAAAATCGTAAGACCAGGCTATGTGAAGAAATCAATGTATATCTTAACCAAAAGACTGTATTAGGCATCCACTTTATACTCATGAGAAATTTTGAGAGCTATTTTATTCGATATTTTCATTTCATGAATGTAAGACATGTCGAAAACATCCTCATACTTTTACGGTTTAATTATACGATAAATGATCTCACTAAAAAGGGATTAATATGAGAATGATTCTTCAATTTTTAAAAGGTGTGAATCGTTCAAGAGGGAGGTATCGATATATGAGATCATTTATCCCAATTTACGGTGGACTTCTGTAGAGAGTAGACTTGTTTCTCTCTCTTTAAAAGGAGAAAATCGCCCTTTTTACGATAAGTGATTGAAAGATAATAGAAAACCTAATATCCGACTCATTTTCAGCAGTCCTGTTCCAAACTTCTGCTACAATTCAGAGATAAAGATCATTAAAACATTGGTCACTAGCGGAATGCACGGATTTATCACATCTGTATCACATCTGGACAGATTATTAGAGATGTTTCAGACATCACATTAATTCTCGAGGTCTTGACAATCCTTTTTTCGTAAGGAGATATATTAAGTATGCGACAAAATGTAATGGCACAAAATGTTTATACATTAATGAGAGAGAAATAAAAGTTATCCTTATAATTCAGAATATGTTTTGGTCTTTCAAGATAGGAGATTTCAAATCAGTTCCATTTTCAAACAACGGTTGTGTCAACTTGTAGTTTTCTAGGGCTCACAACAAATTCAATGTACATTTGGCCCAGGGTCGCAAAACTAGTGCGACTTAATGTCTAATTCAGAAACATATACGAGTTTTTTGAAGATTCTTGTACATTCGATTCCCATTTAGTTTGCGTCGACATTTCTTTAAGTTAATTTCTCGCGAGCGTCTAAAAATGCCAGGTAGGCTAAATGATGACGCACCGAGCTCTATTTCGGTCTCATTATTCTCCCTCCATTGTGATGGTTGCGACACACCCTCCGCGCCACGCAGCAGCCACTATTAGAGAGGTCCCCCACCTTTCCTTCTGGGTAAAGTTGAGGTTTATTTTGGTCTGGAAGATCTTATCCCTTGTGAAGATCTCACTGCGTATTACTCAGGAATATTTCGTTTTCGCCTTAACAACAAGGTCGGGATCAGAGGTTAATTGCGTCACAGTGAATCATAGCACCGAGGAAGACACCGTATTTCACACAAATCAGGACAACGAGTTGACAACAAAAATACACAGTGGACGAAATATTTATGGCACGTGGAAGCGTACAAATTGAGTCGGAAGAAATATGAAAGGCAATTCAATTTATTAAGTCACTTCTCTTCATAAGGAAAAAATAAATAGGAATTTTTATTTCAACTGATTACACTTGAACATTTTTTTTAAACCACATTTTTTTATAAAAGATATCGATAAATAGAAGTTGTTTGAATGTGAAGGCGGATTATGCATCTTTTCACTACCTCTATATGGCCCATCTAAAAATGTCTTGTTAATGTTCATTAGAAGTCATTCAAAACATTTCTTATGCGGGATTTTCGACTTTCATTGAAATTCAACTTTATACGAGTACACGCTATATTGAAAAGCTGAGCCCCTTTATTCCATACAACGAGCATCACCTTACTGTATTTAGTGTGACCAAACACAGTATGTTAACCTATGGAGAAGTTAGGGTCAATTTATTTTGCCCAAGAGTTATAAAATCGTCAGGAAGGTCATAGAGTAAATTTTTGTCACTTTCCTCCAGGAGCGAAAATACTTCCCCTTGAAACGATGACTTTCTCTGTCAAATTCTAGTTGTGCCTCTATCTAATATCTAATTTCATTTCATTTCATTTCATTTAATTTATTAATCAATCAATTAATTTATTAACTGAATAACTGATAGATAGATAGATAGACGGATGAACAGACGAGACAGATATTTCTTTCATGTGCACAAAAAAAGCAAAGATCTGCTAAAGGGAGGGAAAGGGGTCTCTTCCCGTACTAAATAAATAAATAAATTCTGCGCATGTTATGGAATCAAATACAGGCACATATCTGATCGAAAAAGTAAGACTAAAAAGTTAATTACGAATTTAAAATTGAATGGGAAATCAAAAAGATAAAATACTTCTAAGTATAGAGAGAAGCAGACATTAGACAATTGACTGTAAGAGTGATCTAAACTGTGTGAGCACTAAAATTCAGTGCCAGGTTTCATTCTGTCCGAGAGCGACCGTTAAAGTGAAACCTCTCGGACACCTTCCTGTCTAAGTTGTGACTCACGCTCCCCACATTCTACCGCGATGACATATTATAGGGTTGTCTTGCCCTCATTACAAAAATTCAATACAAGATAACCGTTTAATATAATAATGGAACTTTTGTATCGTTGGATAGGTCAGTTTTAGTAGTTTTTTGTGCAATAAATGACGCGAGTGCTCCTTCAAGAGGGACTTCATTTTCGGCCGGAATGGCGTCGATTCAAGAGAAAGCCCAAAAAGCGTTACCCCTAACATTTACTTAGACTTATTGCAACTTTTTCAGAAAGATGTCGCACTGGGGATGTTTAGTGCGTGATTTCCTAGACGAAACATGTACTGTGTGTACTGTAACAGAAGACATGTTAAATAACACTTGGCGGGAACTGGAATACCGCTTCCACATTCTCCGAGCTACCAAGGGGGCACACGTTAAAATTTACTGAGGTAAATGGTCTCATAATTTTTTTTTTAACAGTACTTACAATATATCCAAACAAACATAGGTCTAATTATAATAGTTTGAGCATGATAAATATTTATAATCAGGGCAAGACTTTTGGTTCACCCTGACAACAATTATTACAGTAGAACCCACTTAATACAAGATCACGGGTAAAACGTACAAATTATTTTGAAATATTGGTTTCTAATGTGTAATAATGGAAGATTTCAAGCTTTATACGTCGACCTTGACGGATATTTCGAGACCATATTTGAACGCCAAACAGGAAAATTTTGTTGCTAGTGGATAATTGTGCAAGTGAAAAATCTTTTAAACATCTAATTACAATTTTTGCCACCTAATATAACATCTGAGCAACCTATAGACCAAGATGTTTAAATGTTATTTCAGACTTTAACTCACAGAAAATATAGAAAAGAAATTGGTCCTGAACATTGATGTATTAAGTGCGATAAGGTTAATGTGCAACGTTTCTGCTTCCACAATAAAAAATTGCTTTATTAAAGCTGGTCTCAAATAAAAAGACGAACATGATGACCTTCCATTACGTTTATGGCTAAAAAAACAAAGTCTGAACACATTTGATAAATGTGAAAATTAAGATGATTATGTTAATGTCGACAATGAAGTGTTGAATTCAGGTATATTAACAGATGAAGATTCGTGTCTAGGCCGGATATGGGCCCGTTCAATCCGTAGACCGGAAAGCCCTATGAAGTCAGTGGGTGGGGAAATTAATTATTTATTCTAGGTAAGTGATTCTAATTATTTAACTTTAATATGTGAAATTGATCCTCAACTTGACACGCATACTGAGGCTCTTACTTTTAGAGAGATTTACTCCCTTTCGAATATCTTTGGAGAACTCCTCCTTGCCCCCCATGGTACTTTGGAAGAAGTGTCCAGAAAATATCTCGCGCTTCATGAGTGGTCACTTTTCGGCAGGGTCAGAAGATCTTCCCACTGATGGCCTCCCCTGTCCATCTTTTGGCATGTTTGAGTTTTATAAAAGACGAGGACCCTGTACTGATTTTAGACATTTTTGGTTTCATGGAGATTGTCTAACCTTGCTAGACAATCTGGGATTAGTAAAAAAAACAAAAAAAAACACTTTAATATGTAGAAAATTGTTTATATTTTAAATCATTTTGAAAACCTATTATTTGATCCCCAATTATTTTTTTTCATGGTTTATAGGAGTAACGATTAAAACGAGCATTTTCAGTGATCCTAAGAAACTCGTATTAACCGAGTTCCACTGTATATAATAATAGTCTGTTACATTTAAGAGCTTTGTACTCGGCATGTTGCAGTAAAAGAATTTAAAGTTAGGAACAACAGAAATTTTCGACCGAATGACAAAAATACAGAAGTAAAATATTTACATGGAAAAAAGAAAAGCTTGAAGAAGAAAAAAAAATGAAAGAATCCCCACAAAAAGTCAATAGCTGGTGCTTCAACTTATGCTCAGATATGCCTTGTGAATTTTCAAAGAATTGAGGAAAACCCCCATCAGATAGATAGTAAAAGTCAGTAGAAATGAGTTGGTACAGTGGAACTCTATATTAGAAAGTTGCTGGCATAAATTAAAATGAATATCTAAGTACCCACTTTTATTTAAACAGAATATACCTTGACTGCTGTTGTACAGGGTGACAGTTTCAAGTTACCAATTCATTTTATTGGATAATTGGTTGGTTGGTTTGGAGCACCTTGGCGAGGGATAAATTGACCGGTACCTATGGATTAAAGTTGCTTCTGGGCGGCTACAAACACTCATGCTTATCGCGGGATTCGAACCCGCTAACTCTGGTTCACCCTAGCTATTGGACCATTTGTCCGACTAAGTGTTATCTTGTTAAACTACTACTCTTGATAACCTCGTCCAGCCTTTATTAAAACCCGCATCCTTCTCATCTTAAGTCTCTTGCAATTGGACGAATATTTCTACAGCTTCCCATTAGTAACAGTGAACCTGACAATCAGATTTTTTATAATAACCCTTTGAAATTTTGATTAATTTTTTTTTATATAAATCTTCAGGGAGGACTTTTCAAAGTTAGAGGAAATAAGGATAAATAAATAAAGTTCCATTAAGCTATACTAATATATGAGTTACCTAAATTTAGAGGTAAGAAAGTACTAAAACAAATATAGTATGAAACCATAGTTTATTACTAGACTTTGTTCCACAGCTCAAAGTAAAGAACCAACAAAAGCACGTGGCTTAAAAATATCTCCTTCTGGGTGTGCACACCTCTTAATAGCCACTTAATTTTTCATTTCATTTCCAAGAAAATTGAACTGATATTAAAATATTTGAATGAAATAGAAAATTGTTTCCTTATTCCTAAATTAGAAGAATTTCCTTATTTAGATTTAAAAATACTTTCTAAAGCATTCTGTATTTGAATACTGATGCCAAACTCCTCGATGTATCTAGTCTTTCGATATCAACCCTTTCTTCAGTTCGTTTGAGTGCGCACAAATCATCTCAAACACAGAAAGGTCAAAAGGATAGCCATTACCTCACTGAGCCAGCTGCATTTATTGAGTTACCCATTGTATTCACGTCATTCCAATTGGGACTCTGCATTCTGAGTTGAAAGCGCAATAAGTGTTAGATGGCACTTTTCTATTAGCAATAACGCATTTCCATTTTCAGATTCCCGTTTCCAAAACGATTGACGCAACTTCGAACAGATTATTCCTAGGATATTCATCGCCTATAGCCTATTCATTTTACTTAGAAGTTTAGAAATTCATTTTCGTTCGAACATAATATTCACTGAATCCAAACGAAATTTGAAATCAAGTCTGAAATATTTTGTTCAGTGTTCTGGAACGAATTCTGAAAATAGACCTATTACACGTCTATGATTAGTAGTACGCAGAAAATATCTACAACGCATTAACAAATTTATTTTTTAATATTCCCATGAAATAGAAACTTCAGTTTTAACAATCTCAGAATTTAGTTAAAATTAATGCTCTGAATTTTTTCAATTGGAATAGTCTGCTTTTTTCCATGGATATACTTATATAAGTATAATATAGATTAATGAAATGAGGTAAAAGGCTTTGTTTCCCACAATCTTCCCTTAATTTGACAGAGTAATTTTTATTAAAAAGATTGCTAGCTAGTTTTATCTGGATTAACCTTATCTGGATTTTTTTCCTAGGTGAGAGAGAAGGAAGAAATTTAGACAAATTACCAATTCAATGTCAAAGTTTAAAGTTTTTTTTTTTGCTTGTTATTAGGGCGATTTATTAGAACGGGAAACATTTTTATCTATAAATTCCACAACTGAAGGAATGCCTGGAAAATCCATTGCAAACAGTCTATTTTTTTCTCTTTTTTTTTTGCTCAATTGGGCAGAAATTTCTCGAAAATGACGAAATACAATTTGAGCGTAAAATTTTCATAAAAAGTAAGGAGCCCGTATTCTCTCAAGAGGATTTCTGGATCCCAGATTTAATTAAGCAAGGACTTCACATGGACATTGGGGTTTGATCCGCGAGTTCCTCATCAAAGTGATCGATGATTTTCTGAATTTTCTTCTGAAATTTAATTGGCTTAGTTAATTTTATTTCTCGCTATGAGAATCGCAGTTAATAAATTACATTCAAATTCAAGTTCTTTTGTTCCTCTTGATATTTTTATTTAATTTTCTTAAAATAAATTTTTTTAAACTTGTATCTGCAATCCTATCTTCTACTTGATTCTGGTAATTAGCGTACGACAATCTGATCCTAAAATAAATCTTACTCAGAAGATCTACTTCCTCTCCTGGGTCGAAAATGTGTGAGTGAACACTTCCCCAAAACGAGCTTTCACGTCACAACGAAAAACCTGACCTTGCCTTCATCTTAATTGTGTAACTTATTCTTGACCTTTGTTACTTTTTTGGGGGGACGGTAGGGGTTGTTTAACTCGAAAGATTTCTTAAAATACAGGGATGCTTTGAAAAGCGGAGCATATGTATATTAGATTTAGAGGAAAATTGCCGTCACTCTTCACTTTTCAATTAATTGTAACTGTTGAAGTTCGTTAAAATGAAGAAGGATAACTTTTTAAAAGAAAATTTAAAATATGCTATTTGTTCTAGTTTGCACAAGAATTCACTGATAATAATTATTCAGGCCGAAAGAAATTCTTGTCGGTTAATAAACTTAACCAAATATATGCATTATATATTAAATGACTGAAGGTATGCAATGTCCAATTGTTTAGTTGTTGTCTGTAGGAACTAACAATACTTCTTAGGAAAATTCCCAAGTTTCTGACACGTACATTCCTCATATCTCATAACAATATTTCGTTAACATGAATTATCTAAAGCAGTATTTTCAAAATTGTATTGCCAGGATTCCCTCTGCTCTTAAGATCATGCCATTTATTATTATTTTCATTTACTATTATTTGTTTTTTGCATTCCCATTTATTCCTTACACATTTAAGGAATTAATTAACAAGGAGATCACTAAACGAAATTCTTATAATCAATGATTAAATTGACAAATAAATGAAGTTTGTTATAACTAGACGTGTTTCGACTTATAATATAATACGACTTCTGGAAATCTCGTAGTCATGATTGAAAGTGCTTTGAAAGAATTTTCTTTCAACGTCAAAACCGTAATTTGCAATACTTTATGCAATTAAAGTGCTTCTATGAAAACCTTTACTGACATTTAATTTAGAAAAGTGTTGAGAATGTGTGAACATCATCAATTCATTTTGAAGGTTAGATTAAAAGTTTTTTGTGTAGTAATTAGTATACTTCTATGCATAACTTAAACCCTAAGTAAGAAACGGAATGCTGCAATTTCCTTACAGCAACAGTCTCTTACTACTAGTCTCTTACTACTTTCCTTAATTCCTATCTTTCAGTTTCTTTGAAAACCTTTTCCTCTGCAGTTCTACTTTATTCTACTAAAATAGCATTTAAAAAGTTTCTAATAACATTCGTAAAGAGGCCAGTTTTTAATAACACTATCCGAATGCCTCACATCTTGGAGACCAACAACAACAGCCCTTTTCGTGTACGATTTTGTATTTCACGAATATTTATCAGAGGGAGGATTTGAATTCATATCCAATCTGGGAATTCAAACTCAGCTTCTACAATCTCAGCAATGTAATTGTCGTATTTCAAGGCTCATTCCTTAAACTTAAGGGATGGACCTTCTAGAAGGTGTAGAACATCAAGAATCAAACTTCAACAATTTCATCATTTGCTCGAAAAACATAAATGAGATTTTGTTATTTCATCTTCTGTTGGAGCTCGCCGAAAGCAACCAGTCGATGATAAGTTTTTATCGTCTTGGTTGAAATGGGATATATTTCAGACATCTAAGACAGCTAAAAATTCAAGTATTTTGTTGAATCACAAGTACATGGAATTCAAGTTTTGTGTGAAGAAATCTTTCACGTCAGTTTGTATTATCAACCGGATTTGCAAAAGCGCTTGTGACACTTTGACAGGTCTATATGCTACAGAGATATGCTACAGAGAGAGAATAAAAAAACCAGTTGATTAATAGAGTATCCTTCAATTCTATATTCACATGATGCTCCTATTAATGAACATTTTTTTTTAGGAAGATTTGATTCTCTTATAAACCAGTTTCAGTTCAAGATTATGTGAAAGAAACTTCATTATTCATTATGGAGTATCAAAAATGTTTTGCAGCGGGATCTTTAACAACTCGATAAAAAAAAAACTGCTAGAAAATGGTAAGAGGGTAAAAGAAATGGTAAGATGGGTTGTTTTGTATTCATTTAGAAAGTGTTATGAAGAGGCAGAAATGAGTTCCATTTCTTGTCATATCTAACATCAATAGTGTTGAGTCTGGACATAAAAGAGCAGTGAGAGTTATCTACCTTAAAAGATAAAGAGTAAACAATTCCTTCTGTAATTCTTTTGGCTGTACTAAATCTGACATGAACATCAAACACAATCAGGGGTTTAACCAATGAATTCTTTCTAAACAAATTATGTGACTACACCAAGTTTATAAATTGTATCCCATATTCTCTAAGGTTTTAGATAATATACTTTGAATTAAATAGTACAATTTTAATTAAAATTTAATGGCCTTTACCTAATTATAGATATAAGTAGCTTCTAGATCATTCAAAATCACGAATTAAGATTTTTTTCAAATTAAAGTCTATTGAATTTTTTAACTACCTAAGTGTCACATATTATATAGCAATTATAATTTACTCTTTCCCACCACGACATTTAGAATATACGGGCCCAAAATAAAATATATTAGATCTGCCAAGTAATTCAAGACATTTTCCGAGGACATATTATTTTGGATAAAAATGTATCAACATTTATTACCTGAAATAAATTAATTCCGAGAAGTCATGAATTGTAAATAGTCTTTGCCAGAAATACGAGGACAGAAGATACTCGACTAAAGAAATATAATATGCATTCAGTCTAAGTAGCGGAAATCGTAACATTTATTACTTTCAAGTACAGTTCTCTCAGTTGAGTGTAGAATTATGAGGAATCATGTATCCGTTTAATATTTTTACAAGCAAATAAAATTTGAGCATTATTTTGAACTGATAACAGTTCATTTTAACGTTCAATTTATATAGAAAATAAGAGTGGGAGTAAATTGTTCAAGTGTGACTTGACTTCAAGTTGAAATACCTTTCTCATAAAAATTAAAAATTCATATAAAAATTTCTCATGTGTTTGCCATCAATCATCAAATAAGAATATTTGAGTTTTGCTGCCTAATGCTGTATAAAAATTACTAAAATTTATAAATTACAGTGTTGTATTATATTTTAGTGTGGATCATGATCTTTAAAAATTTTACTATTAATTAAATCCTGCACTTGTATTTCATCACATAAGTGTATGTATGTATGTGAACTTTATTGTCTCTCTCACTCACGTGCAAGAGTTCCACTGTATGTTGTTAGTACTGGAATTGTAAATCAATCAACGTACTGTGTAGCAGCAGAGGATATTTTTCCTATTTTTTGTGTTTCTATGTAATGTCACCGGTATTAAAAATTATTTAGGGCCCAATAGATATATCTGACTAGAAGGTAACCCGTCATTTTGACGTCAGAATACTAATAATGACGTCATAATGGAAAAAGTATATGATAGTTAAAAAATATCCCGAATTATCTAACAATATTGCATTTAATCCATGCTTTTTAATTTGGCAAACCCTTTCATTATTTTTTATTTGTTTAGTTTTTCGTGCGATTGGAGTAGTAGACTGCCATCCGACCCGTCATTTTGACGTCATAATACTAATAATGACGTCATAATGGAAAAAGTATATGAAAGTTAAAAAATATCCCGAATTATCTAACAATATTGCATTTAATCCATACTTTTTAATTTGGCAAACCCTTTCATTATTTTTTATTTGTTTAGTTTTTCATGCGATTGGAGTAGTAGACTGCCATCCAGTTTTTTACAGCTCACTACGCGATATGAATACTTGAGCTACTTGATTCATTCACATTCAAGTTTGTGTACTTTCAGAATTCATCGCAAAAGTAAACAGATTTTTAAAAACTGTTAAATATACAGCTAAAAACATCCAATTTTTTTTAGTTCTGAATGTTTTATAGAAAAATAGGCTGAACAAACGTGATTTGATAGAGAAGATATTAGTTTTTAGGTAAGAAAAAATTCTGATCCACATCTGAAATTGAAATTAAGCCTAACCGGCCGTTTGTTTACTGAGGGCTTCAATTGAAAGATGAGTACAGCCCGGAAGTGTTATACAGAGATAACGGCTATTATATATATAATTTTTTCACATTCATTGGGCGAATACGCGAAAGGTGTTCACCATCGACGCCCAAAAAGTTCTTCAAGAAAGTTCTGTTGTTTTCCCTATTTATATCATTGCCATTAATGTATGTTTATGTTTAAGTATATGTCTCATTTAGGAATTTTCCATAAAGCCAATCACAACTAATGCTTCCTGGGCTTATGAACCTAATAATTTTAATTTGTTCAAAGCTAGTTGCCATTCTTAATTTTTATCGGGGATTTTAGGAAGCTAATTGCTTACTATAAGGGATCTCCTACACTGCTATATATATAATAAGCAATGTGTAAAAGTCTCATTCAATGTATATATACACTACCCTATCTATAGTACTGTAACAAAGTTATAATAAATTTATATAGGGTAGTGTTCTTTTGTTATTAGTAATTTTCGAAGGAAGACGCACACAAAGGTGAAATTAACAGAAAACTATGAAAAAAAAACCCGAACTGAAGCTGTTTAGGGATGTGAAACAACGTCCTTATCACCAGAAGTGACGGGTAATTAGTTGCATGACTCAACATATAATGTGAGACGAAGTGCATATAATGCCTTTCCACAACTTTCCTAACATGATAAGTGAATACCTCAACGATGTCTTTCAAAAGTCTTTATGACAAGTGAACTTGATTCGGCAGCCCTACACTGCTTTGCCATACTAAACTGACTATTTTGCAAATCAGTGTACAAATAAGCGACATCCCCAACCGTTTCATATCCTCAGAAGTTAGAACAATTGTTGAAAAGGCAGCTATCTTGGATTTATGAAATATACTTTCTTTGTTGAGATGTTAAAAATGTTCTCGTGTTACCAGCATTGCTTTTTACATCAACTGTGATCGGAAGAAAAATCCCCACATTTTTGCCACAACAAATTACCAAAACATATCATTTGCTACCATACTGAGCAGCAGCGCACCCAGGATTTAAACTTGGAGGGGGACGAGTTGAACGGATAAAAATATTTAGAATGCAAATTCAATATTCATAATGCAATTTCTATTTCTTTGGAGGCCCACCCCCTGGGTGCGTCACTGATACTGAGTTTCTATCACAAAATCCTGTTTTCTGTTTTACATTTGTCGTACGTTTGTGACATATTTCCCCAAGGTCTTGTTTGGCCTGCCATTCAAAGACGGTTTTATGTTTTTTTCTTTTTTTTTCTTTTTTGCCAAGTGATACCAAACAAAAAAGCTTCATTGAAAATTTTCAAATAATGATTTTATGGTGTTTCGAAATTGATGCTTACTTGATTCCCAAACACACCAACTGCGCATGCTCGAGAGACTTCTTCGGCGCTGAACCATATACCGGCTAGCTGCGAAGGGATGCCGAGAATAAACACCTGAGATACGGCCACAATGGTCTGGCCCAGCATTGAGATAGGGAATCGGTGTGGGGAAAGACTGCCACATTTCACCCACGAACCTACAAAAAGGTAACAAGAAATACGTCACAAAGAATGTCTGTTAAGCACAAATATACATTTCCAGCAGATAGATAGTGTTGCGCACTTCCGTGCTCCTCGGCAAGACAGAACCACTGGAATTCCTAAGGCGGAACTTGTTGTAATTTGGATTGGTGACTGACAAACCAGTCCACTTCGGAAAGAACCAACATCTATCGCGATTGGACAGCGCAAGAAGCACAACAGAGGAGCTTCAAGCAAAATTATATCTCCAGAGCACAAGTAACCTTGGACCTTAGATTGTCCGTTATTTACCCTTTATAATAAACTGTATAGAATTGGCCTTCATCAAATACCTGTATGAGAATGTTTGTCATTTCCTCATTTTTACTAAGCACATTAACATGAAGAATCAACTATATAGTTATTAAAATTGATGCCAACGTGACATATCATAAAGTAATTCAGTCAGGCAACAGTAAATGGAAAATAAAAAAGTCGTTTTCACGCTACCTATTAGTATGATTTGTTTAGCGAACAATTTTCTGAAATGAGGTCATTCGTTGACCAACTTTTCTTTTGGTGATGTTTTAAGTATCGCAAATCTTTATTACAATTACGAATATTTTCAAGTACACTAGTGTGCAAAATTTAGCTACTAATACCGATTTTAAAAGTTTTCAGTATGAATTCAAATGAGACAACTCTTTGTTATTTGGCTAGCTGAGAACGCTTAACAGAAGCGGAGTTTCGACCAGTAAGCACATAGATCATGCAGTATCAACTGAAAGGGGAAAAATACAACCGTTCTGCAGTTTCCGAACGGTAAGCTCAATTGTTTCAGATATTTGACTGGTTTCGCACTGCATATTTTGTACTCCGCTCTATTGGCCAATTTGCGGCCAACAGAGTTCTTCGATGATTTCACACGAGATCGAATGATTGTGAAGCATGGGAAGTGTGAGGACTTGGGCCGAAATGCTCATAGCATTGTGTCAGGTTCATGGATAGACTTCGAACGACAGGTACGTATAGCTCACGCCTCATAGAGAACAGCACACAGCTAAAAACGACTCCATCCATTCATGGAGGTATATTAGAATGTTTTCGGCAGGTACTTATCTTGGGAACATTTGGCCATCCACACCACAGGTTTGCTACTTTAGAATGGACACAACACTACTACTTAAGAGGAACGTCCATGCATTCAAAGCTGGGCCCACTTTGTGGAAGCCCATTATACGATGTGGACTTCTCGTTCATGAGGTTTTTGATTGTGTTATGCATATGATGTTTGATCAGGCGTAACGTAGATATGCTAACATTTTTTTAATAGAATTAAAATTACTAATTTAATTAAAATTACGTTTTCCTTAATATTAAGTTGATGGTAAAACTTTTGTAATTAGTAATAAAGGCCAAATGGAAGACACAAAATAAATGATTCTTGGTAAAACAACTAAAAAGTTCTGCGCTTTAATTTACCAAATGCGATTTCGTGTAAAAAGGAATAATTGTCCCTTCTCGCTTTTGATGAAAAACAACTCTAGTCCATAGGAAGCAAAATGTATTCAATTTTTCAAGCGTTTACTAATGCTCTAATATCGAAGAACTCTTCGATATAGCTACTTCTACATCACCAGTATAAAGATAACTGGAACCTGAGATGAGGTAGAGGAGTTTTAGCCCACGGGAAGAAATCGCAAAGACGAAAAAAGAAAATTTTCCTTCAATAAAAAACATTTTTTTTTAGTCATAGAAAGGGTGTCTCCCCTCCCCCATCCAAGTATGCTTATATTACCCGCTCAAACAACAACAAAAAATTTGTTCCATTTACAGATAACTAACAAATTTCGTTTGTTAATTTTATGCTTCTTTTGTTACAAGCACTTCCCATTTCCTTTTTTGAATCAAATCTTTGGGTTGGCGGGTCTACAGTATGAAAAAGAGCGAATTATACTGGTTCATTTAACATTCTCTATTTTGTAGCAAATAAATATTTAGCCGTCTTATTTTTACCAGTTATGGAGTAAAATGTCTCTAAGCGAATATACAGAATTTTTTCGAAAAACAACTAGCGTTTAGTTGAGTGAAAGAATATCTTCGCTGCTTCATAACAATCTCATTCTTTTGTAAAAATACTGTTTTGTTTTTGAAAAAGTAAAAAAAAAAAAAAAAAATAGGTTTTTCAGATAAGCATAAATATTTAATACGCACAACAAAACTACTAATATATATTTACCAATACAAGAAAGCTGGTTTTAATCTATCTAGTAGCGTAAAAGTTCTTGAAAGAAACTTTTCGTATGAAACGAGGTAAACAAAATGTTCCTAAATTTACGAACTCCTAAGTCATAAGATATCTTTTGTAATATCTCGAAAATTGCCTGCTATTTTGATAAGGTCAAAAACATCTAAAGATATTACATTCTAATGAGTTCATTGAACCTGAATAACTTGCACGTACGATAGAAATTGAATCACGTTAACTGTTATAGTTCGGTAGTAGGTGATCACACTTTTATGATTCCATATTTAAGTGATGCATTAACATTTACTTACAGGGATAATGTTTCTTTTAAGCAGAGAATAGCTGTGGTCAATGGAAATGCAATCTGTCCGAAATTCGTCAGAGAACAGTCGAAAAATAAAGCCTTTTCTAATCTATCAAATAAATAAATCCCGGTAACTAAAACTAAGCACTTTAAAGGATTTTGAAGGATTAACATTCGAAACTATTAACACGTCACCCCCAGCGTTTACCCGAGACCATCTAAATATTTTGGCGAGAATTTGAAAGCTAAAGCAATCTTGAACTTCTGAATGGCAGCAGTTTTTTTTCTTGGGGTCTTCAAGAATCATGCTGAGAGTGCAGTCCCGCGGAACAATGCTCTTATGTTACTTAGCTTCCGTAATCTTTGCCACTGAAAAACTCCGTTCTTAAAATGTTCTCAGTGGAAGGGCTCAAAATAAATAATGTCCACGTCAAACTGTAGTTAAAGCATCTTTGTTTTGCTTTTATATTCTAGTATAGCATTAATCCAAACAAATTATTTTAAAAAGATAAATCCTCGAAAATATTAAGCTCTAGAAAACCTGTTGGACAAAAATACCATTAAAATTTAAACGAGAGAAAAAAAAATGAGATTGAGGTTGAATTTAGCGTAGTTAAAATATCCAATTTAAAATGGATACTATTTCAGGATTAATATGTGTAAAGCTATGTACACTTGATTAATTTTTGCATTTATTTCAAACTTACTGAGGAAATACTAGAAATTAAGAAAAGTCTGCTAAAAATTGTGCGGATTATCTAAACAAAAAATTAAATTTTTTTCTGAAAGCAGAGAATTGATAGAGAGAAAAAAAAAATGACTGGATAGAGTTATTATAAGTTTACTATATACACCAACACAAAACGAGAATGGACCGCTATTGGAGACGTTTACCGTCTCATGCACGCCTCAGAACATTTTCTGTGAAAGTGAGTTATTACTTAACATTCGAAGAAAACTGCTTAAAACCAGCTCATTTGCACCGTACTATATCTCAAACGTACATCAATTTAATCACTCATACAAAAAGACGGGAAGAGTTCCGTATCCTTCGCCGCTTGGCGCTATTTGGCGCGGTTTCTGAGTTTTCCGCCAAACGCGGAAAACTCAGAATAATGCAAACCTACCTAAGCGACGCCATTTTTTTTTCGGCATCACTTAGGCTTAAGGTATCCGAGTACCTTCAGAGAATTAAAAAAATAAAAAAAAAAAACTTACTTGCGTCAATTTCTTATTTTTCGGGAGGGATATAACACCAAAACACGAAAATGATGAAAAAATAAACCATGACTATGCAACTTTTAACAAAATTTATGAATTTGGGTTGAAATTTAGCAAATTTTTACAAAAACGGCTCTAGCTCAAAAAAAATTATCCATATAACATTAATTTATTTTTGTCATATATACATAAGTACCTCCTGAGTGTAATGAACTAAGAGCAAATCGATATCGTGAAATCTAAAAAAATTACAGATCATTATGTGCAATTACATGTAAAATTTTACTAATTTCTCATGAGATTTTCTAAAAATGCAGCTATAAATCAACAATAAAATACCCAAAACCAAATCTGTAGTTCATTTCATTCTAAATAGTAAAAAAAACATACGTGAAAAATTTCATAGACGTAATATCACAATATTTGTTTACATTTTTGATGAAATATGAGTTCTTCAGAAAACGTAATTAAAGTTTTCAACTTGTACTGAAATTTATAGCTGCTGCTGACATTTAAATCGCTCTCATTTCATTTCTAATGATCGTACAGAAAGAATACAAGCAGATTTAGAAATAGAAATTTACAATCTTTAAGAAAAAGGATTAAAAACACTTTCGGAATTCTCGTCAAAATCGACGTTTTAAAGGTAGTCGGATACCTTAAGACAAAACAAACAAAATTTTATAACTTACCAGAAAGCCACGTTTTGAAGGAACAGTTGTAGAAGGGATTTTGGGTAGTCTCAATTGCATCTGCCATTTTTTTAAAAGGATATCCCCCCAAAAATGTAATACATAAAATTTCTTATAATGAAAAGATCCACAAGAACCATTTACCTATTTTTAAACAATCACATTACTGTGCTAAACTTTTAAAATCACTTTTAAAAATGAAAAAATTAAAAACTCAGGGATGCATAACAAAAAAAAAAAAACAGAAATTGGCAGAAGCAAAGAAACTTACCTGCAATCCCTCCATACGCGGTCGCAATGTCCGTTCAAAAATAAAACTATAGAATTGATAACGTTTGAAATTACCTCGCTATTAAAATTAAATTGATTCGCCTTTAGATATACCACGTGAAAAATATCGCAATAGAAACGAATGAGAATACACGATATTGAAATATTTATCGCCCCAAAAAATCGCCATATTTTCTGGCACAGGATATGGAACTTCTCCCAAAAAGACTTATACATCCTGGTAACTTACCACTCAGTTTTAAATTAAATATTATAAAGGGAGATTGCATTAAATTATCGGTTTATCTTGTAGATCCTTCAGTCCATCCAATATTTTAAATTATAAAAGTAACTTAACCCCAGTGGCGTAGCGAGAGGGGGGGCAAGGGGGTCTATCATGCCCCGGGCGCGACTCTCACAGGGGCGCCAAATGGACCTTTTCACATATTCTATATATAATATTACTATATGTTTTTCGGGGAGGGGGCGCCAAAAAGGTATCGTGATCCGGGCGCCAGTTACGCTCGCTACGTCACTGCATAACCCTGTATTTCACATATTCTTACATATTTGCAATTTTTAGACTTCGATGATCGTAGACTGTCTTGATACGATATAGCATTTGATGAAAACAACGTATGCGTGCCACGCCCTCATAGAAGGAGTCAGTGAAAGCAAGTATGCGTTAGAAATATTTGTATTACATCATTGACAAATTCTCTTAATTCAGTGATATTCATCACATTTCGTAATCCTATGATGAATTGTAAATGCAATCAGTCGAACTTGTCTATGAAAATTTATCGCAATGTTTCGAGGTCCCCTCAAGGATTCCAGACTTAGCAATAACTGGCAGAGTCACAACTCTGAAACAAAACGGAAAAATATAGACCATGGTTTTCTGATCCCAAGTATGATTGATTTATATTTCATTCATAACTTTAAAGCTGAGAAAATACCGTTGTAGAAAGTTTTAAATAGCTATTCCTGTAACCTTAAATATCTAAACTTAATGTCAGGAAATTAAAAACCAGATTAATGATGAACTAAAGTCTTTTAATGAAACTAGTGTAAAGAATAATAAAATCAGTTTTTCGTTGTTGTTCTTTTAAATAGGTCTTTCTAAATCTAAGCAATACATTACAAATAAATAAAATTAAATAAAGGTAAAGAGAACAGATTTCTCATTTTGATTTATTCTGTTAATTATACCTTTTCAAAACCAAGTTTTCGAAACCCTTTCCTGATTTTTTTGTTTGAAATTTCACTCGTAATATCCCTTTATGAAAGGTCGTGTTTCATTTTAAGAGAAAGAGAGACAACTTTTTTGTTATTTTCTTAATTACTGGTAGATTAAAATTTGATTCTCTGTATTATTTGTGGTCATTGTAAATATTAAAACAATGATACCTGTTATTAGGACAACATTTACGTTATAGGCCCATTCTAAAGCCCCCCCCCCCCCCCCAAAAGAAAGCACCTATTTTCAAAGTATTTATGAATGGTAGCCAAATTATACCTAGTAGTTAAGTGAATAAAACCCAAAAAAACTTTTGAGTTCAAACTCAATGCATTCATACCGAATTACATTATGTCTTTACTGTAGAGCATCTAGAAAAAAGTCAGACTTTGACACGCACATCTATTCACTTGCATCCATTACGGAAGTGACTTCTGTTATATTTCTTTCATTTCCACCACAAGGCATAATTGCGTATTGGGTGCTAAATACGCAATACAGTATTACCCAGACTTACGCGAACTCGGAGTTACCCTGGTTTTTGATTTTACCTTCTATCACATTTTTAAATCTTCGAATGAAATTTCCCCAAAAAACTTTAAATGATGTCTGGAAGAAACTTTGTCCAATATTTTTTTTTAAAAACGAGGCGGAAACAACGTCTGAAACTGATGATATTGCTTGTGTGATAGAAGTTGTCGATCCTGCTTTGCAATCAGATACGGAATTCGCTGGAGATGATGTGAACGAGCTGTTGAATTCTCATCTTGAGGAGCTGACAGTTGATGATGCGACCAAAGCATCACTGACGAATCCGACACTTCCCACCCAATTCCACAACAAAAACCTAACGTCAATTATAAACTTGATCATCGCACTTGAGAAAGGGTTACAGATTTTAAAGAATATAGACACTAATAAAGATCGCGTAGAAAGCAGGGAATAAAAAAAAATGATAGTCTGCTAAGAAAAAATTCTCCGGGGGGGGGGGGGGGGAGGCGGAAATACGGCAGGCTACTTTAAAACCATCAACACAATATATGCATAATATGAATATGTAATACAATATTTTCCCTCCAAACTGGTGTTTTTGTAATTTCTTGGTCCCAATGAGACAAAATTTACACGCAAGGTTGTACCGCGACTTACGCGAGCTTTCGTCGGTCCCACCTACCCCGTAACTTAGGGGTATTACTGTATTTGGAAGTTGCATTCTGCATATATTCCCCTAAGAGTTGCCGTGTTCTGTGTATGGATCTGTCATGTAACGCTTCCCGAGTGACCGCTTCATAAATATATCAGCCTATGGCATCCATTTTGTTTTAGGAGTTAGGCTTAAGTTAAAAGTAAAGTTCAAAAAGATTATTTTCTATCTAAACTCAAATAATTTTAATTAAAACAACGTAATATCGACACAAATCAACTTTATTTCGATTTTCAGACGGCTGTAATACAGGTATTCATTTTATATACTCAGAAATTGAAAATGTAAACACGAGTGAGTCATTCATTCAGCGTGATTCATTCATCGTCGTTAATTTAAGAAAATTGAATCAGAGAATCTTCTTCACAATAAAAGAGTTTTTCACTATATTATTATTTTAATATGTATATTTTAACCATATAATATATATATATTTTAACCAGATATTACAATAATGTCAAATTTAGTATTTTCGAAAAGTTGCAAACTCGACGCATGCGTAGTGATGTGTTCAAAACTGTCGGTCAAAAGCCTGTTGTACCTTTGTAAAAACCTTTAAGTCCTTTTATTTCTTCTTAAATATGTTAGCCCAGTAATTACCGTAGTTAGTCCATAATATGTTTTTTCTCTCACACACACATTATTTCCCGGCAATAACAATCATTTGGCGGTAGAATTTTTTTGTCTCCGCAGATAAAGCGAGTGATACGAACAGTGCCATGTCACACATACTCCTATTATCTTTTTCTCTGTTTGGAGAGGGAATATGAAATAGAAAAAGTTGCGTGTGTATGTATAGAAGTATAAGCGAGCTGATTGGAGGAGAAGCCTGTCGAGAGCGACTGGAAAATGAGATGTTCCATTACAAGGCCCTTTAGCACATTATAAAAGGAGCTGATGGTATAGAAATGTTGGAAGAGATTCCTCTCTTGTCAAATACTTAAACTGCTGCTGCTACAAAAGAAATCGATTTATGCCCATTGAAATGAGTCATTAACGTATTATATGCCATCATATGCACAAAAGTATGTCAACTTCCTGTATCTCTAATAAGACAGATATAGGTAACCCTCCTATAACACGGTAGATAGGTTCCTAGAAAATGCCGTGTTGTGTGAAACCATGTTATATGAGACCCACAGACAGTTCAAAAAAGGGGAGTTACGTTCTGAAAACTTATTAAAAACAAGCATTTTTAAAAAATTCCATATAAGCAACTTCATTTTTATTAAAAATATAAATGTATGTACAACACAAAACGAACAGAAACAAAAAAATATTTTCATTTAATGCGACATTAATTTAATAAATTTCTTCCTCATCATTGCTCTGTACACAGGGGCCGACTTTGACACAATGGAGCCCTGGGCAAAGCAGACTTTGGGGGCCCCCTTCAAGGACAGATCCAGAGGGGGGCATGTCCCCCCTCCTCAGGACCAGATTTCCACATGAACATGTGGGACACTCACCCAGGCCTCCCTTAAATCGGGACCAGAAATTTAAAAAAAATTTCGACCGACAAGTCAAAAATTTGAAGAAAATAATGAATATTAATAAGAAGTGTTAATTAATTAATTTACTTTTTAATGTTAATAAATAAATTCATGAAATTTTCTTTTGAAATTCAAAATAAATCACAGTCTGGAGTTATTACAACCCCCCCCCCCCCAAAAAAAAAAGAAAAAAAATTAAACCAGAAGCGCTTATGGTCGTAAGCATGCTTTCACTATAGTGGGTGCACTGTGCTCCACCCAGGATTTTTTTCTGTATCCGCCACTGCACCCCTTTAGTATATTAACCAAAAAACAAATTCTCAAAACTATGTACAACTTTATACTAAATTAGGGGGCCCCATAATTTTGGGGGCCCTGGGCAAGTGCCCCACTTGCCCATGCGGAAATCTGGGCCTGTCTGTACAATCAAACGAGAACGTTTTTTTTCGACTGAGCGATATCACCTTCACTTTCAGAACCTTTTTCTTCATTTAGATTTTTTGCACCTTCTATCCTCTTTAAAAAATCTGCAATTTTGGTTTATTTGCTGGTTCTTACAAGGTTATTGTAGATTCACGGTATGCAGATAGACAATTTTGCAGCTCCCTTTTCAATTTTCAGCTTCATTCGGCGGAAGGGTCTGCATTCAGGAAAAATGTTTCAACATTTTCTGTTAAGCTTCGGCCTTCTTGTAATTTTATAGAGTTATAAATGAATAAATTATAATTTCTTTATACATTTCCATGTAAAGCCACTACAGTTCATTATTCCTTCCCGTCATTATTTTAAGGTAATTTAGTTTTTAAATGTGTTAAACAAAAATCATATTATCTAGTGCTATAGAAGTACAGTGTTGTGCAAAGGTTTTTGCAATTTATTTATCGTGTTAGAGCGAAACCGTGTTGTAAGATGACGTGCTGTAGGAGAGCTACCTGTATTTAAATGCCTTGACCCGAAACTATGCTAAAATTAGTTATTTTAATCATTTCAATAAGGTGAAATTCAAACAATAAACATTTACAGGCATTTCACACTATGAGGCATGAAAAAGGGTGAAAGTTTATTTTTCTTTTTTCCCTCTCAGCAAGAAAGAAATGGTCAATGAAGAACAGATACCCCCACACCAAACCCTACACCCAACCATAGCAACAAAATTATGTACATACATATCTATACACGGAAGAAAAACTATGTTTTTTTGTGGGAAGGAGGGGGGGGGGGGGATATCATTAATGTGATACCTATAATACAGATAGCGTTAAAAAGTTTAATAATGCATTTAAGATTAAAAAAATATATTTTCGCATTTTATGTAGATGCTTAAAACTTTGAAAGCAACAATTATAAAAATTCAGTTCTCTCGATTTTTTTCTTTTTTGGCTTTAGTAATTTAGTACTTCATATGAACTGAAGAACTGTCAAATGACGATTTTCTTCTCAAAATGAATCGATAAAACCTCATAAGTAACTGATGAACAAATATGTAGAAATAATATTATCTATTCTTTTTATCTGAACACCAACAATACATATATTCTTTAAAATATTGTCTTGAATAATGCTGATGATAAACCTTTCAGGCTGCCAACAATTAAAAAACCCACCTACAAACACTCTTGAATTACTAAGTATCCATTTAAAAACAATTTTAATTTAAAATTGGTAACCTTTATATCACTAATTAGATTTTGTTAATGCAACTTTAAAATTACCTACCTAATTTCAGTATGAATGAAACTGTATTTTCAAACTATTCGACAGATGGCAGCACTAATCCTTATAATTTCATTCTTTTGATATGCTAGTAGTAACATATCAAGCTAAGAGATGGCAGCACTAAATAAAATAATTTTTAAACAAAAATTCGAACAGTTTAGAGTTTACTTAAAATAAATTTCTTGTAAATTATCAACTAAATCAGGATTGTTAATAAAACTATCTATACAGATTTATACTTATATCAAAAGATATTACGTCTAATGAAATCATATATGTAACGAGAGTTTGAAAATTTAAGAGAAAAATTAATCTGTGCGAAAACAACTAGTGGCACAATCAAATTGTGTTTCAACGAGGAAATTTTTAGCCTCCACAGGAAAAGTTTTCGTTTCTTCGAAGGATGATGAAATTAAATTCTGGAATTAATTTTTTCCCCTTTTAGTCTTTGAAATAAGAATTTGTGGTTGTTGGGGATTTTATCCTCGCTTTGAAGCTCTCAAGAGGAGATCCTAATATAGCCTCGTAGCGCATGACAGTTCTTGTCGTTTTGGTAGCTCTACTATGCAAATTGCTGATTTTGTTACTTCTACTTGCCGGTTATTAGGGAAAATCCGTTTGAAGAGATTTTTTTTTATGCATGACATTGTAGTTTGTAAAAACAATTTGCAACTGATAATCACACTGAATTTTGTAAAATTATTTCTACGCCAGTATCAAAATAACACTTACATAAGTTTTATATATTTTAGTTAAAAATAAATTCATAAGACACAAACTTTTCTATATAATAATTGAAGCTTTTTCCGTACAGGGAAGGGGATTTTCCAGTTTTTCGTGCGAATAGCCCTGCTCTATCAAATTATTTCTCCTTCTTTAAGAAGCGTATATGCAGCTGCGTACGCAGAAATTTTCAAAGGGGGTGGGGGGGTTACTATGAAAGAGTAGTTTTGAGCAATCACTGCAAAGCTTAAACCTAGTTAAATAATATATGTAATCAGAACTTTTTTCTTTATCGTATTTTTATATTAAGATCATTAAACATGAAAAAAAAGTGAAAATTTTAAAATTTTGGTTTAGAAAATTTTTTAAATCCAAAATTTTAAACATGTTGAGGTTTAGATGTATCTGTTTCATTTATTTCTTTGTTTTCTATTTTCCTCTTTGTACATAGTATTAATTTCAATATACATTTGTCATCAAAATTTATAAAAATATTACTGAAAGTTTTTAATCACTTTAAAAGTTAAAATAATCCTTTTTTTTTAAATGTAACTTTTGATTCGGAGAAAATATTTTCTGAGTCTGCACTCTAAATAAAAATCTTGTAGACAGTTTACCGAAAACAAACAAAGAAACAAAATTGCGTAGGGTTACCTTGCAAGAAATTTTATATACATCCTTTTAAATATGAGAAATCATGAAAAATTTCCTTTCGAGATACAGTGAATTGGTATGCATAGTCAGTGTAACATAAAAATGCTGTTTATTTCAGCGTAATTACAGGAAAAGTTGTGTTAATGGATTCCAAAACTTCAAAAATATTATGTTTTAAGAAAAGAAAAGAAAACGAGCTTTTATTTGAGAATTTTGAGTCATAGACCCCCATCGAAAGCAGACCTAAAATACTCATTACAGTAATGGACAGTAATTACAATGTGGTAAATTCCCAAAATGTTTACACAGTGTTTGCTCTTTCAAAATAAGTTTTATTTTGTGCGTGTTCTTCTGCTAAGACTACTATACCAGTATAAAAAATGGCTCATTAGAGCCTTTCATGGGGAGGGCCTTCTTTCAGGGGAAGGAATTTTTTTCTGGAGGAGATAGAAATTAATGCTGGAATTGCTTTTCTGTCCTTCATTTTTTAACCTGCTGAGCGAGATGGTCCCTCTGTTGTTCTACAGCCTTTTTCGCCTTCTTTTTTAACTATCAGAGATTCAGAAGACAGAAAATTTAAAGCTCTATTATGAGATCGAATTTGTTTCTTTTCGAAGAAAAAAAGTTGAAACAAAGCTTTCGCAAACGGAAACAACACCTATCTGTTTCCACACACTTTCTTCATTGCAAGTCATCTGTAATAATTGACACCTGTCCTTCCACTTTGGATCCACAGTGTGCCTCCAAAAGATATCAAGGGTGTAGAGAGAGGGAAGTTAAACACATCTGAGCGATTCTTCAAAGTTCCAATGAAAAGAAATAAACTGAGGACAAAACCAAAAGTTATTTTCTTCCCCAGTGGTCTATGGTTAAGACAGAGCAACAGTAAAGTTCTTTGATTCTAGTTTTGGGTCTGTAAGACTCGGTCAGTGGAATAAAAGTGGTATAAATTTTATATGTTTACTGAAATATGACAATGAAATATTTCTCCCTCTATTAAAAGGTATAAAATAAAACCATAAGAAGCTAATAAAACGAAATTTCTTGCTCTCTGCCGTTTAATATCTTACATGAGCTTAATACAAACTGGGATCATTAGACCCACAGAAAACGGGGAAAGAAGTGGCTGTTTGAGTAAATTATCAAAAACTGTATAGAGAGCCAGGGCCGACCAGAGACTTTACGGGGCCTGGGGCAAATCTCTGTTGGGAGCCACAAGAAATCTGATTAATCGAATAATTTATTTTTTTAATTTTTTTTGGGGGGGGCCCTTTTTTCAGGAGATTATTTTGAATTTTGAAGTACGGTACAAGTTTCAGAATTTTCTTTCGCAGGAAATCTAATAAATAATTAAAAAAAAATTTTTTGGGGCCCCTCCGGCAGTTGGGGGCCTGGGGCAAAGTGCCCCAGTTGCCCCCCTCCCCTCTGGGCGGCCCTGTAGAGAGCAGCCAGACGTGTTCACTCCAGCAGATGAACAACAATTCGAACTGCGGTTAATCTGAAGAAGGGGCTAGCATTTAAATGGCGTTCATTAGATCGTAGAAGCTCTAGCAACAGAAAGAACTTTTTAGTGTCCATGTGAGACAAAGCGAAAAGCCTCCGATTTCTTATGGAACGCATTGGACAGATGTAAGGGGAATTAGATTTTCGCTTTTTCTTCTACACCCTGTAGAGCAGTTGTTCTCAACCTGAGAGGTGTGGAGGGTTAGAGAAAAATATATGTGGAATGTATTTGTCTAGAGTTACTTTCGTTTATTAGGCCTAGGGGGCATAAACATAAAAAGTTTGAGAATTAATGCTGTAGAGAAATATTTGATAATGCGCAGAGAATTTAGGGTTACACACTAAATTATGTACCGCAATACTTGATAGACGATAAATCAGGATGACTTTAGTTCGTCAGTCAGAAATTCCGCATTTGGTATTCTTTTTCCTCCAGTATCATGCCGAGGAGCCCACATTAAGTACAAAACCGAGGTCTATGGCTGCTGGAGATAAACAGAGTTCGAAGCGGCCGATTGGAATTTTCTTTACATTTTCCAGTCGTCAGCGATTATTGAACGATTTAAAAAAAATATTTACTATAGACAGCAATCTTGCGAAGAGAGTTAAACTTGTGAAAATCGAGGTTCAACGGTGCTAACGTGGCTTTCATAATCACTGGCAGCCCCAAGATCATAGAGTTTGTCGTCTATTGGGACAATCCATTTTCAAACCACATCTGCTTTAGTCTAGAGTTATACTGTTATGGGATTTGAACACAGCAGTTCATTAAAAGGACAAGGTTGACAAATAAATGCCTTTGGTGAAAGTTAATCGAAACAAAGGAAAGCCGAATTTACGTTCATTGTTGAATAGGTCTAAGCTTATAATGTTTTCGTGTGCAGTCTCAGCACTGTGTGTTTAGTAGTCAATTCATTTACGGTTTAACAGTCTGAGAAAAAGAAACTTCACGAGTTTAAAAGTAAGTTGGTATCAGAAAAAATATCTACGTCATAACATCATTCTGAGATTGTCATTTATTTTTTTATTTTTTCGTACTTTAATATAATGATTCTAAACTAAGACTTACTTTTAAGAAAAGAAACAGAATTATCGGAGAAGCAAGAATTCCATCAATAGTATAACAATTTCAACCGGTAACAATCTTTTATTTTATCTTGTAGTTATCGCTAAATTAAAGAGAAACTTCAAACAATGGCATAGAAATCTTAGAACAGGCAAGTCTCTTTTTTTATTTCCCTCTTTATATATTTGATTTTAAGAAGCTTAGTTGATATTAAACAGAAAAAAAATGTTTTATCCCTATTTGAAAGTTTTCCCTTTTTAAGTTTAATATGTGCTATTTCAGTTTAGTTCTGCTCATGAATTTAAAAACATTAATTTGAGAATCGAAGGGGAATTACATTCCCACTCTATTAAACGAATCATCCAACCTGTTCGTTGTGAATTATGTATGAGAATATCTTGGGCATATTATGTTAAGCTTGATCAATACTGACCTAAGGAAAGCAAAAAGTTTTATGAATCCAGAACAGTGAAACAATTTACTTCATTATGCTTCACAATTTTTCGTATCTAGCAAAGTATTTTCCAAGCTAAGCGACCATTTATTCAGCTAATTTTGTTAATTTTTCTTTATTCACTTTTGTTAAATTAAAAATAAAGTTCGTTTCAATAAAATGTCGGAAAAATACCTTTGGCTAAGTAATTAATGCTAATATACCAGATCAAAAAAATTAATAAAAATATGAGAAATATAATAAAAAATAAATGAATTTAAAAACAAAGATCTCCTCAAATCAAATTAATAAAAATCTGACTGCTGCGAAAACAAGAAATACTGAAAGGATTCAACAAAAATCCATTCAACAAAAAACCTGAGGGATCGAATCAAAATAAAATTAATAAACTTAAAAGATATTTCTTCCATCTAAAAGCAGTTTGAATGAATTTCTTTGAATCGGAAAAGGTCAGATATAGCTTGAGAATTCAATGAATCATTTCTTTGTGTGTCTGTATTAAGTACAGGAAAATTCTCAGTTACTAAATGAAATGTTTTTTTTTTCAGATTTACTCTTTTTTTGGAGTTATTAATATCCGCATTGAAATAATACAATTTAATGCTGTTTAGTATAGAGAAGAGCATTCAATACTTTCAGATCTCCCAAAATTTCTTTCTCCGGACTATTCAAGGATTTTTGTAAATAATTGTCGTTCCTTTCGAAAGATGTGCTCATGAATGAGATAAGTGTCGTTGGAAATGGCCTTGAGAGCAATATTTCTCGAAATAACTGCAGGCAAATCTTGATTGGATGATACAAAATGTTTAATGATTAATTCCAAGAAAACTTAAATTCAGCGAAATATCATGGAATGTTAATAATTGAAAAGATAATTATTGAAGTAAGTTTTCCCGAAGTTTCATTTAATTTTTTATTCCCATTTATAATGTCACTTTCCTCTTAAATGGGTCTTAATAAAAAACAAATTTATTTCAAATTAATATTTCAAACACATTTCTTTCCTATATATCTGCTGAACCTATTGCTTGTTTTTCATCAGATTTTCGACTTTCTATATAGATAACTGACCTTCAGGATTAAAAAAAGTTTGGCTCAAAATTTTTAATCACTTTAAAAGGTCATAAAATAATTTTTTTTTTGTCAGTGCAATTTTTGCATCATGGAAAATATGTTCCGAGTTTTTACTCTAAATCAAAAGTCCTGAAGACAGTGTAAGGCAAAAAGAACCTTTTATTGTTTTGAAAGGGCAAAAGAAAAAAAAATTCAGGTAGTCTCTTCTAACTAAACTACCGTGGGTTATTAACGTAGGATTACTTATCGTTGCCTACCTCTTTTTTTTTAACGCACTTTTCTGTTAAACTGTTTACTGCTACTGGGTTTAGTGCGCTGCCAAAATTATAACTCGCGACGCCAGACAATTTTTTTCTCTCCGCAGGACTGTTATTCAGGAACGTAATCCTACGTTAAAAGTATTTTTTTAGTGTCATTTTTGCTTCGAAAAAAAATTGTTTCCACTCCAAATCAAAAATTTTGAAAGCAGTTTTAGGCAAATATAATAAAGGAATGGCACTAAATTTCGTAGAGAGAGATTGAGAGGTTTGGTTTGGTTTGGAGCGCTACGGTCATTTATTGCTACAAGAGGGTTAATTTGACCGGGACATACAGTTTAAATCCGATTCCGAGCGGCTACAAACATCCATGCTAACAGTGGGACTCGAACCAAATTGTTTACACTCCAAATCAAAAATTTTGAAAGCAGTTTTAGGCAAATATAATAAAGGAATGGCTCTAAATTTCGTAGAGAGAGATTGAGAGGTTTGGTTTGGTTTGGAGCGCTACGGTCATTTATTGCTACAAGAGGGTTAATTTGACCGGGATATACAGTTTAAATCCGATTCCGAGCGGCTACAAACATCCATGCTAACAGTGGGACTCGAAAAAACTTGTTTCCACTCCAAATCAAAAATTTTGAAAGCAGTTTTAGGCAAATATAATAAAGGAATGGCACTAAATTTCGTAGAGAGAGATTGAGAGGTTTGGTTTGGTTTGGAGCGCTACGGTCATTTATTGCTACAAGAGGGTTAATTTGACCGGGACATACAGTTTAAATCCGATTCCGAGCGGCTACAAACATCCATGCTAACAGTGGGACTCGAACCAACTTGTTTCCACTCCAAATCAAAAATTTTGAAAGCAGTTTTAGGCAAATATAATAAAGGAATGGCTCTAAATTTCGTAGAGAGAGATTGAGAGGTTTGGTTTGGTTTGGAGCGCTACGGTCATTTATTGCTACAAGAGGGTTAATTTGACCGGGACATACAGTTTAAATCCGATTCCGAGCGGCTACAAACATCCATGCTAACAGTGGGACTCGAACCAAATTGTTTCCACTCCAAATCAAAAATTTTGAAAGCAGTTTTAGGCAAATATAATAAAGGAATGGCTCTAAATTTCGTAGAGAGAGATTGAGAGGTTTGGTTTGGTTTGGAGCGCTACGGTCATTTATTGCTACAAGAGGGTTAATTTGACCGGGATATACAGTTTAAATCCGATTCCGAGCGGCTACAAACATCCATGCTAACAGTGGGACTCGAACCAACTTGTTTCCACTCCAAATCAAAAATTTTGAAAGCAGTTTTAGGCAAATATAATAAAGGAATGGCACTAAATTTCGTAGAGAGAGATTGAGAGGTTTGGTTTGGTTTGGAGCGCTACGGTCATTTATTGCTACAAGAGGGTTAATTTGACCGGGATATACAGTTTAAATCCGATTCCGAGCGGCTACAAACATCCATGCTAACAGTGGGACTCGAACCAACTTGTTTCCACTCCAAACCAAAAATTTTGAAAGCAGTTTTAGGCAAATATAATAAAGGAATGGCTCTAAATTTCGTAGAGAGAGATTGAGAGGTTTGGTTTGGTTTGGAGCGCTACGGTCATTTATTGCTACAAGAGGGTTAATTTGACCGGGACATACAGTTTAAATCCGATTCCGAGCGGCTACAAACATCCATGCTAACAGTGGGACTCGAACCAAATTGTTTCCACTCCAAATCAAAAATTTTGAAAGCAGTTTTAGGCAAATATAATAAAGGAATGGCACTAAATTTCGTAGAGAGAGATTGAGAGGTTTGGTTTGGTTTGGAGCGCTACGGTCATTTATTGTTACAAGAGGGTTAATTTGACCGGGACATACAGTTTAAATCCGATTCCGAGCGGCTACAAACATCCATGCTAACAGTGGGACTCGAACCAAATTGTTTACACTCCAAATCAAAAATTTTGAAAGCAGTTTTAGGCAAATATAATAAAGGAATGGCTCTAAATTTCGTAGAGAGAGATTGAGAGGTTTGGTTTGGTTTGGAGCGCTACGGTCATTTATTGCTACAAGAGGGTTAATTTGACCGGGATATACAGTTTAAATCCGATTCCGAGCGGCTACAAACATCCATGCTAACAGTGGGACTCGAACCAACTTGTTTCCACTCCGAATCAAAAATTTTGAAAGCAGTTTTAGGCAAATATAATAAAGGAATGGCACTAAATTTCGTAGAGAGAGATTGAGAGGTTTGGTTTGGTTTGGAGCGCTACGGTCATTTATTGCTACAAGAGGGTTAATTTGACCGGGACATACAGTTTAAATCCGATTCCGAGCGGCTACAAACATCCATGCTAACAGTGGGACTCGAACCAACTTGTTTCCACTCCAAATCAAAAATTTTGAAAGCAGTTTTAGGCAAATATAATAAAGGAATGGCTCTAAATTTCGTAGAGAGAGATTGAGAGGTTTGGTTTGGTTTGGAGCGCTACGGTCATTTATTGCTACAAGAGGGTTAATTTGACCGGGACATACAGTTTAAATCCGATTCCGAGCGGCTACAAACATCCATGCTAACAGTGGGACTCGAACCAACTTGTTTCCACTCCAAATCAAAAATTTTGAAAGCAGTTTTAGGCAAATATAATAAAGGAATGGCACTAAATTTCGTAGAGAGAGATTGAGAGGTTTGGTTTGGTTTGGAGCGCTACGGTCATTTATTGCTACAAGAGGGTTAATTTGACCGGGACATACAGTTTAAATCCGATTCCGAGCGGCTACAAACATCCATGCTAACAGTGGGACTCGAACCAAATTGTTTACACTCCAAATCAAAAATTTTGAAAGCAGTTTTAGGCAAATATAATAAAGGAATGGCTCTAAATTTCGTAGAGAGAGATTGAGAGGTTTGGTTTGGTTTGGAGCGCTACGGTCATTTATTGCTACAAGAGGGTTAATTTGACCGGGATATACAGTTTAAATCCGATTCCGAGCGGCTACAAACATCCATGCTAACAGTGGGACTCGAACCAACTTGTTTCCACTCCAAATCAAAAATTTTGAAAGCAGTTTTAGGCAAATATAATAAAGGAATGACACTAAATTTCGTAGAGAGAGATTGAGAGGTTTGGTTTGGTTTGGAGCGCTACGGTCATTTATTGCTACAAGAGGGTTAATTTGACCGGGACATACAGTTTAAATCCGATTCCGAGCGGCTACAAACATCCATGCTAACAGTGGGACTCGAACCAACTTGTTTCCACTCCAAATCAAAAATTTTGAAAGCAGTTTTAGGCAAATATAATAAAGGAATGGCTCTAAATTTCGTAGAGAGAGATTGAGAGGTTTGGTTTGGTTTGGAGCGCTACGGTCATTTATTGCTACAAGAGGGTTAATTTGACCGGGACATACAGTTTAAATCCGATTCCGAGCGGCTACAAACATCCATGCTAACAGTGGGACTCGAACCAAATTGTTTACACTCCAAATCAAAAATTTTGAAAGCAGTTTTAGGCAAATATAATAAAGGAATGGCTCTAAATTTCGTAGAGAGAGATTGAGAGGTTTGGTTTGGTTTGGAGCGCTACGGTCATTTATTGCTACAAGAGGTTTAATTTGACCGGGATATACAGTTTAAATCCGATTCCGAGCGGCTACAAACATCCATGCTAACAGTGGGACTCGAACCAACTTGTTTCCACTCCAAATCAAAAATTTTGAAAGCAGTTTTAGGCAAATATAATAAAGGAATGGCACTAAATTTCGTAGAGAGAGATTGAGAGGTTTGGTTTGGTTTGGAGCGCTACGGTCATTTATTGCTACAAGAGGGTTAATTTGACCGGGACATACAGTTTAAATCCGATTCCGAGCGGCTACAAACATCCATGCTAACAGTGGGACTCGAACCAACTTGTTTCCACTCCAAATCAAAAATTTTGAAAGCAGTTTTAGGCAAATATAATAAAGGAATGGCTCTAAATTTCGTAGAGAGAGATTGAGAGGTTTGGTTTGGTTTGGAGCGCTACGGTCATTTATTGTTACAAGAGGGTTAATTTGACCGGGACATACAGTTTAAATCCGATTCCGAGCGGCTACAAACATCCATGCTAACAGTGGGACTCGAACCAAATTGTTTACACTCCAAATCAAAAATTTTGAAAGCAGTTTTAGGCAAATATAATAAAGGAATGGCTCTAAATTTCGTAGAGAGAGATTGAGAGGTTTGGTTTGGTTTGGAGCGCTACGGTCATTTATTGCTACAAGAGGGTTAATTTGACCGGGATATACAGTTTAAATCCGATTCCGAGCGGCTACAAACATCCATGCTAACAGTGGGACTCGAACCAACTTGTTTCCACTCCAAATCAAAAATTTTGAAAGCAGTTTTAGGCAAATATAATAAAGGAATGGCACTAAATTTCGTAGAGAGAGATTGAGAGGTTTGGTTTGGTTTGGAGCGCTATGGTCATTTATTGCTACAAGAGGGTTAATTTGACCGGGACATACAGTTTAAATCCGATTCCGAGCGGCTACAAACATCCATGCTAACAGTGGGACTCGAACCAAATTGTTTACACTCCAAATCAAAAATTTTGAAAGCAGTTTTAGGCAAATATAATAAAGGAATGGCTCTAAATTTCGTAGAGAGAGATTGAGAGGTTTGGTTTGGTTTGGAGCGCTACGGTCATTTATTGCTACAAGAGGGTTAATTTGACCGGGATATACAGTTTAAATCCGATTCCGAGCGGCTACAAACATCCATGCTAACAGTGGGACTCGAACCAACTTGTTTCCACTCCAAATCAAAAATTTTGAAAGCAGTTTTAGGCAAATATAATAAAGGAATGGCACTAAATTTCGTAGAGAGAGATTGAGAGGTTTGGTTTGGTTTGGAGCGCTACGGTCATTTATTGCTACAAGAGGGTTAATTTGACCGGGACATACAGTTTAAATCCGATTCCGAGCGGCTACAAACATCCATGCTAACAGTGGGACTCGAACCAACTTGTTTACACTCCAAATCAAAAATTTTGAAAGCAGTTTTAGGCAAATATAATAAAGGAATGGCTCTAAATTTCGTAGAGAGAGATTGAGAGGTTTGGTTTGGTTTGGAGCGCTACGGTCATTTATTGCTACAAGAGGGTTAATTTGACCGGGACATACAGTTTAAATCCGATTCCGAGCGGCTACAAACATCCATGCTAACAGTGGGACTCGAACCAACTTGTTTACACTCCAAATCAAAAATTTTGAAAGCAGTTTTAGGCAAATATAATAAAGGAATGGCACTAAATTTCGTAGAGAGAGATTGAGAGGTTTGGTTTGGTTTGGAGCGCTACGGTCATTTATTGCTACAAGAGGGTTAATTTGACCGGGACATACAGTTTAAATCCGATTCCGAGCGGCTACAAACATCCATGCTAACAGTGGGACTCGAACCAAATTGTTTACACTCCAAATCAAAAATTTTGAAAGCAGTTTTAGGCAAATATAATAAAGGAATGGCTCTAAATTTCGTAGAGAGAGATTGAGAGGTTTGGTTTGGTTTGGAGCGCTACGGTCATTTAGTGCTACAAGAGGGTTAATTTGACCGGGATATACAGTTTAAATCCGATTCCGAGCGGCTACAAACATCCATGCTAACAGTGGGACTCGAACCAACTTGTTTCCACTCCAAATCAAAAATTTTGAAAGCAGTTTTAGGCAAATATAATAAAGGAATGACACTAAATTTCGTAGAGAGAGATTGAGAGGTTTGGTTTGGTTTGGAGCGCTACGGTCATTTATTGCTACAAGAGGGTTAATTTGACCGGGACATACAGTTTAAATCCGATTCCGAGCGGCTACAAACATCCATGCTAACAGTGGGACTCGAACCAACTTGTTTCCACTCCAAATCAAAAATTTTGAAAGCAGTTTTAGGCAAATATAATAAAGGAATGGCTCTAAATTTCGTAGAGAGAGATTGAGAGGTTTGGTTTGGTTTGGAGCGCTACGGTCATTTATTGCTACAAGAGGGTTAATTTGACCGGGACATACAGTTTAAATCCGATTCCGAGCGGCTACAAACATCCATGCTAACAGTGGGACTCGAACGAAATTGTTTACACTCCAAATCAAAAATTTTGAAAGCAGTTTTAGGCAAATATAATAAAGGAATGGCTCTAAATTTCGTAGAGAGAGATTGAGAGGTTTGGTTTGGTTTGGAGCGCTACGGTCATTTATTGCTACAAGAGGTTTAATTTGACCGGGATATACAGTTTAAATCCGATTCCGAGCGGCTACAAACATCCATGCTAACAGTGGGACTCGAACCAACTTGTTTCCACTCCAAATCAAAAATTTTGAAAGCAGTTTTAGGCAAATATAATAAAGGAATGGCACTAAATTTCGTAGAGAGAGATTGAGAGGTTTGGTTTGGTTTGGAGCGCTACGGTCATTTATTGCTACAAGAGGGTTAATTTGACCGGGACATACAGTTTAAATCCGATTCCGAGCGGCTACAAACATCCATGCTAACAGTGGGACTCGAACCAACTTGTTTCCACTCCAAATCAAAAATTTTGAAAGCAGTTTTAGGCAAATATAATAAAGGAATGGCTCTAAATTTCGTAGAGAGAGATTGAGAGGTTTGGTTTGGTTTGGAGCGCTACGGTCATTTATTGCTACAAGAGGGTTAATTTGACCGGGACATACAGTTTAAATCCGATTCCGAGCGGCTACAAACATCCATGCTAACAGTGGGACTCGAACCAAATTGTTTACACTCCAAATCAAAAATTTTGAAAGCAGTTTTAGGCAAATATAATAAAGGAATGGCTCTAAATTTCATAGAGAGAGATTGAGAGGTTTGGTTTGGTTTGGAGCGCTACGGTCATTTATTGCTACAAGAGGGTTAATTTGACCGGGATATACAGTTTAAATCCGATTCCGAGCGGCTACAAACATCCATGCTAACAGTGGGACTCGAACCAACTTGTTTCCACTCCAAATCAAAAATTTTGAAAGCAGTTTTAGGCAAATATAATAAAGGAATGGCACTAAATTTCGTAGAGAGAGATTGAGAGGTTTGGTTTGGTATGGAGCGCTACGGTCATTTATTGCTACAAGAGGGTTAATTTGACCGGGACATACAGTTTAAATCCGATTCCGAGCGGCTACAAACATCCATGCTAACAGTGGGACTCGAACCAACTTGTTTCCACTCCGAATCAAAAATTTTGAAAGCAGTTTTAGGCAAATATAATAAAGGAATGGCACTAAATTTCGTAGAGAGAGATTGAGAGGTTTGGTTTGGTTTGGAGCGCTACGGTCATTTATTGTTACAAGAGGGTTAATTTGACCGGGACATACAGTTTAAATCCGATTCCGAGCGGCTACAAACATCCATGCTAACAGTGGGACTCGAACCAAATTGTTTACACTCCAAATCAAAAATTTTGAAAGCAGTTTTAGGCAAATATAATAAAGGAATGGCTCTAAATTTCGTAGAGAGAGATTGAGAGGTTTGGTTTGGTTTGGAGCGCTACGGTCATTTATTGCTACAAGAGGGTTAATTTGACCGGGACATACAGTTTAAATCCGATTCCGAGCGGCTACAAACATCCATGCTAACAGTGGGACTCGAACCAACTTGTTTCCACTCCGAATCAAAAATTTTGAAAGCAGTTTTAGGCAAATATAATAAAGGAATGGCACTAAATTTCGTAGAGAGAGATTGAGAGGTTTGGTTTGGTTTGGAGCGCTACGGTCATTTATTGCTACAAGAGGGTTAATTTGACCGGGGACCTACAATTTAAACCCGATTCCGAGCGGCTACAAACATCCATGCCAACAGTGGGACTCAAACCCACAAACTCTGGCTCCATACGCCAACGCCGTCGTCCGGCAGATAGCTTCCGAGGAATTTCCTGTATATTCTTTTAAATATAGGCCAGTCCTACAGCGAAGCCGACATTTTTTAAGATGTATACAGTTAGGTGGGGCGAAAAAAATTATTTTTTTATAATCAATTTCTAATAGCGCGGAAAACTTGCGCATTGGCATCTTAATAAAGGGAAAAATAATATTAAAAAAATATAAATTGGTTTTGAAATCGCGCAAGAGCCCTAAAATTTAGAAAAAAAAAAGAAAAATATCTGCACTTTTTAAAGACGTATAAATTTTTTTTAATAGTTTACTTTATTTCTAATAGTGTAAAAACTACTCTTTGTAGTTACCTAAATGCGTGAAAAATACTTTTGGACACATTACCGTTCATTTGAATTCGCGCAAAAAGCCTTAAAATGCCATTTATTTTTTTAAAACCTCATATTGCAGCTCTTCGACCATTTCAGCATGTTTTTCCTTTATGAGTTTGGTATTGCCTTCTACATTGCAAATGTGTTCAAAGTTGTCGTATACTTCTTTATTCAGTGCTAGGTATGGTGTTTCTGACAGGGCCACAGCACCAATAGCTTCTGGTGTCCTGCATGATCTTGGAATGATCTCTGATACAGATATGTCGCGAGTGATTGACAAAAGTAAGATTAGAAGGGAAAAGGTGAAGATTCGAAAAGCAATAAAGGAAAAAGAGCACCAGCTGAAAAGAAGTACATGAAATCTACTTCGACGGTAGAAAAGGTAATACATTAACACAAGAAAAAATAGGAGCTAAAATGTACCACAGAGTAAGAAAAGAAGAACATATTAGCGTGATTAATGAGCCTGGTGGCCAATACATTGGCCATGTTACACCAAAAATAGGAACCGGTAATGATATTGCCGAAAGTTTTTTCGACTACATGAAAAAGAAAGATTTTGACATGAGTGCAGTGGTAGCCATCTGTTGTGATGGGACAGTCACAAACATCGGTTGGAAAAGTAGTACAGGACATAGAAGTTAGGTGTCAGCGACCACTGCAGTGGTTTATTTGTTTGCTTCACTTTAATGAGCTGCCTTATAAACATTGTCCCGTCGAAATGATCAGACAAACAAGTGGACCAGCTTCAGTCAGTGATACAATTGACAAGCAACTGCCTAGCTGTGAGAAAAATCCTGTTGTTGATTTTGTGCCGATTCTAATTTGGAAAATATAAAGTCTTAATACCTGGTTAGCACAGGTTAACCATCGGGAATGGCTGAGGGGTTCAGGATCTTTAACAGCTAATTCCGGATCCCAGAGTCCAGTGATGTACGCATTAACAATGTCTAGAAGATACTGCTGATCTTTACTGAGGTCAGTTTTATTTATTCTGATGACAACTTCAGATTGAATCGGCACAAAATCAACAACAGGATTTTTCAAACAGCTAGGCAATTGCTTGCCAATTGGACCACTGAATGAAGCTGGCCCACTTGTTGTCCCGTCGAAGTGCTCAGACAAATGTTTATAAGGCAGCTCATTAAAGTGAAGCAAACAAATAAACCACTGCAGTGGTCGCTGACACTTAACTTCAATGTTCTGTACCACTTTTTCAATCGGTGTTTGTGACTGTCCCAACACAACCGATGGCTACCACTGCACTCATGTCAGAATCTTTCTTTTTCATATAGTCGAAAATACTTTCGGCAATATCATTACTGGTTCCTGTTTTTGGTGTAACATTGTCAATATATTGGCCACCAGGCTCACAAATCACGCTAATATGTTCTTTTCTTACTCTGCGGTACAATTTAGCTCCTATTTTTTCTTGAGTTAATGCATTATCTTTTCTACCGTCGAAGTAGATTCCATTTACTTCTTTTAGATGGTGCTCTTTTTCCTTTATTGCTTTTCGAATCTTTACTTTTTGCCTTCTAATCTTACTTTTGTCAATCACTCATGGCATATCTGAATCAGATATCATTCCAAGATCATGCAGGACACCAGAAGCTATTGCTGCTGTGGTTCTGTCAGAAACACCGTATCTATCGCTTAGTAAGGAAGTATTCGACAACTTTGAACGCATTTGCGATGTAGAAGGCAATACCAAACTCATAAAGGAAAAACATGCTGAAATGGACGAAGAGCTGCAACATGAGGTTTTTACAAAAATAAAGGGTATTTTAAGGCTTTTTGCTCGAATTCAAATGAACGGCAACGTGTCCAAAAGTATTTTTCACGCATTTAGGTAAATACAAGGAGTAGTTTTTTCATATTAGAAATAAAGTAAACTATTAAATATTTTTTATACGTCTTTAAAAAGGGCAGATTTTTTTTCTTTTTTTTCTAAACTTTAGGGCTCTTGCGCGATTTTAAAAACAATTTATATTTTTTTATATTATTGTTCCCGTTATTAGGATGCCAATGCGGAAGTTTTCCGTGCTATTAGAAATTAATTATAAAAAATAACTTTTTTCACCCCACCCTAGTATACAGCGTTAAGTTCAGTTTCATTTCCCGCTACTACAACACAAACAATGAGGATACGGAATCTTAAAGTGATCGGCACAAATTTATGTAATTGACTCTCAAAAAATAAAGTCAAGGTTAACAAGGAGTGTAGAATTCTATAAGTTCATTGAGAATTTTGGTAGGTGAGACATCTTCAAACTCAAAATGCAACGTATAATCGTAAGTCGCAACGTAAGTCGTCTTTTCCTGTGTAGTAAAAAGAAGTTCTATGTATAAGATAATCTAGTACTTTCATTGCTAAACTAAATTAAAACTTTTAACACATTAAACAAAACAAAAAGAAGCAGCTTCTTAAAGCAAGTTTCTAGACAAAAATGAATATTTTTGGCCCTAAAATGAATGTTATGACAAAGCTGTTTTTTGAAATCAAATGATTAATCTTTAAATTTCGTAATTTTAGAACACATTTTATCAGCACGTCACTTCATCAAAACTGACTTTGATTCAGTGTTATCGGAATAAAAGTGTGTCTAGACATTTTGAGATTTTGCTTTAAGGAACACATATCCATAGTACCTCGTTATGAGTAATGGGTCTTACTCATACATTGACTCTTCATGACTCATACTCTTCTTGACTCAAATGAGCTTTACAGAGAAAGTCTATCTAATAAAAAAAATTGTGCGGTCGGGGGACCCCCGTCAGGAACGAAGTTCCTCACGTTATTTTTTCAACTCTAAACGTGATTTAATATGTAGATTTCTATTGATTATATATATATATATATATATATATATATATATATATATATATATATATATATATATATATACACACACACACACACATATATATATATATATATATGGCACAAGATAATGTAAACGGTAAGAAGTTTAAAAAAGTAAATAATGTATGGACAATTAAAAAACAAGATTTAATGAAAATTGTTGTGCCCTTCTCTTTACGATTAAAATTATTAGAAAAAGCCCACGTCAATTATGGACATTTAGGAGTTTCGGCAATGTTAAATCTGATATCCCCTCAATATTATTAGATTGGAATAACTAAAGATGTAAGTAACTATGTGAAACATTGTGAAGTATGTCAATTAAACAAGAAGTCTAGACAGACTGCTAAACAGAGAACTATAAAAAAATCATAAAGTAAATAAAGATATGACACTCATTTTGAGGAATCTAAGTTTAAGGTAGGTGATACAGTGATGTACGAAGAGCTTCGTTACCCAAATACTCCTAAACTTACTCCCCCTTATTCTGGTCCATATAAAATTTTGAAACAAATTTCTAGAGCAAATTTTGAAATTAACAGACCCAATTCCCTTACTAAGAAAACCTCGGAAATTGTACATTGTACCAGATTAAGACCTTTCAACCCTGCAGACAATT